>JBBIGC010000001.1:36641878-36687679 GCA_037576955.1 Lepidarchus adonis
TGTGGAAATTCAGAAATAAATAAATCTAGAAATATGTTAATAAATAAAAGTAGGAATACATTTAGTCATTTTCCAAGACATATTGTATTTATGTATTTATTTATTTTTATATTTAGTTATTTATTCACACATTTATTTATTTATAATTGTCATGTTTCATCCTCCATAGTCCAGGACTGAGTACTACATGTGCTCATTTGAGCAAAATTTTATAAAATTACGCTGTCTTTCTTCTTAGTGTGTGTAACTAAATTGTTAGTATCAACCATGTCTTATTAGTATTTCCAGATACAGCAGGAGAGCGAAGGAGTGTTTGTGTTTCGTCATGCAGTGAGAGGCTACCAGCAGAATGCTTAAACACTCTTTAGCCAAGCCTCTCTTGATGCATCAAAGTTACTGTTACTGGGAAGATGAAGACAAAGTCCATGCAGCAGGCAGATGGCTCAGTCAAGTCCTGACATTACTAGCGTCTTGGAGCATGCCCAATAATACCTCTGTGTTGCGCCCTCCTAATAACGCTCAGGGAAGAGCACGGATATCCAAGCTCATATTAGTATTCATTTATTTAATTGGAAAAAGAATAATGTATGTATATTTTGAAAGGCTGTCAAGCAATTAAAATTCTATATCACAATTAAATGCATTAATTTGTGCAGTTAATCATGATTAAAGGGGATCAGTCATACGGTCACATATTCTTGATCCATTATCCAGTATCTAAATATACACTTGGCATTAAAACCAAGACACTAAGCAGCCTAGATAGCTTTGCTGACAGTACAATTTTTCTTCTTATATTCTTTTCAGTGTTGTTGTCTTCAGTTACACTCACTAGCTGAGCCTCCCTCAATCACATGATACCATCAAATCCAGGAGGATGGAGTTGAGCAGGTGTGTTCATCAAGTCACATTAAGATACACCCACATATTTTCAAACGTCTCAGGCGAGTGTACCATGCTTGAAGGATAATGCTAACATGTCGTTCTATCACATCGATAACAGACGTCCATGATAGGAGCATTATGCTACATGATTGGGATGGTATGATCCTACCTAACACACAGAGGAAAACTAATTGCATTATTTTAGACCACTGATGTCTGTAGCACTACCTGGGTTAAAAATGATGATCTCCTGGATATTCCTTCAAGCTTTACAGTTGTACCAATCAGAATTAGCATTTTTGTTTAGCCGTTTTGTGTTTTTTCGCTGGTACATTTATAAAATATTCATCCAAAACGAAAGATATTTCAATAGTTAAAAGGCTAAAATGCGTATCCCTTGCAGTCCAACTATCGTTTAGTTTTCTTTATGCTGTAGTTTACCTGATGGAAAACGAAAGAGAAATTCTCAAGTACCAAAGGATTTATGGCTGCAACAGAAAAGGAAAGAGTAATTTTATCAGTGACTCAGAGGAAAGCACAGAGGAAAGTGAAAAAAAGTAGTCACACAAGAAAGTCCCATGGTAAAAAATATTGCAGCCGGTTACGTGTGTGAGAGGTAAACAACATGCTTACAAGAAATGCTTTTAAGGATGTACAACAAACTGATTTTTTCTGGTTACCATGTTAGGACCTCATTTTCTAGGAAAACACTGAAATATGACCGACATCTAGGACAGTAGTACATTTTGTAGTTTTGTCTTAAGAGATCTGGGACAAAAGGCTGTAAACACAGGCACTGAGGACCTGTCAGCCAATGCTATAGATGTGCACTAACAAAGAGCTGCTGAAGACAGCTGAAGCTGTTCATGATAAAGTTACCCTCTTAAAAGGCTGTGACCTTTCTTTGAAAAAAAGAAAGAGTAATTGTGGCAAAGGCAGAGGAAGCACATTCTGCAGAGGAAGCACCACTGTCTTCTGTGGGTAGTATAGCAAGCTAACTGAAATGAAAAAAAAATCATCTTTGCAGAACAAACATATGCAGCTCAAAGCTGCCAAGCATTGATCTGAACAGGAGGTTCAAGCCCTGAAATTCAAAACGTTTGTGTTAAAAGAAATTAAATGTGGGGTGGAGGGTGGGGACTACAAAGCAAATAAAAATGTCTGACATTAGCAACAACCTCAGAACAGTTGTGACATTAACTGCAAAAGTAGAGAACCGTTTTCCCCAACGTTAACTATAATGTCCTCGTAGCAGAACACTTTCAGTGCACTTCATTAACATGATTAACTTATGTAGTACACTTAGTTGTTTCATAGGTTGTGTGTATCCCAAAATACAAAAAAAGAGCATTCTGAAATCTCTTAATTAAAAAAAATATTTTAATGGCTATAGTCATTTGGGTCCAATTGTGCTTGAAGGTTTTCCTGCATAAAGTTGTCAGATTCTTACACAAGTTCTACATGAGGTTAGAAAACCCACTTTAACAAACAAGACAAAAATATACCCTGCCATTTATGTTTTTAGTAAATAAATGACATATTACAGATCTGTGAGCGGCAGAATTTTTTGTTTTCAGAAGCTGCACATTCCTATTTACAGAACAGCTGTATTCAGAGCAGGTCACCTAAGGAAAGCCACCAGCTTTTCATTGTGATCTAATGGATCGACATAGTTTGCATGACAGCAACAGATAGGTTAGCTATATAACTACTGACTCATTCCAGAGGTGGTCAGTGGTCAAAGGTTCTGGGTGATCAGAAGACTTCCAATTATAGATGTGAAAGTTAAATCATGTTTTGATTACTTCAAGTTCTTTCACTCTGGCAGTTGACACCAGGGAAGTTGGCGGGCTGTCCTTCAGACTGGTGCAGATGAAAGTGACCATCTAGTTGCCTATTACAAAAAATACAGTTCCTCAACAATATGACTTCAACAACAGGTCAAACATTTAGAGGCTTGTCCTGGCATAATTTATACTGACCAAAATCCACTGATGCTGTTAATAGAACAGATGAAAAATCTAAATCAGCTAACCATTCTACAGTCTCATTTTGCAATCTTCCACCTGAAAAATACTGAGGGTAAAGATGATGCTGATGCTATGTCCAGAGATCTTAAAAAAGCTGTGTCTGTATACACTGGAAAAAGCAACCTAAAAAAAAAAACTTTCCTGCAAACTTTAAAAAGCTGAGGCAAAAACTTGGATGTGTCATAACTGCTGCATTGGAGTAGGCAGCGATGAAAGACTCTGCTGCAGTTTAACACATGAGAAGGCAAAGCTGCAGTGGGAAGCCTGAGAGATGGACAGTTCACACGGATGGACGAGAGAATTACCCAGGAGCTAGCAAGCATCTTTTCATGCCTTTAACAGAGGGGTGTAGGATGAAAGAGGACAGGGCAGGGAGAGCCTGGGTTGTCGGGGGTCCCCTCACAGGCTGAGAGGCAGCTAGGGCTGTCAGTTAGCCAAGAGGAAGGATTCAGCTGTGTGTCCGCATGTGAGAAAGCGTGTGTGTGTATAAGGATAATGAGTAGAAGGCTAAACGAGAAAGCCCACAGTGGCGAACTGCATCAATAACTGTACAGCACGTAGAGGGGTTTGTTTTTGCGCATGGAGCTTGGATTAGTAAATGGGGTTCACACTGAGCCAAACACTATGGAGCAGGAAGGAAGGACAGGTGAAAGGATGAAGGGAAAGATGGAGTGAGGCTAAATGGTGTGTGTGTGTGTGTATACAATTTTTAGCAGAGGGAAAAGGGGAATGGATGTACAGTGATTGTAAAGGCAGAGAGGGGAAGAATGGAAGAGTGCAAGACGGAAACGAAGAAAGAAAGACAGACAGGGAGAAAAGAATGAAGTCATGTACAGATGGATTAGTTTTAGGAAGTAGGCTAATGTAACTTTTTCCTGCCTTTCTCGCCGATTTTAGTCTAAACCCATCATGTCAGTTTTTTCAGACAGTGTGCTCCTGTGTCAGGAAAGATTCCACAGAGTTTATTCCTTCTTTAAAAAGAGCCACAGAAATAACCTTAGGTTACATCAATCCTGGGCATATTAACACACTATCTATTCTACTTTCTTAAGCATGTCTGTTACGTTTGTCCTCTCTGTGAACCAATTCAAGCTGACATGTAAATGTTCCATCGCAGATACGTGTATTAAAATGTAAAAGACTTGCATGGGCTCAATAAAAGATGTGAAACGGCAAAAAAAAGTTACTTAGTTCTTTTAAAGTTGCCCATGCTAATGACACCTAAACAGCAAGGTAGATCAGATTAGAGTAAATCAAAATTAAACTTTCATTTTACTCAAAACAGAATGAAAATTGAGACAATTACATTTCTCACTTTCTGCTGCCCCATGCTCAATGGCAGCAAAGTCAAAGTCCAGAGGTGGATGCAGAGAGATTCTAGTTGGTGTATTAAGACACTGCCATAGGGTGAGACAGGAAGCACAAACTGTGCTGGTCTTTCATATTCTCCTCAGTATACATACATATATAAACACACACACACACACACACTGCTCGTGTTCATCTCTCATACACATAGGGCAAACCAAGGGGAAGGCAAATTCAATCTAAGCAGTCTATATTTGGATCCTATAACCTGGGGTTGAAGGGTTGAATGGCCTTGGCAAGGCCAGTACAGAGTAGCCCTACAGACGCAAACATCACCAACCAAGCAGCTCTAACAAATCAAACCAAACTTGATCCGATTTTGGACAATTTTGGAAAGCCATACCTGAACGCAGCTTGGATGTGTGCACATTCATTTCTTTTCTAGTTTCTAGTTGTCTGTTTAACAGAGTGCCTTTAATTGGCTGTGATTATAAATGTTATGTAATTCGAACAACCTACTTAGTAATTACATTATATTTACAGAGTGACCACCACTGGATTTCTTTCGTTTTGACTTGAAGCCAATATTAAATTATTACAATTACATTCTTCTAAGCATCAGCCCCCATTCATATGCATGGGGGTAATTTCTACATTTACAGGTGCTATTGTCATTTTATTCCCCTCCAGATTGGCTGTTTCACTTCCTCCCCTCCTGAGAAAATTACAGATGAAAAAACAGTCTAAAATATTTGTTTTCTGGATCCTTTCAACAGTGAGAGCAGTGAAAGGCAGAAAAGCAGGATCCTGCTGAATGACTAAAGAGGTAACTGAAACGGTGTAAATTACTACATTATAGTCACATGCGCCCAGAATAATAAGCGTTTCAAAAATCACGACCATGAATGAGGCAGATATTCTCATTGGCAGCCAATATAACCCACAAGAAACACTCTCATTATTGATTAATTTATTGCCAATAACCATACTTCTGAAGATGTGTGCTATCAAAGGACATTTAATAGGACTGAAAGGTGTCCAAACCTTTGCATACAATTGTAGGCTCAATAGCAACTACTAATTCTTCAGTGTTTTGCTCTGATGGTTGGGTTGGCTGTGGTTTTCTACGCAGCCTGTGTAACTTGTAGGCCTTTAAGACAACAAAACTTATGAGGACACACAGCCCATCACTGCATAATTGTTTTCTCTGTTATTAGCCAAGTGGGAGGTGATTTAGAATAGATACATTAGAAACAGCGTGATCATGCTTGGCTTTGGATGGATGGCAGAGATTAAGAAAGTATAGTCCTGTTCCTGCTGTCTGGTCCACATTCAGCACAGTACAGAGCATGAATCAGACACAGGCAAACAGCCTTCACTCATTTCTGCTTCAAATAAGAGGCAAATTCGATTCTGCATTATGACACATCCGCCATCTATTGCACATAAACTGACATGGCAGGCAGCACGAAGAAGTGTGTTTTAAAGAGAAAAAGACAACAATTTATTTGTGTCAACACCAGTATACATACAGCGCTGATGTGTGTCTGTGTGTGTTGCACTGTAGTTTAGGTGGCTTATGGTGCAGCCTCAATCCCTGTAAACCACTAGACCAGTTTAGAGAATAAATGGAAGGTTATTGAAGAGGAAAAGCAATTTCTCCTGACATGGAAAGAAGGAGAAAAGAAAATATGTAGACATGAAGAAAGTGGGAGTGTGAGAGAGGGGAGAAAGTTTGCAATAAATTCTATACCTTTTTCTGTACGCAGCCTCTTGAATGAGTCCGTCTTGGAGAGGCTTGAGTCAGAGATGATCTTTGAGCCCAGTTTGACAGTGAGGTCAATGGAGCGGTAGCCTTGAGGTAGCTTGCGCTCATACAGCAAGGTCAGCAGCTGGGCCAAGGTCATCTCTGCGGGCAATGGCTGACCTGGGAGCAGAGAGGAACGGGTCAAAAAGTCAACTCTCTGTAAAGCTAATAGAAACCTTACTGTCAGGTAAATCAAAATGAGGGAGCGCAATTCTATATAGCAAATCCCCCCAGAGTTCTTAAAACCTCTGAACAAGAAAAAACCCAGAGGCGTAGGACCTAAGGCAGGTATAGGGGTCAAATGACTATCCCATGAGAGTTAAGCTTAAGCACAGATTTTAAAAGTAAATTGTCATTCAGTGGGCAAAGTGTGTTGAGTGAATAAATGCAGTGAGGTTAGGCCTTCCTGGGCCTCACCTCACAAAAGCCGAACAGATGCTGCAGTGACCCGCAGCCAGTCCAAAGTCAACTTAATTGGTATGGAAGACAGAGAAATTGAGACAGAGGGGCAGAGTCCATAATAGCTACTCTTAAGAGCACATTCATAGGGAAGTGTAGCTGAAAGTAATTTGTGCTACACTGAAAAATGAGAAGATTAGTGTGTGCATGTGTGTAAGAGCAAGTCTGTACTGCAAGGTTGTTGAGAACTAAACATAAAAAAATTAGTCTAGCAACATGCTGGACGCATGCATCGAGAAATCCCTTAATAATCTCTGCCCTAGAAAAACTTTGTGTTGGTGCACTACAACATGTAGGCTAAAAAAACAATTACGACAGAAGACACACTGCCCCCTACGACTCCTACAGTGAATAGCAATCTAATTTTAAAAAAGCACTGTCTAATTACAAAGTCCACACCTGGCAGAAGTTTGTGGTAGAGGTGGAAGACCGGCACACTGATGGTTTTGGCAGAGGAATCAACTCCTGAAGAAGATGCCAGCTTATCACTAAGCACTCTGCCTCGCCGGGATGGAGGCCTTGGTGGAGTGGACAGGGCTCGCTTTGACTGTGACTTCAGACCTGACATGTCAGCACAAACACATTGTTTCAAGTAAAACACAGCACTGCAAACCAGTCCAAAGAGGAACCAGATAGCCCTGCTTACTAGCCTGACCTAACTGAACTACACTGACACTGAAGACTGATGCCCTGTTTATTTAATTTTGTTTATTAACATTGTTTATTAATTAAAAAAAACAGTGGATTTTCCATTTATATCTTTTTTTTTAATCCTGTCCACACAAGCACAATTTAAAAAATATATCTGTCCACAAATTAACACAGGTGGCGATACAATCCTAAAACACGGCTTGGCAGGTGGGAACTCATTACAGTTTCTGATAGGGGGATGTAAACGAACATGATGCACAGTGTGACATCAAAGGAGATGCTGATGAAATTCTTCGTTTTCCTCATCCACACATTAGCAAAAACAGCATTTTTAAGTGACCAAAAATGCCATTTATGTTTAGACAGAAGGAAAAAACGAACTGAGAAGACTATGTTTTAAAAAAAATACTCAGCTAAATCTAGACAGGGCCTGAAGAGGACAGCAGATCAAAGCTGCCAGCTAATGAGGAGACTGATCTTAACAAGTACCTGAGGCAACCACCACACTGTAGTTGTCCTGGAAACCATTGTCGGCCTTCATCTTCTCTTTTTCCTCATGGTTCTTCTTCTCCTTGTCCTCCTTCTGTTCATTCAGCAGCTTGGCTGTGATACTTGGTGTATCTGTGAAACAATAAACCAAACAAACAAAAAAAACACAGGATTTTCTCATTAGAGAATATTTAGCATTTTCAGTTCTACCCCTGTTCATCTGTGTGCGTTTTCTTGTTCCTGAATAGGTTATTACTTTATTTCAGTTTAAGGGGGAAAGGACAATCATGGAACATGCAATCCGAAAAACTAAATCTCAAGGTGGCATAATAAATTAAGAAACGAGTGTGTGCTTGGGAATTCATGCTTCTTAATCAAGGAAGGTAAGACATGTTTAAAGAAAAGACAAATGTGCTATTAGCATCAGTGAAGGGACTGGACAGGAGACCATGGGTTACATTCAGCCAGTGTGTTCACAGTGCCTCCTGAACCGATATGGCTATCAGGCTGTATCTGTCACCTTCAAGGTCTCAGGAGACCAGCCATTCATCACCCACCCCCAACCATACATACACCAGGGTGCACACAGAGCTGACAACACCATGCAGTCACGCACACACAAATAAAAGCCTTATATGCTCTGTGCATTTGACCTTGACAGCCACACCAGGCAGCAAGTATCTAATGGGTTTAAAAAATCCTTTGGAGTAAAATGTACTGGCTGAGAGGAAGCATGAGAGGAAGGGTGGGAGAGAGAATCAGCAAGCCGGGAGTGCCTGTTTTTACAAAAACTAATAGCAGGGGTTCTTACCAGAGACGCGGTCCAACACTTCAGCCAACGTGGTTGAAATGGGCAGATGTAGCTTGCGGAACTTATGACCGGCTCCATACATGGGGTGCTGGATCACATGGCTGGTGGCATTGATCCGCCCTTTATACAGCTAAACAGGAAGGCAGAGGATGAGAGAATGAGACACAAAATACAAAAGAGAATACAATTTAAAAAAAAAAAAATTCAAATAAAACAAAAAAAACACATTCATGCGTATCAAGGCACAGCCCATTCATCTTCTGAAAAAGCACAACTTCGGCAATCCCACATTATGGCCTACTGGGCATATCAACCAATTATCTTCATTACGTCCCAAAGATATTGACTCAGTCAACCTAATTGCTTCTGTCAGGCACCACTTGATTTCTCAAGCTTATTTGACCATGCAAACTGAGTGGATACTGTCAGTCTTCCTCTCCTCTTCCTGCCCTGCGAGTCTCCTCCATGTGTTCATAGGAGGTGACATTGTCTTTCATTAGGCATGACTGTAGCATGAGCACATGGCTCAGACGGGTGAGGTTTAATGCCCAGCGGGTGACGGGCATCACGCTGAACACACGTCAATGTGTGCCAAATGAGGAATCTTTCTCTCCTCCTAATCTGCGTCCCACTTCTAACGGAGTCTCTCTCTCTCTTTCTCTGTATACACACACACACCCACGAACTTACACACACCGTCTTGTGTAAAAGTTTGGCCACCCCTTGATTAGCAACAGATTTTGGTGATTTTGTAATTGAAAATGTGTTATATTTTCAGCAAACATTGATGCATATTTACTTTTTATGCCATAAATTGAAGAAAATTTTAAAATAAAAACATTATTATAGCACTGTGCAAAGGTTTGGGCACCCTAAGAGTTCCCAAAAAATCTGATTCTTTTTAGAAGGTTTCAGACCTTAAAAAGCTCATTAGATCTTATGCATGGCAACAGCTGTCAACTGGTGCCAATTTCAAAGCTTCACAAATACTCTGACTCTTCAAACCTTGTGGACACAAACTAAAAACCAGATTTTTAAAAATACAAGATCAGTTCAGTCAATACAAAAAATACTCAACATTTGTAATAATTGTCTTCATAAACATAGGTATTTCTAGAAAATACTGGAAAAACCCTGGAGGAAAGACATTAGTCTTCAAGAATGTCTTTGGTAGACCACACAGGATGGTAGGACCCTCTGAATTATAAATAAAAGTTAACTCATAAGCTCTCTTCTAATATCACTTATTCTGAAAACCTGATGATTAACCCAAACTAAAATGCAAGCAGCACAGGAGGAGCTGCTCTTACTCTGATTTACTACAGCAACCTGGCCAATCACACACTGCAGGCTCAGAATAAATAAATACATCAAATTAAATAAAGATGTCTGAACAGCAGCAATTTGGCAGGTGGAGGAAAGTCACAATTCTAAGCAGTATGCTGTCCTACAGTGTTTCCCTTAAAGAAAATCATTCATTCAAACATACTAATATACCCAACAAAGAATGAAAGCTACCAGGGAGCAGTTGGCACAATTTCATTTGCACTGGGATCATTAACTTTTACTCTCCATTACTAACACAACCATTATCAAGTGAATGATTTCTTCATGGGCGCATAATGAGGGTATAGTGCGAGATCAAATTCACGACACACTAGATGTTACATGTCTGTTTGATGCCACCTAGAGGACATCTGTGGTATATGGACTGAAGAGGAAGAAAAAAAAAAAAACAGAATCTAACCCTCCCCATCAATATGATAATGATTAGAAAAACATTCCAGAAATCAGATTTTGATTTGTATTAATAAAATGTATAATTAATATAATATAATTTTAGTTAACATCAGAAAGTCGAATTTGAGATCAAATTTGAGCATCAACATTGGAGGCCCTAAACCAGGGGTTTAAACTTTCAATTATCTGAATCAAACAAAAACACTGAAATACTGAAAATCATAACCAAAACTGAAAGTGTATTTTTGCACCCTGTATAGAAACATTGAACAGCACAAAACATAACATATTCTACTGTGAAAATCATCTGAGAGAAAAAAACATCACTCAAAAATGCTAATACACATGCTCATGAGTACATACCGGGCAGGGAGATTGCAGGAAGACTGTAACCTTCTCATCCTCCAGCATGAGCTGTAGGAAGAGTCGACGGATGAACCCAGATATATTTCCTGAGACGGGAACATTCCCCCGCTGTGGAGCTGACTGGAACAGTTCACATAAAACCTGCCACAAATCAGAGCAAACAGAATATAAACTGAACATATGAGCTGAAAAACTAGTCCATTATGTTTAAAACATTTTGTAATGTATTTTGAACACTGTACACTGTTTCCCACCCCCCCAAGAAGAAAAAACACATAAAAATAAAGTGTGTTTGTATTAGATAGATGGATATACAGACAGTCAGACGCACGCATATACATACATAGATACACATACACACACACATACCTGTGCCATGAGTCTCTGGTTATTTGGATGGCAGGAGATGCACTGCAAGAAGAAGGCCACGGTGGCATTCTCTATGGCGGTCCTTTGCTGGGTTGTGAGGCCATTGCTCCGCCCTGTTGACGCCAGTGCATACCTTGTCCCTGATGGCTGGGGTGCGGGGCCAGCCTCAGATGTCCCAGGTGAGGCTCTGTTCCCATTGTTGGTTGCTCCGCTAGCACTGGAGTGGCACAGCAGGAAGAGAATCGATGTCCATAGGGGGTTAACCTCATGTCCACCTAGCCAGTCCTTCATAGCATGGCTGTTGCCCACCTGAATTTAAAAATGCATTGATTTAATAAAATCCATCTTGCAACTGTGTATCAGACAGGACACATTATATAATGACAGTGGATAAGCATTACAGTGAGACTAAATGTTCAATGGTATTGGAGGAGTGCCATCACACCAGAGAATGTCCTATAATATATCCCTTTGTGCTCATGGTGACATTCAGCATCTACAGCATCTTAATTTATGGGCATGCAAATAAATACCTGTGTCAGCAAATGGCACACATTCAGTTAATAAAAAATAGTGTCTGGATACTTTTGGACATGGTTACACAAACAATAAAAACAACATACCTCTGTGAGAAAGCGTAAGACGGGGGCCGCAAGGTCTGGGGACAAGGGCATCCTGCTTGAAGATGATGATGAAGATGAGGATGAGGGGTGATTGTGTTGGGCTTGGCGTCGGTCTGGTTGGCTGGCAGGCAGTGGCAGGTCAGCGCTGGCCAGGAGATTGCAGCATAGGCTGGCCAGACTACGCACCAACAGGGCAGGTAGTCCCGAGTCCAGCAGCTGCTGGATGGCCCCAGGGGACTGGGAAGCAGCAGCCAGGGTAGCCAGTTGGCACTCAGACAACAAAGTGGGTGAGCGAGCGTGTTTGGAGTCGTCAGTTAGCGAGGAGGCTGCAGCAGCACCGCTCAGCTCTCGCTGCTTCTTGCCGTCGTCCGTCATGGACAGACGACACTGGGCCTGTGTCTGGGTAGCAGGGGGCACTGCTAAGCCCATCCAGGACATGAGAAGGGAGAAATAGCTGGGATGGATGTGGCATATAGAGCACAGGAGACTGTCCACTGCCTTCTTCAGGACCATATTGCATGGCAAAGACATTGACCAGTTGTACAGCAGCCTGCAGATAGGGAGAGGGAGAAACATTGCTCTGTGTGACGGACTCTTCTTACTGCAGAAGATCCTTAAATGTTTCACCTAAATGACCACTTTAAATAAAGTGAGTGTGTGAACGTTCACACTAGGTTTACACAACAGGTCAAGACAATGGTATACAGCTCTGTCAATTGCCAGTTCATTACAACAAATGTTGAGGTTGTCTTGATTTGGCTAATATTACTATTACTATATCCCCTGGGTAAAACTAATATTGCTTTAGTCATTTTAAAAACAGCAGCCTGCAGAAGAGCCCTCCTCCATAGTTCCAGGAATACTCCTCCAGACAATCAAAGCTATTAAGGTGGTGCTGCTACATTTTCACTACAACTTTAAAGGAAATTCCAACAAAGGGTTCATTATTCAACTGAGATGTAAATGAACAGAGTGGTTTCAGGTCAAACTGAACAATTCTACAGGACATTAATGAACCAGATTCTTTACAGTGGAGGTGATATGTACTAGAACTCACTCTGCCTATATGGTAACTGTAGATATATTATTCACTATACAACATGAAAAATGATTCTGTAGTTTTCATATGTAAAATTTTATATTCAATCTGTGGAGGAAACCTTTCTGGCAATTTTTGGACTCAATGCTGTGCACATACTGTTTTTCCACTATGATTTATTTTTTTTAAAAATGTTTGAGGCCAAAACAATGGTGCACTTTATTATGGGGAAATCTCCCAAGACAAAAGTCAAAAGAAGAAAGGAATTTCACAGACCTTATTTTCATTCAGGCTTTGTGAAATCATTCCCCACAGGAAAACAACTAATGACACATTATCTAAGCTTTCAGTTTAGAAGGCATAGCGTTTTATTCTCTTAAGCACTGTCTGAGACTTTGGCTCTACACTTCTACTGTTCTGCAAAGCTCATAAAAAATGAACGAATGGAAAGAGGCAAAAAGGAGTAAGTAAACAGCTTTCAGCCTCTGACACCATTAAAGCAGCCAAATATACCCTGGGCTCAGATGTAAAGTACAAAGCCCTCATGACTAAAAGTAGAGAACAATACTTAAGGCTTGTATTGACTGAGCTTTTTGAAAGGCTTGCCATCTTTAGGACTTTGAGTACGCTTTAGTCAGCAGACACCATGTTGTGAGAAAATCTATGTTTGTATGGATGTACACTCACTCGAAAAGATCACGGCTAAGCAGTGCTGGAAGATCATACTCTACAGGGAGCTCATAACTGTGCCACAAGATTGCTGCCACACAGTGAAGGTGTGAAGGAGAGGGCATAAGGAGGCCATATTCACGCGAGGGTGATGCTCCTGGGCCCATGAACCCCACAGGAGAACTTTGCTTCAGGGATGCCACCCGTGATGAGTCATGTACCCACTGCAGAAGGGCTTGGATCCTGCAGAGCAGACAATTTAGAAGATTAAGATCGACATTGTAGTGTGTGTGTGTGTAGTATATATATTTATTTTATTTATTTTTTTACCCCCCAAACACACAGTGGGTAAAATAAGTCACAAGTAAATACATTTCTAAAGGTGCTATAGACACCAGATGTCCGTTTCAACCCATCCAATCCACACATGCAAAGAAACCAAACCATATATTCTCAGCAATTTCTCAAAAAATGTATGACCAGGTTGCTGATACTTTCGGTCAAGTATCTGTATGAAATTTTTGAATCCAGGCTTTTCTACAATATTAATTGGGACCATATCTTGAGGGATACGTTTTGCTAAAATGGTGGCGATCTCGTTCCATTTTGCACTTTTTTTCTCGTATGGGATTGATTTAGCAAATGAAGCAGCCAGAGTGATTTGTTTCTGGGCGGCTCCGTTTTATTTGGTGTAGGTGGAGATGTGAGGCATTCTTCGTTGTGCAGTGGATTTTCAGGTTATGAAACAAGTTTGTGGTACTGCTATCTTTTGTGGCGATAGACTTGTGGCATACTTTGCAGATAACTGGGGTTTTTTGCTCAATGTTGTACTTGCGATATCCACTGCCAAATAACAGAACCAGTGCAATTGTGCAATTCGTCCACCGCCATCTCCAATTAATGTCTCTGAAATTGCATGGGCTTTCAATGATCTCCACAGAGTCGCTTCTCTCCACTGTTAGTCAAGTACAAAATGCATATGCGCTAGGATGGGTGGAGAAACGAGCAGAGAAGCAAACACTAAAGCGGTACAAAAGGCACATGTGCAAAGTTTTCTGGATGGGCTGGGTAGCAAGCTGTCTTTTTTAATGGGCAAAAACGCAAAGCTCGAAAGCAAAGTACATGCTGTTTAACAATAACATTAGGATTTATACCTGATTGACACAATGCAGTATTTTACTACACCGTACGTAGAACAAGTCGAGTATACATATTGATATATCGCCCAGTCATACATTAAGTAATGTGTAATAAAATGAAATGACACAGGGAAAAAGTTTTGAGCACATGAAGAAAGGAAGGGGCAAAGAGACCTGGAAAACCACAACACCAGCTGAAATCTGAAGAAAGCAATCCTACCACTTAGTGCACATTATTATCAGCTGGTTCAGTCCCAACTGGTGACTATAAAAAGGTGTCTTGTTACCAAGGTATCACAAGAAACATCTCATGATGGGAAAACCCAAGGACCTTTGCAACAGTATTATTGCTAAAAAAATACTGCCATTTGTTACAAAAGAATTTCTAAACTACTGAAGGTTCCAGTGAGCACTGTTTGGGCCATAATCCAGAAGTGTAAATAACATAATTTCAACATAAACCAGCTGTGACTGGGTGCTCCCCACAAGATTTCAGACAGAGGAGTGAAAAGATTTATCAGGAGAGTTGTCCAAGGGCCAAGGACCACATGTGGAGACATTCAGAAATACCTGGAATTATCAGCTACAATTGTTTCAAAGAAAACAACAATGCACTCAACCACCTTGGTCTGTGTATATATGAACATACAAGGTTGGATGCATTGGATGGTTGTTACCAACACCCGGTGAAAATTTCATGTCAGTAGCACCTTTAGAAATATATTTTTAGGGGGCTCCTCAACTTACTGTACGCAGTCCAAACCCTTTACATAAGGCTCTAGTGTGTAATTCCCTGGGGCCATTCCTCTGTCAGTCCACTAGAGGCAGACATTCACCCATCTGAGGCTCTGTATAGCACTTTTCTGAACATTTTATTAAAGGTGCTTTCACTTTCTTTTTTCACACCAGTAAATAAAAACCACCACCACCAAAAAAAAAAAAAAACAACCAAATTTTCTTAAGCTGAGTACATCGTATGTCGAGGACCCCCTCTACTGAGAAAATCTGTGACGTGTTGAATCCTTATTTTACCTGCTGTTTATATACTGTATATTCAGACAGTGTTGCTGTGTTACGTGTGCATGTGATGGGTTAAATTATGGGTTAAATGCAGAGCTACTACTTTGTAACAAGGCACTTTGTGTGTGGTTGAATGTGTTCACTTTCTAGAACATGGTTAGGTACACAGCTCGACTCCATGACTGCAAATTGTCTCTAACCTATCCTTTGTGCCAGGGTCCTGGGTGGTGCCCAGTTGGTAAAGGATGTCTATGGTGGAATCAGATGAAAGACCATTCAGCCTCCCAAAGAGCAGTGGACTGTTCAGATCTGCAACACAGAACATGAGCCATTTATCAGATACAAAGTAAGATATAAAAGAAGTTCTGAAAGGAAAAGCATACAACATCATAATTCAAAAAGGGTTTAACAATGAATCACAATATTGGGATATTGGAGTGCAATAATGCAGCTGTGCATTGTGAAGAAGTACTGTGGAAAATAAGCATCCTATTAATTTTGCTATATAATTGCATTGTTTCCAGTCCAGTAAGAAAGGTCCAGTATTAATGAAAAAGTGGTGGCCTAGGGGTTAGGACTTTGCCCCTGAGATCTGAAGGTCGCAGGTTCAAGTCCCAGCCCAGGCACCACTGAGGTCCCCACTTCACTTCACACTTCGTTGTGGTGTGCTGTGGTGCGTTCACAATGACAGATAATCACTTTCACTAACTTTACTAAAAATGCACTCCAGACCTCGCCCTGCTGTATTGTTAGCATGTTCAACCTAATACCATTAATCAAACTGGATCATGTGCTGAATGTAAATATCTCACACCGAAGAGGACTGGGGAACTCATATCTGTTCCACATGACCTCCAGTTACATTTTCCAAAACCTGTGTGTAATCACAGAACTAGCAGGTGGCTTACTGGCAAGGTCTGTTCCTGAGGCAGCACAATTGCGGAGGAGGATGTCAATGAGTTTAAGGCCGATGCGGGTGGATTGTAGGCCGATCTTCACAAGCACTGCTTCAATGTTGGGCGAGTGCATGCCACAGTATGGAGACATCAGCAACGCAGCGCAGGTTTGCAACAGGTTTGCCGTTGGCGCCGCAGCACTCGCCATCATCGCCTCCAGGTCTGACACGTGTGTCAGACAGTGGTGCAGCAGCCGCAGCCAGCCGATACTGAGACAAAGATGGTGCAGAATAAGACGGTGTATAGTTTACCAGGAACAAATGAGATCCTACGTTCCAATCTGATTATAATATTCAGAATTAATTTGTCCATCAAATCACCTTAACTGACTTCAGATTAACCAAAGACATCTGACGATCACACATTTTTGTGCTTTATTGAATGTGTTGTTTGTTATTCAAATAAATGTGGAAAGCAATGACTAACTCTAACCCTAGATCCAAGTTTCTATATATACACACTTCAAAGGGAAATGTGTCATTTCACTGTCTGCAGCAATACGTAATATGGGTGAAGCAAAGCATGAATAGCTAAAGCACCATCAGACTGGGACAAACGTATATTAAGTGCTTTGCCAAAGGTCACAACATTGTAGAATGAGATCAACAGTACATTTTGTTCAACCATAGACTTTCAAGTAGATCAATAATGTATTTTTTGGCTTTACTTTTGCCTTTCTAAAATAAAATTAGAGCTTTATTCTAAAATATAAGACTTACGAACATCCTGAGATGGTGTACCTGGTTTTGGAAACCTGATCCTCAGAGGGTAGAAAGGGGTTGTTAACAGTGGCTGAGGATGTGTTGCCGAAGGCAGTAAGACCAAGCAGCTTGATCTGAGACAGGCCGAGAGTGCTGGCATCCCGAGGCCGATGCAGCCGTAGGCACACAGCTGAAGCCACTTCTGCCTTCACTAGCTGGATCTTGATGTAGGTCAGACCACTGGTTACAACCGGTGTGGAAAGGGGAAGCATGTTCACACCATCTGCACTGATCTCCACTGACACAGAGGAGGGACATGCTGGAGGTGGAGAGAGAGAGATGGAGAGAAATAATGGATATTAGAAAAATGTTTACACTACAAACTGACTCATATGAGGATGATAAGTTAGTGTTTGAGCATAGTTCTGGTTTTACAAATTTGGTTGTGATTAAACTGGACATACCACTTTTAAAGGACAAGATCAGAAAATGATCACATTTAAACACATCTTGAAGCATTCCCAAATATAACTGATTACCAAAGGTTCAAGGTTTCCTTTTTCAACTTGCATTTTGTTCTGCACTGGACCTATACAGCTATAAGTATTAGAATATTAAAGGCCACAATTAATGCTGTGCAAACAATATGACTAATTATATAACATGAATTATTTTTTGTGAATTGTGATCTGACATTACTACTATCACACACCTGGTGAAGTATCATGCATAAATTAAAAAATGAAGATGTGGAAGAGTATACAAGAGTATACACATGTATGAGGGACTCACTGGCAAGGGAAGCCAGGTGGGGTTGAATGTGTAGCTCCTTGAGCAGCACTGCAGTGGGGAGGTGAATTGTGAGGTCACACCAAGCTTCCTCTGGGAGGAAGATGTAAGACCAAGCAGCCGATCTCGCACGCCGGTGTGGAGGAGTCGCCTGCAGAAGCACCTCGGCTGGCTGAGCTGTAGGGCTGCTGGAAGTGATGGTGCCTGCCAGGTAGAGGAACAACTTGTAATGTTGCTGGAATCAGCAAGAAGATTACAACACACACTGTTACGATGATCAGTGAACTATCATCATTCTCCCAAAAAATTAAAAGAGCAACTAGACTTTACACTACAAACCTGATGCTCCAAGTTCATAGTACTGATTGCTCTTCTTACTCCGTTCATTACTATGAACCCCATAATCCCAACCCAACACAAATAGCACTTTGATCAGGCCCAGGTCTGGAGAGAAACAGTTTGGTGGAATTTCCTGATCAAACAAATCTAATAAACATGGCAACTACCCAAATATTTAAAATGTGCTGCATCTGTCCTATCTACATTAGCAGTTAAACTGGTCATCCCTCTCAGAAACTTTGTTTACTCTCCTTTTATTGGTCCTCATACCTAAAGGGGCAAAGTTGTGCAGGCCCTCAGCATTATCAGGCTCTGAAGCAAGCACTCTGGCTTTGAGGCTGCCATCAGCTGCCTTCCCCGGCCCAGAGTCGAGAAACTTCATGATGGTGGAGACCATGCTGCGGGCTGTGTTCACTATGGCTCGCGTGCTTGTCACCATGTTGTTACAAATTAACTGCACACCACCTGCAGAACACACACAAGGCAGACAGCTTATAAGAAATCAGCCCAGTCTGAATTCAGTCAGTGCACTCACAAGGCTTACAAATTATTCATAAGAAAGAAAGCAAACATCAATCATTGTGTTTAATAAGTGCATGTGTGTGCGTGTGTACCCATACCCATATCATGAAAGGCTTTTAGGGCCTCACTAGTGTCCAGGACTCTAAGGATGAACCAGAGCAGTGGCTCAGACAGCTGACAAGTGGACAGAGAACCCTGTACAACACACAAGAACATACAATATAATATACACAGTTTACCACTTGTAACACTACTTTTACTTTTCATGTTAACCTTTTACAAAGTCGAACAAATTTAAATATGACAATGACAATATCAACAAGACAACAAAAACTATTTGTCTAAATGCATTTCTTGTTTTTGAAAGCAATTAAATGTACTCCAATTATAAATGACTCAGGATGTTTAGTATGACTTTTTTTTTTTTTTTTTTACATAACTGGAGCATCCAAGAGCTACAGTCATGATAATAATTTTACATATTAAATAGCATATTCATTTTACTATTTTATAATTTATACATTTTTAATTTAAGATTGTATTATACTATTTGGTTGGTTATGTTCACTATAACATCTGGTTACTCCTTTCAGTCCTCCCCCTTATTTGTCTTTATTTATACTGATTAATATAGTTAATACATCTTTATTAAACTGCCTCTGTGTCGTTCATTAGTAACCTTTAACATTACAGAATTCATTAATTAACATATTGTAATCAGAATGGATTTAAAACATTGTGAGTTTTAGAAAATGGCATTGCGATTTATGTAAATCAAGGTTTTAAGTGAATGTGCAGTAGTTGCCCTTTCTAAAGACTGGTCAGTATGAAATATGATGAAACATGCTACATTTCCATGAACTCTTACATGCACATTATAATCTGAACATTTTAGTGATGTAGTCATAAGCAAAAGCAGCTTCACAAAAAATTTCATTCTAAAAGTAAAATGAAGTAAAAGTAATTGATTTTCATGTGTCAAATCGATACACTGGATCACACACTTGTTCTGTCAACAAATCAATGTTACATCCCTACTAAACACATTGCTAAAAGTCTGTGGATAATCCTTCTAAGTGGATAAATCAGCACTTTAAGGCACACTCATTGCGAACAAAAGCATGCGTCAAACCATGTAGACTCAATAGACAAACACTGGCAAAAGAATGGGCTGTTCTAAAAAACTAAATGACCTATGAAAGGGAAATCCCTGCAGCCATATACCGAAAACTAGTGCAAAGTTCTCAAAGCAAATGCTGTTACAGCAGCAAATGGGGACCAACTCAATCATGATATTATTAAGCAATGTAGTGTGCACACACCACATTGATACTATATTACTAAGTTAACAAATAAACCTCACATATCCATGACACTTCAAAAGTGAGCACACAATATCCTGGCTAAACAACTTGCATCTCCTCAGCAATTTTTTTCTACACTATAACTAAAATGTTAACCCACAGCAGGAAAAAAAAAAAATTCTTCAGATTTTTTCCTAGAAAGATGCTACAATACCTCTGATTACTCATATTTCTTTTGCATCTGAAGGATACAACATTAACTATACTTTACCTGACGACCCATGTAGCCACACGCCATGTAGGTGAGGATGGGCTGCAGCATCACCTGAACAGAGGTGGCCCTCTTACTCAGTGTGGTTAAGATGGTGAAGAGGCCATCCCCCACAGAGATGGCGTCCAAACCACCATGGAAATTTTCATGCTTGGTCAGATGAAGCCCACTAGCACCTAAGGAACAGAAAAATGAAGAAACATTTTTTATTTTATAAAAGTAAATTAAATAAGTAGTAATCTTTATTCAGCTTTATTGGTTACAAGTTGACTTTGCTTAAACTTGTTTTAGCACAGACAGAATTAAACCTCCAAATCCAAAAATGTTAGGGGGCTATGCACAACAAATAAAACAGATTTAATATTAATTTATTAATATGTATTATTTTAATATTTAATTCACAACAGAACAAAGAAAACAAACAGAAAACAACAGAAATCAAATTTGAGACAACAGTACTACATGAAAAATATTAGCTCATTTTGAATTTGATGGCATCAATGTCTCAAAAGTTGGGACAGGGCAACAAAAAGGACAATAACAGTGTTGCTTCGCAGTAGAAAAGTCTGGGTGCTGAAACTTTCACCAAATTAAAATATTTGGCACACCATTAAATGTAAAATAAGACAAAGAAGACTCAGAATTGTTGAGCATATGAAATCCTATTACTGACTAAAATGGGACAGCTGCATAGTTCCCAGATGTTCCCAGACTGTTATTAAAAGTAGAGGGAGTGCTACACAGTGGTATACCTGTCCTGGTCCCAACTTTAATATATGTTTCTGCCACTAAATTCAAATTGTCCTTTTTTTCCCCTTGGTTCCCCCAACTACTTGGTTTAGCTCTACTGTGAACAAAATGTTCATGAGATCTTTTTTGTTGACATTTTACGCATAAATGTTTGGTGTACTTACCAATAATCATGGCCATGGCGCTGCTATTGCACTGTCCTAGAGCAGAAAGTATCTGGCTCATAATCTGTTGATTGGCCAATACCAGGTCTGCCACACCCATTGCTGGGCCCTGATGTGCTGTGGTTCCTGAAGCACCTCCATCTATACTCCCACAGACCTTTTCCTCATCAGACACGCTGTCTGAGGCACCGGTGCTGGCAGTGGGCAGTCGTCCACTGTACTCTCTGTCACCTGAAAGAGGCAGCATGACCAGAGCATTGACTAGCTTCAGGAGGTCGAACATTAGTTGGTCTCTGGTGGTCTCACCACATACAGCTTTAGCATCACCAGGCCGGATGATGTTGGCAAAGAGACCGCCAAAGCAGGCCCGGGCGCCCACAGAACTGTCTGAGCCGCTCCGTGATACCACCTTATCTGAACACGTGATGTAATGGTGCACCAGGAAGGTGATGGACTCAATGACAGCTGTGATGGTCGTCACAGAGACTACCTCAAAGTTCTGCTCCAGAGTAAACTCAAGAAGCTTCACCTGAGCATCTAATGGGCCCTGGCCAGAATGGAAAGGCCCCCTGCAGTAAAAAAGAAAAAAATAAATAAATAACCACCAATGACCAAATCAAATCATCATGGATTAAAACTATATAAAAGCTGTTTTGTGAAATTAAATATGATTGCTAACCTCTCACTGGAAAGAATATGCACAAGTTTAAGTAGAAACTCGCTGAACATCTGTGGACAGGTGGAGGACAGGTGCACCTGCAGTCTAGTGAGGAATTCTTGCATAGCTTGTGTTGCAGTTGGACCCACCTCCAAAGAAAGACGGAAAAAGAGATTATTTTTGTTGTAGTAGAAGTCGGGGATATACACATTCATTTGGTGTGTGTTAAAAAATTCTTCTTAAGGTATTAAGTTTTGTCATGGCCTTCAAAACAATGTCACAAATATGGCCACATACTAACATCCCCCTCTGACAATGCCCAACTTCCTAACGGAAGAACACAGATGTTTATATGCAACATTCAATACCTGGGAGCTGTGCTGACTCGTGCCATGAGGGCTGCTCCCAGACAGGAACCGAACCAGGACGTGCACGAGTGTGGGGTCAGACACCATCTGTTGAGCTGTGCTCTCATGTACACCTATGCCACTGTTGGAGGCTGGGGACAAACATGTGCATAATTTGTCTCACTGGATACTGCAGTGTGTGTTATAGTGAAGCAATCTTTCAGCTGATTAAAACCAGGGACACTCACCACTTGCAGGCATATTGGTCATAAGAGTGAGGCTGTGTAGTACCAGGCACCATGTACGGAGAGAGGTGTTGGGATACCAGGCCAGCACAGACAAAAAACTACTGATGGAGGCTAAATGGTGCACACGCACACAGTCACACACAAAATGAACAAAACTGTAAACCATCAGACAGAATTAACATTTTGTGCATCATGCTCTTCTATGGGACCAGACAAGACAGGCTAGCCTTCATTCCCCATATGCATTGTAGGCCTTGTGTGCCCATGACTCAGTTGTCTTTCTTTGGGTCATTTTTGGTAGGTACTTACTACTGCAGACCTGTAGCACTTCACAAGACCTGCTGTTTTGGAGATGCACTAGCCATAACAGTAAGGTCCTTGTCAAAGTGACTCAGATCCTTAGGTTCACCCATTTTCCTGCTTCCATTACATCAACTTCAAGAAACAACTGTTCATTTGCTGCCCAACACATCTAACTATATAAATCAAATGTTATTCACTTTATCTGAAAGTGGTTTTAATATTATGACTGATCTGTGCACACACAGCATTTAGTGCTTTAATTCAAAACACATTACCACTAGTCAATTATCAGGTTCCCAACCCAGGTTCCAGATTTCCCCCAATCAGCATACATTAGTGTTTCCCTGCTCCAACACACCCACTTGTTAACTGGCTAAATACTTGCATTAGGTGCATTAAGGGGGGCAGCCATAGCCTAATAGTTAGAGAAGTACTTCTGTGACTGAAGAGTCGTAGGTTTGGTTCTTTGAACCAGACTGCAGGCTGAAGTGCCCTTGAGCAAGGCAGCTAAACCCACTACTGCTCACCATGCACTCGGGATAAAATGCTGTAAATTAAGAGCAGAGAAAATACCAGCATGTGGTGATGTGGTGTTACACCTCAGGACCAAGCTTGGGAACCAATGATCTAAATATTTGTTAGATGCAGAAACAATATCTTCAAAAAGCAAAATGTAGTATGTAGATTAAAAAAACAATATTCAACAGTGGCAGATCAATGAGGTGACTGCTGACCTTGGTTGAGAGGGATTGTGGGCACTCTACTGGCATTGAAGAGAAAGATGTCTGAGCCGCTCTCCTCAGAGTTGCCAGAGGAGGAGTTAAGACTGAGAGTCAGCCACAGCTGCAGCAGAGACTCCAGCTACAGTAGAAAGAGAACAGGAAGACAGTACTGTACACCTGAACAGTGTTTGATCAGTGCAATACTCCACATCTAGCAAACTGTAGATATGTAACCAATGTAGAAGAGATGAGTCATTGGAAGCAGACAAATTAAATAGCACCAAAAAGTTAGATGCACTTATTTAGCAATAAATACTGATTTTGTAACTTCACAAAAAATTTGGACTTACGACTTAACACTATCAAACCAAAGACAAAAAACAAATGGAACTGTATGATGATGTATCTGCCATTTGTCGGTCACTTTTGTTCAGTTGTGAGAAGGTGAACCTGGAGAATAAAGGACAGCTGCTTGGAAGCTGCTTGCATAAAAGCACACGTGTTCTTTCAGGCATGCGTACCTGCACATGGTGCACTTGCAACATGGAGAAAAGCTTGTTGAAGCAGGCACTCAGCATGGGGATGGAGGAGGGTTGTACCACTAGACTGCTGCCAGGAGGGGAGCTGTGGAGGCCTCGGAGTAAAGAGTCATCTGTTCCGTTAGCAGCCTGGGTAACTGAATGGAGAGACGTGTTGGATAAGAAAAGAGGAGAAAGGACAACTTATCAAAAAACTTTTTACACTTTTGTAATACCCATTATGACCGAGCTGGCAGGGAACCTTTTGTAGTGGGGTTGTCATTATTCATGACAAATTACAATGTTTTAACGGTTCTGTTGTTATTGACTTACTCCTGTTTAATATAATGCAAATGCACTAAATAACAGAAAGAAATAAAGTGGGGCAAAAAAGTATTTGGCAGCCAAGGTGTCCCATTTAAAAAGATTAGAGAGGTCTGTAATATTGTGAGACAGAAAAAAAAATCCAGGAAATGTATTATTTTTTAAAGAATTTATGGTCAATAACAAAACTTCACATCAATACTTTGCAATATAACCTTCATTGGCAATGACAGAGGTCAAACGTTTCCTGTAGGTCTTCACCAGGTTTGCACACACTGTAGCTGGTATTTTGGTCCCTTGTTCCATGCAGATCTTCTCAGGAGATGTGATGTTTGCATGATCACCCAGATGGTCTCAGGCCAACTTTAGACAGGCCTGGACATGTGCTGGCTTAAGCAGGGGGACCTTTCTGGATTATAATCCATAATGACACAGTGTGTTACAGTAGTGTGGACCCAGCTGTCTTCAGGTCATTGACCGGTTTCCTCCATGTAGTTCTGGGCTGTTTCCTCATCGTTCTCAAGATAATTGTACTCCATGAAGTGAGATCTTGCATAGAGCCCCAGATCGTGGGAGATTGTCAGTGATCTTCTAATAATTGCTCCAACTGTTGATCTCTTCTCACCAAGCTGCTAGGCTATTACAGATTGGCTCATCCCAGTTTTGTCCCTGGTGTTGTTAGACAGCTCCCTGGTCTTGGCCATGGTGGAGGTTGGAGTCTGACTGCTTGAAGGTGTGGACAGGTGTCTTTTATAGAGATAACAAGTTCAAACAGGTGCCATTAATACAGGTAACGAGTGGAGGATAGAAGGTCTGTAAGGGCCAGAATTCTTGCTTGTTTGTAGGTGCTAAATACTTATTTTCTGCACCATAAACTCCTTAAAAATCATACAATGCGTTTACATTCTGTCTCACAGTTGAAGTGAACCTAAGCTAAAAATTACAGAACTCTCATCTTTTTAAGTGAGAGAACTTGCAGAATCAGAGGCTGCCAAATACTTTTTTGCCCCACTTAAATGTACTTCACTTTTTTGTACTTTTGTTTATGGTCCTCATCAAGAAATTGCTAATTACAATATATTATTTTTAGCAATATCCTGATAAATCAATCCATAAAATGCTTTTCTGAGCTTGACTTTTTCTGGGATATGATAAATATTTAGTGGATGTAGTGGGCAGGACAAAGGAAAGGGTAGAAGTACAACTCACCCACATTGTGTAATATTAAATAGAAACCATTGTAATTATATGTAAAAACTTTTCTTTTTAGTCACTGTTATTAATCTTTGTTTTACCTGTTTTAACCTGTGTGGTTTTATGTCTGTATGCACTGAGATTTTACTTAAATGTAAAGTGCTTTACAAATAAAATGTATTATTATTATTATTCTTTGTAGTAAAGGTTTTTAAATGTGACCACTGGTTCAAGTTTCTTACAACAGATGTGCTTGTATCTGAGAGTACCTGCAGGCAAGTTGGAAGTTAGAGCCTGTAGAATTGCATCTGCCTCCAGTGTGGCCATCATCTTAAGCATGAGCTCAGCCTGTTGTTCCAGGCCCACTTCTAGACGAGCATCTAGAGCTGAGGATAAAGGGAAAATTAATATCTCTCCTAAATTAAATGAAATGCTAAATGTAAACTTCTTTTGTATTTTTTTTGTACCTTGGGAGACTGAAACCGACAGGCTTTGAGACCCAGGCTTCTCAGCTACAGGTGGATTTTTGGACACAGGGATGCCAGCGCCCCCTATATAGGGGTTATAACTGTATGTGCCATAGTCAGCACCCCAGTAGTCATACCAGGTGCTGCTAATAGGCTGCAAGAAGGAAAAAAGACAAAACAGACAATAGCCAAAAAAATAAACAAAACAGGGGGAAAAAAACACCTTTCAGAAGTTTATCTCTGAAGAGCCCAAATGAATTTCTTGCATTAAATAAATGTAGACAGACACAAAGTTAGTGACATAGAGGTAATATACCAACAGATGGAAACCAAAATATAGACAAAGCTGACTCAAGTACATCTTTGAAGAATGTTCGAAAATAGAAAATAAATAAAATCAAGAATATGACAATCAGCAAAAAAGGGAGGAGTTAAAAGGGGGAGGGACAAAAGACAAGGCAGCAAGAGAGGAACAGTAAGTAATCATGCACACCATACCTTAAAAACTTTGGCGGCGAGGGGATCTTTTTCCAAATCAATATCTAAAGGATCAATATCAACATCCATCAGGTCCTGTAGCAAGTCAAAGTCTATGTCCTTATCTTTTTCCAAAGATGATAGTGGTAGAGCACCTTTGGGCAACGAAAAGAGCTTTAATATTGCCAAGCAAGCACACTAAGAAAAGCAACAACACAACCTTCTTTAGCAAGTTACTGGGCAATTTTAAGGCCTCAACACATTCCAGATGGAGGGGGATTCTAAACAATGAATCGTTGACCCACTTATGGATGTGAACACTTTTACAGCTCAAAATTCAAATTATGAGAGAGTGGCACTGCACTGTTCAAATCCCTCTCCCTCTGCATTTTGTTACAGTCAATTATTTAAACATTTCTTAGGCGTATTAAGGCAACCGACCAACAAACAATACCAGTGAAAAAAGTACATGCAGCTCTATAAAGAGAGGGGAGAAAGAAACAAACAAGTTGAACATAAAACAAATATCTTGTGATCTTTTTCTCATATGTGTACATGTGAGACAGTGGGAAAAGGTGGTTTTGGGCGGGGTTACCAACGCACTTTGGAAAGCGGAAGAGGTCCCAGGAGTACCTGCGATGAGATCAGGGCCCAGGGGTTCGTCAATAGTCTCAACCAGGGAGAGTGCCGTGGGCTGGGGCAGACAGTAGTCAGAGTCCACCCCTGCCGAGGAGGAGGAAGCCCCAGCCTCATCGCTGACTGCACCTTCATCCATTCCATCTAAACATACCGGAGACAACAGCTCTCCTAACAACCACAAGAACAAAAGAAATTCTTCTGTTTAATTTGTCGTTTACACAATCAGATGCAGTAAGCAATGATCAACCACAAAAACAGTCATGTCAGTGTTTGCCAACAAGCTTATTTTCCACTATATGCCTAATATGAAAATATTGATATGATATGGGCAACGTTGCTAAAAAATGCTTGAAAAAGTCATCACAAAGTGAAAAGCTTATGTAAACCTGAAGGACAATAAGAGCTAAAGAAGGTCTAGTGTAAAACAAGGGTGCCCAGTCTTGAACGTGATGATCTAACCAATTTATCAATGTTTAATTGTCTCATGTTCGCATGTGTATTTATAGCACCTGCGAGGATGTCTTGCAGCATGCATGTGAGAGAATACTGAGCCCAGGCTCCTCCCCAGCTGATGTCTCCACGGTTAAAGTCTGTCCCCACCAGCAATAGCAGAAGCCTCTCCAGCTGCTGTTCTGAAACCACCTCACATAGGTGTATTGTGGGGCGTGTGGCATTTGCTATCCTCGCCAACACCTGGGGGAGGAAAACGGTTAGTTGCGACACTTTGGTAACTAGCCAACTCCAACTCCACAAAATGTCTTTCAGAGTCAATTCTAAGAGAAGTTAAACGGAAAAGCGAACGGGACAATTTGCTATTATAAACACAATAACATTTAATCCATTACATGTGGTTATGAGCAGCCATAAACAGAACCTACGGAGCAGTGCAGCAAGATGGAACCTTGCTCAAGGGTCCCTCCATGGTTCCTGGGATGGGATTTGAACCTGCAACCTTCATATACCAAAGGCAAGGTCCTAATCAGAATATCTGACCACACTGTTGATTTTAAAGCTATCCTGTTAGTATTGAATAAGGACAGGCTTAAGAGGGTTTGGTTGGTAGTTAGGTATGAGGTGAAAGACCTTTTCAATGAAAAATCCAAACATCCTGTACTGTTTTTAAGGTAGTTGTCAAGGACAACATGGCCAATTTTATTTACCAATTTATTTAAACTATACTAAAATGTTAATAATGCTCTAAAATTAGTCATGCATCAATCTCTAGGTTAATACTCAAAATCTGATTCTTTTGACATATAAAAAGCAAAACCTGGGACGTCCACTACCTTGATTAGGAAAAAAATGCTTTAGCTGAACCATCCCCATAAAGTGTGTTAGGCATCACCTTGCAGACGAAAAGGAGCAGGTCAGCATGGCAGGTGAAATCCATGGAGAGGAGGAAGAGGGCGAGTTTCTGAACCACGCAGATGCAACGTTCATGAGCCAGTGTAAACGGAAGGAGCTCAACCTCAGGTGTTTCTTTTGCCACAGACGCCTCAGAGTCTAGTGAGGAGCGTGGCCATTCAGCTGTTCGCCGCAACCGGATCAGATCTTTAAAGTGCTGAGGGGAAAGATGAGAAAATTTTGCTTTGTTCAGACATTTCTTTACGAAAGTACAGCTGCATAAAAACTATACACACATGCAGTGTACATATTCTAATTTAAGTTAGGGATGAAGCAATACATGGATGTAAGAAGTTTACCTTAGATGTGGCCTGTTTGAGTTTGGCCTGTTCAACCAGAAGTTTGTATGAAGAGCCTTTGTTACTCTGGATCTTCTCTTTCTCAATTTGCTCCACCAAAGCTTTCTGTTTCGCTTTCAGCAAATTCAGCTGCTGAAGTGAAAAGTTAACAATCAACATGGAAGATCAGCAAAGAAATTTATGAGAAACAAACATAATATTTATAATAATGTTTGCTACATACGCATATCAGACTTGTCTTAAAAAATAATAATAATCATTCTTGTCCCAGCTACAATGCCACACAATGCAGTAGTTATAATGTATTGTTAGGTCAAGTCGGGGCTGTTTTGGCCACGTATACCTGTTTATGATGTACCAGTTGCTTGCGAATCTTGCGTGAGTACAGACGGTCTAGGCTACTATTGCCTTTGGTTGATCTGCTTGGATTCTGAGATTGTAGACTATTGTTGATGAAACTCCACTGGTTCCCTGTTATATTTACCAAGGAGAGACACAGACACACACACACACACGTGAGCAAAAAATTACCAGGGACAGATCTTTACTGAATAAAAAGTCGTTTTGAAAAACACTGCTTCAGCAAAATCATTACTTTTCATTATTCCTAAATAACTGTACTGAAATCTTAGATTAAAATTCCTTAACTGCAAACTATAATCTCAAAATCAGAACTGGAGATACTTGAACATCTCTTTACATCTTGACTACTGTCAGTCTCTGTCCACCAATCTAAACAACAGTTTCCTTTCTGGACTGCTAAGCATTTAAATCTAGCTAGTGCAATATACTCCCACTTTGTACTTGCTGCATTGGCTTCCAGTTTATTTTAGATTTTGGTTTAAAATTTGGGTGCTAACCTACAGAGCTCAGCATAGAGAATATTACTAATCTTTTGCAGCAATATATAACCAATTCTCAGTAAAACGGGGCCTTTGAGTTGTCCAACGCACTCGGTTTAAGATTCATGGAAATTGTGCCTTCTAATACGTTGCCCCAAAGCTGCCCTCCAAGTTAGTCTTTAAAAAGCAACATATTCACCTGTAAAAGTTCTTTCTCTGTCTTTGCCTCCCAGGTTCTTCTTAGCCGCTGTGGCTTCATCTTCCACACTGGCCACATAGTCCAACAACCGTGACACTAACATTACTACCCAGCTGATCATGGGAATGTCCAACACACCTGTCAAACACACACAAGAACTCATTTAGTTTGGTTAACATACATATACTTGCTTTGAGTCCCGACATATACTGCACTTGATACCTGGAAGCCATGGATCATAACACTAGCATAGATAAACAAACACAATCCCTACCTTCAGTGCGGCGGTGCTGTGAAACAGATGGCTGTTGCAAAGGAGACAGCAGTGAGTCCAGCAGGTTCAATAATCCCTCAAGGACTCCACTGTTACTTAGAGATCTTTGGCCTATACAAGACAGCAGCATGAACACTCTGCAAGAAAGAGGGGGAAGCATTAATTGGGAAAAGAATTAGGTACATACATTTACTTGATTTAAGCATGGAAAGGTATGTGTATTTAGAGATGTCTGGTGTGTGCATGCATGCATATATGTATGTTACCTGTCCTGAGGAAAAATAAGCAACTGCTCAGAGTTGTAGAGCTCCTGCAGAACATTGGAAAGGAACTGACCCCACCAGCGCTCTGCCCCACACAGCTGCACCAGCAGCAGGCCAGCATGGAGGCGGATTTTGGGTGTCCCGCTGATACACAGCTGCTTAAAGAGCTCCTCACATGCCTGAGCATGAAATGTGCTCCTTAACACTGCTGGAACACAGTGACCTAAGAGGCAAAACACACAGACTACTTACAAGAGATGCAAAAAAGACACAGAAAACACAACCAAAATCATAGAGGGAAAAGGTGAAAATAAGAAAAACTATAAAAAATTAAAAAATAAAATAAATAAAAATTTAAAAGAATAATAATCATTGAAAGTGACAGAAGGTAAAAAATATATTTATATAAAACACAGAATAAAAGAGGATGAAAAGGTTAAAAAAGAAAAGGGATTTTTTCAAGACCTAATAAAAATCAACGGCGCAAAAACAAGAAACTGACCATTGTTGGCATGTAGCAGACTGAGCAGTGTGTCCAGCAGGTATCGGATGATGGTGCGGAGCTGTTCGGTGGATGAGTTGTGTACTAGCTGCTGTGGCTCATAGGCCTCAGGCGGTCGTGCACGAGTGGCTCCCAGTGATACCCGCAGCCTCTGAACTGCATGGTGCGCCAGGTTTAGCTGCAGTTGCAGCTGGATGCAGTCCTGATAGGCAGAAAACACTCGCGAATCCTCCTCTACAGCCTTATCGGGCTTGCGGAGGAAGTACTGAGCATTGTTGGCGCTGTTCAACGGGGGCAGGTCAATATTCTGTAGTAGAGTCTCCAGCCGATGACAGGCCAGGTTATATCTGCTCAAGTAGCAAGCAAGGAGAAACAATAATTAGGACACATTTAGCCAGAGGGGTACTCCACCCCACCATATAGGCAATGCACAAACAGTGACCAAAACACCTGTTCACTTAAGGGTTTGAATTCACCTGCACTGAATGTCTTCTTGGAGGGCCACCATCATAGTGAGGTGCTGGTCCAGGTCTGGCTGGCTGGCCGCCTCGCCCTCACCCCTCAACGGATCATGCATCAGTTTTAACTCACTCTCCCATGGTAGGATGTAGGTGTGGCCATAGTAAAAGCCTAATGGAATCTTGGCACGGGCATTGGTGCTGCCATAGCGGCCAATCACAGTGATCTGAGGAGATTGTATAAGATAAAATGCAACGTATGTCAAAAAAAAAGCTTATACAGTAACAAATTCTTTTCAACTTCATTGCAAATGAGTAAGGTTAAACTGGTGTAGGCTAAATAGAGAGATTTAAATATGTTAATTCATAGAAATGTTATAACCTTCCCGACATAATGAAAATAGTACGTTCATAAAGAAATTGCTGCTTAGTTTCCATTTATGGATTTGGGACTAATTTGGTTTTCAATATTACTTTCTACTGAGAGAAAATAAACACATGCAAACAGCATCACTCACAATTCAAAGTGATTCACAAGAACCATACACATCTTCTGACACAATATAAACCTACCTTCATGAACCTGCAGACAGGAGGGGGCAGCAGATCATGTAGGATGAGGGAGTGTGTGCTGATATCTGTAGCCACAACCAGCCTGCGACCGTCCACCTCCTCGCCCAGTGTCCAGATGTCGATGGAGAGAGAGGCTAGGTCAGCACAGGTGGGGATAAGGGCATCTGTCAGCAGCACAGGACGGCCAAAATCTAGCGTCACAAAGCGCCGTGCACCTACAGCCAGGACAACATAGACAGATGTTACAGGTTTGCAAGTAATAAAATAAAAAGGTTTTTAAAAGAAGTTAAAGAAATTATATATATATAATTGACTATTTCTTTTATACAGATTAATGCAAGCAGAATGAGCGCTGCGGAATAATTGTTGTAATAGTGCTTTTACTGTCAATAACGGTTATGAATTGGTAAAAGATTGCATACAAACCAGAGTGCATGCGTTCTATAATGATGGACTGGTGAGGCGGAGGCTGCAGGAAGTGTGAAGCCTGAGAGATGGCCAGGGCCAGGCCACTTCCCATTGGGTTCTACCACAAAAAAACATGCACATTATAGCACATTCATCCTCACAAGACCCACTGTAAAGGGTTTCAAAAACAAATTAAGCCAAGTGCAATAGTATTAATGCATGATTCTCTTTAATTAAAGTCTCATTGATTCACTAACTGAATTAGATGTGGTAGACCAGACCTTGACAACAGAATTACACACCTAATGTAGACTAAAACGTATGCAACAGTGTAGAATTAATTACAGACTAGGCTTAATTTGAAGTTGGAAACCTTTCCAATGAATTCAGCAAACTCAAAAGATCAATTACAGTGACAAAACAAAGAGCAACCAATAAATACAACTCAACAACAAAGTGGGATTACATTCAAGTATGTTCAAGGAACAAAAAACAACGATCAAGAAAAACAGCAACACAACTCAAACTTTATTACTTTACCCAGCTTCAACTACATTACCCACTAGATTGACCCTGTATGGCCAAAAGTTAGCCTGCACAGCAGACGGTTGAGTCTAGGTCTATTGAAGAGAGAAGATGAGGTGTAGCAATACTGATAAAATACACAGTTTTACAAAATAAAATTCTCCCCAACTCAACAATTACGCAAAAAGGTACAGATCCAATGATGTAAATAATGATGCACAATAACTGGTGAGCAGAGTGCTGTGTAACCATGAGTTAAATTCCACATACATTCATGCAGAGATAAATTCCAAATGACACCCAGAAACACATATCCACACCGGATACACTATATGCATCCTTATTTTATAGCAGCTGCTATTGGTCATCTGAAACTTTTAGAACCACTTCAACTTTCTATTGTGTGTTGAAGCATTAGTCTTAAGCACAACTCTAAGATTTTTGGAGAGAAGATAACTTTTAAAATTTTATTCCATCTGTCAAGTCATGTTTAGTGAACTAAATACACAAACATGTCCTGTCTCTGGATCAACTACATTTACTGAAAGGAAGAACTGAGAACCTTAAATGTCCAGTTCAAAAAAAGGTTGTTGTGTTTACATCATTTTCATTCTAATCGAGCAGGAGCTCAGATCAAATAACTAATCAATTATTTGAAAACCAACTAACCAAACAAGGAGAATTCGGTGTGCTTCTGCTAGTTTGGAAACAAAACCTGCAGCCAACTCTGGACTGCACACTCCAGGTTTAGCTCTTCAGCAAGAAACATGCACAATTTAATAATGATTTTACTGCTCTTTGCAGACTTTCACTGTAAACATCACAACAATTTGCAGAAAGGACTGACCGGCTTGGCTTTGTGTGCGTTCTTGTTCTGCGCAGAGAGATTCACGGGAGGTGGGTCCATAAGGGAGCCAGGAAAAAGCTGGGCGAGCTCCACGCCGATGGCTGCTGAAACAGCCTCGTTGGGTGGCGTCAGAGGGGGTGTCATAAAGAGTGGTGTAGTTTTTGGTGTTGGAGGGATGACATCAGAAGGGTGGATGAAGAAGCCTGGGGCGCCAGAGGAATTGGAAGGCACAGAGTTGTGCATGGGTCCCACTCCAGATGCAGCCTGGGCTGCCGCTGAGGTGGTCTGGTGAAGCTTAGCCTCCAGCTTGGCCTTCTGTTCCAAAATGCAGTTAATGAATCACTGCACAGTTTTTTTATTGAGGCATTTTTAATAAACAGTGTGTTTGTACTGTCTGACCTGTTGCTGCAGCTTGAGCAGTTGCTGCTGTTTCTCCTGAAGCACTTGCAGCTGCTGTTCTGCCGACACCATGGCGTGGGAGAGTGACTGAAGGGCCACCTGAGCGGCCGAGCTCAAAGCCGTAGACGCTTCGCCAACAGTCCCCGCCGACAGCCCAGCCACCGTGGGGGTCACGCCAAATGTGCTCACTGAAAGATGGTAAAACTCAAGGGTCAAAGTCTGTGCTGTCTGTTGTGCCACAATGGTCTTACCTTGCCAGCCAACGTGAGTAGGTTTCAAAGGCCTTAATTTTTGAAAGTCACTCAGTGAAGTACCCCAAATTGAAGCAACCATATCAAATGCTTTTCCAATTATTTCCTTGTCTTAAGTGCTGCAGAAGGACCCAAATCTGAAGGCTCTCTATTTTTCCATACTCATTTCCAATGAAAAATTGCTAATGGAATCTTAAAGCTATGAATTTTCCATTGTTTTTTACCAGTGTTAATATTCCCAGTAACAAACTTAAATGCCGTTTTCAAATCTAGGTGCAAAGAAATATTGAATTTGAATTACCGTATTTTTGCTTAAATGCCTCTCTCTACATACCACCTTGTTAACAACTAGTTAACAATTATGCAAAAATGAAAAAATAAAAAAAATCCCAACATTAACTGATCCTAATAGTGAGTCAGGTTGTACACATGTATGCAACCGTGCTAACTGATCTCCGGGTGGTCTTTACTTACTGATAGTCCAGCATTTTTCATTTAAGTATTCCTTTCATGACATTTATTGAGAACACTATTACATAGAAGTCGTAGAAGAACAAGCCTATCAATAACAGGAAAACAGGTGGAGCCATTAGAGACAGAGGAACATAGCACAAAAAATAGAAGAAATGATAATAAAGGGAGATACATACCGGTGAACATACTTGCATCATCCCTCTCCACTCTAGTGCCATCACTAGTGGAGACACAAGTAAAGTGCAGAGGCTCGACCTCCAGTAGACCAGTCAGAGCCGTGAAGCTGCCTTCTGCAGCTCCACAGCCACTGACCTTACCATTACCTACAGCAGGAAGACAGAACACACATAAATATACAGACACATACTACAATAACTATTAAACTGTAAGAACATTAACATTACCATCTTACTTTATCAATGAAAGAGGAATATAGATCGATCCCACATTTACATTCACCTAGAGTAGCAAGTAAAATAATACTACAAAGTAGTTTTCACTTTTTTTCTTAAAAGTGTCTGAGTGTGTATGCGCAGACCTGAGAGAATGTCAGACAGGTCAATCTCGTCCGACTGCACACCAATGCTGCTGCTGTAGGCGTTCTTACAGGAAGATCCGCTTACCTCCAGATCAAAAAGAACTGGGTCGAAGGGAGATCCATACAGACCATATCTGAACCAAGAAAACACCAACACTACTTTAATAATGGAAACTTTGCACTACATAAACATCTCATGTTCAGCTTATAAATAAAAACAGGAGTAAGACTGGAAATAGCAGCGTCTTTTCTTTTATTGTACCAATAATTAAAACTAGAGAATCAGCTGTTACAGATACCAATGTTTACTAAAAAGCAGATTCAAAACATCTTTTTTTTTTATTTCATCACTTTACCCAAACTACAAAAGTACTTTAGACGGAATAAGCAGATATGCCCAAAAAATGACATAAAATGACAGTGAACTGAAGTTAGACTGCATTAGACTATTTTCCTGCCTTAGCATGACTAGTTGATATTGTGCCATCTTCTATAGTTGTACAAGTCTTTCCAGACAAATACAACTTGCATAGAGCTTTGAATACAGTTATAAAGTTCTTCTAGATTACATGAGCACAACATCACCTGGTCTGTAGCAGGGCCTCCAGTGGGGTCAAGCGGTCCTGAAGTTGCCGGGATACAGCCGTGAGCAGAGAAGCACAAGCAGTGCTGCAGCCGGCTAGATCTTCATCTTTTACATAGTTTAACAGCACAAAATACCAGAACACTGAACCTGAGGTGAAAAGACACAAGATTGTTTTCACTACAATATCAATGTTCTGTAGAATTACACTGCAACATGACCAACCAATGTCAGCAGTAATGTAAACTGCAAAGGTGTTGGCAATGTGATACCGATTTACCTCCAGTAGCTGCAGCAGGCAAGTAAGGCATATTATCCAGCAGGGCCTTCAACAGGGCCTGCCCAAAACCCTGTTGATTTGGTTCTCCCTTACCATTACTGCTGAAATAAAAAAGCAAACATTTATGAATGTCAAAATCCCACTGTGTCGCTAATAGCAAACATTTTGCTATCTCTGACTTGCATCTTTCATTCCAGTACACAGTGATGAACTGACCTAATACAAAGTGCAAGAAAGCGAGCGCATTTGTGGGCTACGCTGCGGCCCGCCTGGAAGAAGCACACCCGGATGATGTCGGTGAGGCACTTCCTGGTTTTGGTCTGAAGCCCCTCCTTTCCCTCTCTGAGGCTGCGATGACAAAAAAACAGATTAGAGAGAGAAACTCACTCATCTATGTAAACTACATGTGATTTACAATTACTTTTTTCCAAACAAAGCAGGCAGCACAAGAACTTTCTGCCCATGTCTGGCCTAGCCTGAACCAGCCTGAACCATACCATCAAGACTATTTGATCCAAAACTATCCTGAGTTGGTCCATGACAGAATACATCAATTATATTTTCTGACAAACACAACAGATAGTGTTGGTGGTACTGTTTGATTGGAAGTAGATGGAAAAAAATAATAAAAAAAATAACATGAGTAAGAATAACGCAAGGAGAAATACTAAAGCAGGGGGAATGCAGGCCATGTTAAAAGTGAAAAGCATTATTCAAGAACACCAGAGTTTGTAAAATGACTTCTGAACCCGCCCATCCCATCGAGAGAAGCAAACAGACAAGCTTTTAAAGCTCTAAAATATTCCGGTTAATTCAAAGATTCTGATTATGTGAACATTATCCAAAAAAAGGTTTTTCATAAGGGGAACCATTACGCCAACTTCCACAATGAACAGCTTTAAAAGGCCAAAGATCTACATGCAGCCATGGCCTAATGGTTGGATAAGAGGGTTTATGACTACACAGCCCACTGCTCCTAGTCTTGTGCAGGAGCTGTGTATGTTCATGCCTGTGATAGATGGATTAAACGCAGAGTGTAACTTTACTGCTCTCTGTCCGCATTGTGTAAGTGCAACATAATTTCACTTTCACTTTTATCTTCACAGCCCAATGACAGTGTGATACCTGCAGGGGCCATTGGTGTAGACCCCAGCCAGCCAGCAGAGAATGTCCAGGATAAGGCTCTGTGAGTGCTCAGAGGGCGAGCCCTCCTCACCACGCTTACAAAGCGCCCCCAGCAGCTTCTCATGCAGCTCGGGGAACTGCAGCATAGCGCAGCGCTGCACTCTGGAAAGACAGAAACAATTATCATTTAATTCACAGACTGATTTGGATCACATAATATTAAAACGAACTAACTAGGCATCTCAAACATTTTAGCCATTAGACTTCACGAACCATCCTTTGCTATTAACAGATCAGTGTGTGATCATTGCTTCGCAGATAAAACAAAAGTGGCTCACCTTTCTTTGGGTACAGACGTCTTCTTAAACCTTCTGATTGTGATGGACACCTCCAGCAGCAGGTCGCAACCCCGCAGGTTATCAGGCTTTTTAGGAGCAGCCTGAGGATCAGATTTAGATGTGGAGGCCTTCTCCTGGAGAATATGCAAGTTTTAGATGATGTGCCCAGAGATTGCACAAGGTTGTATCTACTTTCAGAGCTTAGCACTGCTACTTTCACAAACTAGTCTTAACAGTGGCAGTGCTTGGCCACAAGGTGGCAGTGGTCAATAACAGTAACAAGTAATGACAAGGCAATGTGTTTAAACAAGTTTTACTTTCTGTATTAGTTTTTTAACTTTAGGTAAAAGCTCACACTTGTTTTAAGAGTCAACACTAGGAAAAGGCTTGTGCACCTTGGTGGCCTGGGCTTTCTGAAGTAGTGAAGAGAGGGAGTGAGCTTTGTTACTGCACTGTGGTTTGGCGGGGGTCATCCGTACAATCCGCCGTGGACTCTCTTCCAGCCCTTTCTCACACACTGCCTTTATGTGGACCAGGAATGAACGATATTTCCCCCCTGCCATGCCTTTAGAGACAAAAAGAGGGATAGAGGGAGAACACAGAAGAGAATGATTCATTGAAACTTAGGATCACACACTTCACAGACTTCACCTGCAACTTAAGTGATTAATTTTTTCTTTGTATGTATTGTTGATTGACATGGGCTGCTACTTGCATTAGGTTACATTAAGATGATCTAACTTTATATATTTTTATATATTTATAATATATTAGGTTAGACTGCAAAATGTCTGACATGACTGCACTATTTGTACAATATTAACAACATACAAAACTACCTAGAAACAGTAAAATAAATAAATAAATAAATAAATAAATAAATAAATAAATAAATAAATAAATAAATATCAGGAGTTGAATGTAAAACACAACTTTAAACAGACTCCCTTTTAAACTGACCCTGCAATAATTTTATGGTATTGTTCTTCACAGAAACATCAGTTTATATTTATTTCATTTTGCTGTGAAGGATACAGGTTTTAGAAAATGGTAAACTTAATTTTATTGAACGACAGCCAAATGCCATTCGCACTGTGACCAACAACTAATTCCACAACAAAGGGAAGTAAATAAAAGTAGACAAAGGAAGAAAAGCAGCTAAAAGAAGGAATTAGACTAATGCGCAAGATAAAACAAAGGTAAACATCAGAGCGACTGTCCTGAGAGAGTGTGACCTAAAATTATTCAAAACCAACAATGATTTCATAACATTACTGCTTGTCCTAGTTTCTAATTAAAACAAGTTTTAGTCATCACACAATTCACAGTTCCATAAAGAACCATTAATTAGTAAAACTCAACGTTTTCAAACATTGCTGTTTTGATTCTTCAAAAACTACTGAGAAATGTTTAGCGTGCACTGTGTACCTTTCACAAGCTTAGGGCTGGTGAGGCTCAGCATGCCAGCATGTCCCGAGAGGTCTAAACCACTGGCCAACCACACAGGCCCACACAGGATGTCCTCCTTATGGTCCTCCAGGAATGGGCACAACCTGGATCCTGCAACATTACAGGAAGAAAATGTCTTTATTATCTCAAAATTGAAACAAAGATATTTTTATGTACTTGTTAATGGGCAAGTAACAAATGTTAATTCAACAATAGGATGAAAGCAAGAGAAAAAAAAAACAACCTAAGTAAATTCTGAGTTTCTCTCTCCATGCTAATACTGTACCTGGCGTCTCCTCAATATCCATGAACTGGATGTCCTCTGTGAAGTCATGTAGAAGTGGCTGCCCATTCCTCTCACCATTAGTTTGCAAAACATGTGACAGTGGAAAGACTATCTGCCGGTCTACAGCTGATTCTGTGGAAGAGAATAAGTTATTGCACCATTAAAATAGTCAGGAGTAGCATGAGGGAATAGAACAGCATTTTAACCAGGGTTTCCCCAGGTTAACAAGTTAAATGAAAAAAATTTTAAGACCAATTTCACGTCTACATTGCCAAAAAAGGAGAAAATATACTGAAAAAAAAACAGAGTTGCAGAAATATTGACAAAATAAATTGTTCACATTTATCTCCTCAATTCTGCACTCAAGAACAGTTAGCTCATTTAGATCGAGTCCCAGAAAACATCATAACACTGCATAAGGGCCAGTGTGTTTTCTGAATAATTTTAGCTGTGTAATTTTATGTTTTTCTGATTTCTCATTGTCTTCTTGCACAATGTGCAATGAGCTTCATGTTGTGTTTAACTGGTTTTAGACAAACACTAAATTCATCATTCTCAAGCCTGCAAGTTAAACTTTGCCATTTGTCTTTAGTCTCGCTACAGCGTGCTTCACCTGGACTGCTGAAAGAAAGAACTACAACACAGAACCAATAAACGCAGTACCATCAAAGAATTCTGAGTTATCCAAAAAAACTGTACATGTTCACATTTAAGACCTAAATGTTAAAGACCTTAAATTCAGATTTTTAAAGTACTCTGCAGAAACGCTGTAAATTCTTGTAGTGTGTTTGAAACAATTTTTTAAAGTCCTTTAAAACAAATCTCTAAAAGTAGGTTACCCAAGTGTCTGCACACCCTATTGCTGCTATTTTTGCACTATGCACTTATGACACAGGGTCAGCTGTGCAGCCTGAACTCACCGTTGACCTTGCCGAGCCCTGGGGCCTTGTTCTTCAACAAGGTGACCTGAATCTGGGGAATGTTAGTAATACTGGCATTCAGCACAAATTTAAAGTCCACGTGTCCCACCATGCAGGCCTTGGGTAGGACCAGCTCAAATACGTGTTCATCCCAGCTGGTGCTGAAAAAGAGAAAGGGGAGGGGGAAATCAGCATTAATGTAACAGATCAGCTTAAAAAGTTCCAGTGCCATTAGCTAATAGAAGCTAGTCAGTCATGGAACTACACAATATCTCAGCTACGTGTACTGGTCTCTGTATAATCAACCAAGTTTGGCCAGAACAAGAGCTGGGTATTGTCAACAACCTTATGATACGTTTCACAATTCAGGGTCAACAATACAATACATATTAACATTTATTTTGAATAATGTAAAGTATTCTAAACAGATGACAGATCCTTTATTATTTTGAGCACAACATTGGAACTTCAAGCTCTTAAGATTAGGATAAAAGAGATGTTTGTGGTCACAAATAAAATATTTATTAGTTAACCTTCACTAAAGAAATTGTGTAGGTTTCCAACTAGTTGACATCCCTAAACCAAAAAAACATGGATATCGATGTATGTATTGTATATGAGTAGGGTACGATATTTTTACTATATATTTTTTTTAGCACAGCCATAGCCAAAACCAAATTTTCTCCATTATTGCAGTTGTCATTACTGATTGACTTAATGTTTAGGGTCCTAATGTTCCCCTCTTTAGTTTTGCACTGACACTATGAAGCTAATGAAGCGAACAATAAATGAATACATCACACACTTGTAATAAACCACACCAAGGTAAGCAATCTCGTACAGACCTCCTTATGTGGTTTAATTTAGTCCATCCATTTTTTATAGCTGAATTCTTTAAGTGACAATATCCTACAGTTTTGCCCCTGAAGTCCACATTTAGGTCATTTTGATATAGAAATATGATTAAAATGAAGCAAAAGATATTTATATATAAACATTCTCAATGCTACAGTTAAAATTTATTTTTACCCGACTGTCGTCCAAACCTTCTTTAGGCGGTTTTTGTTCAATTACATCTCTAATTGCCTGTCTTGTTTTCAGACTCGAAACAGGGCTACAAAATGGTTGGACGAAAGCACAATTTATCATTTCATGGTGAAAGGGAAAGAGTCTAAGCTGATGGTGGCCAAATATGGTGAATACATATAAAGGTTTTACTGATTGTGCTTACCCGTCACTCTGTAGTTTCCAGGTGCGTGTGTGCTGTGCTGCATCTCCGTGGTGCTGCTGGTGTAGGTGCTGTGGGTGACGTCGCTGCTGCTGCTCCTGTTGCACCTCCACCCAGCAAGGAGGCACTGTGGCCGAGAAGCGTGGAGTCAGCGTCTCGAAGCGAGTCAGCTCCACCAGAGAAGAAAGTGTCTCCACGGTCAATGGTTTTTCCACCAGGAGGTCAACTCCTACAAACAGACAGGCTTTTAAATGACCATATGCACCAATGAAAGAGGAGCATGCTGTGATTACATCCATTTTAGCAGAACAAAAGCTTGGTAACAAGTAAAAAAAAAATCATTAGGCCAGAAATAGAATTAACTCAAGTACAATGCAAACGCTTTGACCTACACAAACATGGTTTGCATCAAGATATACTCTAACAATAGCCAGTATGACCAAGGCCTCCAAATTCCGAATATCTCAATCTGATCAAGCAGTGTGAGAAGTATTGGAAGAACCAGTCTGATCCATAGAAGCCCCATCTCACAACTTACAGGCCTTAAAGGATCTGCTGCTTGGAGCCAGATACCACAGCACACCTTCAGAGGTCTTGTGGAGTCCATGCCTTGATGAGTCAGAGCTGTTTAGGTGGCACAAGGGGAACCTACACAATACTGTCAACATATTTAGTTATTGTGGCTGCTGGAATGACAGTAGTTCCTGTTAACAAAACCTAATGGCCACAGTAACATACTACCTTATTTACGCTACATGATAAGAAAACAATTTGAGAGTCACAGACAGGTCGGTGATAATTCCATGTTTCATCAAAAATGTCTGTATATGAAAACTGCAAAGACACGTCCAAACAAGCTCAGCATTTAGTCACCAACTCCAACCAGGCATCTAGCCTGCTAAACATCTAGGCCAGTTGCCAGCTAGCTAGGGACATTAACCTCACAGCTTCAACTCACAACAAATACCATGACAAAGAGCATGGCTGTGTTATAGTGGATTCGCAACACCAGCAGGCATGTTAGCTGGGTTTTCACTGCAGATTAATTTTTTTAAAGAAACAGTAATTTATTTTAACACACATCAGGATAATTTACCTACAACTCTCTCTGTAGAACAGACAGTCCACACTGCCCATATGTTCCGGTCAGTTCCTGGACCCTTTTCAGTTTCTTTTTCCCTTTCTCCTGTTTTTCTGAACTTGTGATCATGCAAACAAGTCATGGGTTTGTTTTTTACTACCACGCAATGGTCATATAATTCTTAAATAACTTCCATGGCAATGATGTTTTGCAGACCAGATGGACCAGTCATGCTAAACGACGACCCCCCGTCAACACTACAGCACTGTCTGATGAGTCTCAAGGTGGCGTAGTGTGAACAGTACAGCAGTAAGTGATCTGACCACTTTCACAACCATGCAGTGTGAACAAGCGTTAACACATGACTTTGTATGTCTATGCGTATGTAATTTCTTAGTCTGGTGTCAATTGCATTCACATTTTTGCATTCAGAAGGTTTCTGACCTTGGTTTCAACTTGGCAAAAAAGGTCACACTGCAACTTTTGTTTTATCTGTAGCAATTTTGTTTTTTTTGTCTGTTTTTTTACAGCTTGTTCAAGCTCCATCTCAGATGGTACAGGAGCATTACACTAAACTTTTTTGAGACAATATGGCACACATTTGATTTAAACACAACATGTCATCAGCCCTTTATCAAAGTGTATAACACAACAAATAATTATGAATAATAGAAACCAAGATAAAACATTTAAAAATACCATAACACAAACTAACATTGCTATTAAACACCCAATCAGGTAATGTGAAAAATGTTACAGGACAGTTACAGACCTGTGATCCCAGGGCTTGATGGGTTAGATGAGGGCTTTGCTCCCTCAAGTAGCTGCTCAACCCCTTTAGAAATGGGGCCGTCGACAAAAATGTCGGCGTCGTCAATATCGTCACACACACCTCCAATTTGAAGGAAATGAAGCTCTCCACCTTAGAAAAAATTGACAAAAGGTTATTTTAAAAATAGGATTTTTAACTGTAAGAAAACCCATAAACCGTATAGATCATACTATATTGCAAAAGCACAGGTTAATGGGCCCTTTGGTCTTTTTTCCTCCTCACTATTTGGACTGTTGGCACGCCTCTTTGCAGAATAAAGATAATGCTCATGGAGTTAAGATGTTAGCTGAAGTGCTAATAATGCACAAAGGACAACAAACATTCCTCCATCCTCCTGTTTCAATCCACAAATATACAGTGCGGTTTAATTTGGGGGAATAGGATAAAAAAAAAGTCTGACTGTTTTCAGTGGAGCACGTCTGTGTGGATTTGGAGGAAATGGTCTCGTTTAAAATTAAAACCAGGAGATGTGACACCATTCAATACTGCTTTGATTAACTTCTCAAAAACACTACCCTCAAGCCTTTTTGCTGATCTTTGCTACAACCAGCAATAGTCAGAATGGCAAAGTACAGCGAAAATAACAAAGAAGATGGTCTACTGAATTTGACAAAACCTTCATTAAAGCGAAGAGCTAATTGATAACCAGAACGAAATCTGAGAAGTACCTTCAACAGTATTTCCTGCACAACCAGCATGTGATTAATACATAGCTTTATCAGTTATGAAGCCCATCATCTGATTAATATAATAAAGATATCCGCTTAAAAAATATAGCTGGAGAAATTTGTAGATTTGTTAACAATATTTCAAAGTGATATTTGACAATGCATTTCTAATTCTCCAGTAAAGAACTGCTGGGTTACTAAACTGGCATATAGGGCATTGTACTCTATTTGGTACATGATAAACCTACAGAAGTAATGTTTCACTTTACAGCTAATACAGGTAGATTTAGTTTTAACAGTGAACTTTCATCACTGTAATTCTATAAGCATTGATCCACATTTCATTTTGGTGCATCCCTATTAAAACTCAGATAAACTGAGAAACAAAAGAAAGCAACTCTGAAATGATCAATAGTGATGTAAAACAACCTCTAAACACAGACATTTCTATAAATCAGGTCACACAAGGGCAAAGTCATGCGCCCTTCTCTGATGTGGAATTCAGCTCTTAGATTATACAATTCTGCTGCACTTTTGAAGGTCTGTGCTATATATTTATAGACAGTTATATAAATGAGGGGGCTAAGGTAGCCCACAATTTAGAGCCAATATAAAATAACCTGAATTCACAGAGCAACAGACTTGCCTAGATATTGCGACATTATAGTTAATAATAGAACAAAACAAATCATATGAAAACATCACAAAAATCTAAAGTACTACTACCCTGAGAAATTCTTACTGACAAGTTTATCCTTCAGAATTTTACAACAATAAAGCATTTTCAAAAAAATTTTGATTTGGGGACACAATTAGTACAGTGGGTGTGACATGGTAAAAAAATTACAATTAAACAAAACCGTTGTCTGCAGAATTGTAAAATCAACACTTTTTTTTTTTATTCTGTAAGAGATTTTTACTGAGAAATTGACATTCTACTATAGAGCTTGCAAAGCCTTGCTGTGTTCAGCACCTAGCAAAGGAATTACAAAGCAAAATTAAGATAACTTTGCCAGCTGTCCTGACAAATAAAATGGACAATTTGTCACCCAAGAAATAAATAGTCACAAAGTACTTTTTCATGGTGCTTCATTTGGCCTCTAATTAATCGGTTTGTACTTCTGCAGGACAATGCTTTGTCCTTCTCCAATGAACAGGTTTCTTGAGACTTGACATCCAGCAAAAGTCCAAATGTTAGAAATGGCAGAACTATATTTACTGTGTACATCTTAGTGTGCCCAGTGGTAAGGAGCGGTAAGGAGATGATCATTTGAGGGAAGATAGGGAGCATATAGTTAATGCTCGTTTTGCTTTTGGTTTTGATTTAGGTGGGGCATGCAACCACAGGCAAAAGAGCAGAAGCACAACATCTGTAAAACACTGCATCGGTCACTGGGTTCAGTGTTTTGTTACCCTGCAATGTTCTGGGCAGTGTTGAAGGTGTCTCGCCGATTGAGGTCATGAACGCTGCATTAATAGAAGAATGTGCAGGTCTATGAGACCTCCATACATGTGTGCTCAATTATAAGATAGTTATTTAAGTGTAGAGAGAAAGACGGCTCTTCCCCAGCTACACATGGAGTTTAGAGAGAAAGACGGCTCTTCCCCAGCTACACATGGGAGTTTAGAGAGAAAGACGGCTGTTCCGTAGCTACAC
>JBBIGC010000001.1:36688697-36704087 GCA_037576955.1 Lepidarchus adonis
TAGAGAGAAAGACGGCTGTTCCGTAGCTACACATGGAGTTTAGAGAGAAAGACGGCTCTTCCCCAGCTACACATGAGATTTAGAGAGAAAGACGGCTCTTCCCCAGCCACACATGGAGTTTAGAGAGAAAGACGGCTCTTCCGTAGCTACACATAGTGTTAAGAGAGAAAGACGGGGCTTCCGTAGCTACACATGGAGACTATATAACATTATCATTAAAAAATTTAAGATAAGAGCTCCCAAGAGGTGCAAATCCTGGGTCCATCAACAGAGCATTGTGAGTTTAATTTCCAGATCCATCTAAAAAAGAAGCTCAAAAGAGCACAAGGATGGTCCTTCTTCTCTTCCTGTCACTTTTGCAGTCATTACTCTTCAAGCACCTCACATTGTCCAATGACAATGCATTATCTATTTTTCCCCACACAGTGAGGAGAACATTGAGCTCTGGCATAGAATTTAAAGCTACACCAGAACTGAAATGCCTTTGTGGATGAGCTTCCTGTGTTATAGCTCAAGCTACAAAATGCCATGAAGTATTTAAATACTAAATACACATTTTATCAACACAGAAAAATTTCAAAATCAACTAAATACACAACCAAACAGTAGTGCAACAGCAACGAGCTGAGATAAGCATAGTTCCATATTCCTACCTCTTGTGCAGGCACACAGGCGGTCAGTGCCGGAACAGTAAGTTACAGAGACAAAGGGATCCACCTCTTCTGTCCCCTCTTTCTTGGGCGGCTCCACTTTGGCCAACACCTCCAGAGTGGACAGGTCCAAAATCATGACATAACCAGCCTGTGTGGTGACCACCAGATGGCCTAGTCCAGCTACCTCGCCCCTTTTCTCTTTCCCAGATACTGCTGCACTGCTGGGGCCAGCCGTGACGACTGAGGGTCCCGTCCCAGCACCATTTTTCATCCCAGACGGGGTAGACTCTTCGGACGTCTCCTCTCCGTCATCCTCCCTGCCATCTAACACGTCTGGCGGGAGAAGGAGCAGGGATGTAACTGCGTCCCGTGGGTCCCGAATCTGCTGCACTTTCACAGGTTCCTCCTCCAGCGTCACAATGCGTGTGGAATAGTTTAGCTTGTAGAGTGCCAGGTAGCCACCCCCACCACTGCCCCCTAATGGTCTGGAGGTGTGGGGCTGTTCCTGCTGGTCTGTCGGGGGCAAGATGAGGGGTGTCTGTGGGGGTGAAGTACCTGCGTGACTCTGATGCCCGTTGGCCAGCGTCTGACCCTTGCGGCGGCTGCAGAGTGCTGAATGGAGGCGGTTGAGAGTGTTCAGTGCTTCCACCTGATTGATGGCGCTCAGTGACTCAACAGAACAGGGCTGCAGCCCCACTAGTAAGTGCACACCATCACTGCAGGGTGTAATGGAGTCCACATATAGGTTCTCCTCCTCCAGAGCTTTGGGGAGTCGCAGACACTGCACCAAGGCACCAGGTCGCGGCAGTGCACCAAGGGAACTCCACTTCTCGCCGTCCAAAGAGCCGAGTCCAGCAGCAGCATCCGCAAACTGCTGGATATATGTGATGGGTGGGTCCTGAAGCAGAAGCTGCTCATGTGTGTCAAACTCCATCTCAATAATCTGCGGCACAGTGAAACCCACATCTTGCAACCCTTTGTTCATAAGGTTGTTCATCTGGGCAAAAACTTTGCCAGATGACTTCTCATCCGCCTCTTTGATGCTGTAAAGCAACAAAACGGGCATAGTCCTGCGCACAGGGGCGCTTGGGGGAGGGCCAGGTGAGCCTAGCTCAGAGGGCGGATTGCACGTCTCAATCTCCATGGGACCCTGATCAGGCACAAAGCCCTCAGGAACAGAAGTTCTTAGGGGGCTGTCCAGGGGGCGACGGGAATGGGGGGGAGCCACAGGGGAGCTGGCAGCTGAACGGTAGCTTAGCAAGCCTCCGGCCAGCAGGCATGGAAAAGGAATGTTGTGGTGCTCGGCCGTCTTATCCTTGGCTTTGTCAGGTTTGGGAGGCCCAAGGGAGTGGGGTGGGTTGGCTCCCAGTTCCTCCAAGTCTTTGACAGTGTCCTCTAGCACACTGGCCACCACCTCCCACTGCAGCTTCTCAGGTTGCTGAAGCACGCTCAAAGCAGTCACCCCCACGCTTACCTCCATGCTCTCCTTTTGACCCAGGGGCCCTGCAAACACACATACATGCATCTTGTTTTTTCTGTTTCAGAAATAAAGGCAGAGCTCAAAACAACAAAGACAAAAATCGCAATCCTTCATACCTGTAACAGACTCCGATCTGGAATGTTCTTCACTGTCAGAGTCCTCCAGCTGATCATCACTGATTAAAAAGTTAAAATACTGCCATAATTATATACATACATACACAAGATAAATATATATTTTTGAGGGGATATCTTTAAATACAATAAAAAAGTCTGTCTCGAGTACCTGTGCTCTTCATAAAATACATATATTTCTGAGCACACAACAAAAACAAGAGGTACATATGTATTTCACCTGTCTCCCTCTAGTTTAGGTATATCAGAGCAGCTGGAGGTGTCCTCTAGCCAGGCGAGAATGGGTCTGCGGGACTCTGAGCCTGGGAGACTCTGCTGTTCACCCCCAGACAGGATCAGCTGCCTCAGTATGGCTGGGTCATACGGGTTTACCTCAAATTTTAAATGCACCTGCAGATACACCAGTGGAAATACAACCATGTGAATAATACAAACTAAACTGGAAATTATTTACACATGTTTTTGTAATGAATAATCCCCCAAAACACCTTTAAGCCTGAGTATACAAAAAACATTTGAATACACATTGCTATAAATAAACCTACAAAAGTGGTCGGAACAATCAGATCTCAAGGGTGTGTGCTGTCCACTTGTGACCAAACCTGCCATTTGTCTTGGGTGATTTGAGCAGGGCCACATCACAGGTGAAGCACTCCAGAGGTCCAGCACAGTTTTGCTATGTCCCTGCTCAGGCACACACACTTCAACTCACCTGTTAATTGTCAGTGAGTGTGTAAAAGAAGGGGAACTACCAGACTGTGCTGGACAGCGGCCCTCCAGGACCAGAGTTAGACACCCTGATATACACCATGTTTAATAAGCTACAACTCAAAGATGTGGTCCTGTAGACCTGACAAAGTAGCCTATTTTCACCTTTGTACAGCTGAATACTTTAATCTTAAAAGAAAAGCCCTACCTTCATTAGTTTAGAAACATCCCAGATGCAAATCTTGCCCCTTTTGGTCGCCGTGGCAAGGAAGTGTGGGCAGCTCCCGAAGCCATAGCAGGCAATCTTGTCCGAGCCGTCAGAGCTGGGGAACTGGGCAGGGCTCGTGGCCAGGGTGACAGACAGCGGCACATTCTGTGTGTGCTCCCCTTTGACAAACGGGCAGTTGGGAGAATGTCGCTCGTGCTCAGACCTGGAGACGTGGAGAAAGGGGTGAGTATAATACATTGTATACCACAATTCACAGCTACTTTTAATGAAAAAAAGCTGGTAGCTATCAAAATCCTAAGATTTTTTGACTACCCACCATGGTTCATCTGTAGGTTCCCAGCACACCAGACACACACTGCAGGTGAAGCACATGGCCCGGTCATCACCTGTAGAAGCAGGCTGCAGAAAGAACTAAATTAGCCCAACCGAAAAAACATTGTCAAATCAATTATGTTAATGAACATTGAAATAAATAACATGTGGTTTCTACTGAAGAAAAATCTAAATGAAAAAGCTTTATAATCAATTCTTGATACTATGCTGCTGCCAAACATTGTTTTACAAACGATTATTCACAGTTTTTAAAATACTAGAGTCCTGCTTCTATCCTAATGCTGCTATTCGCTGTGTCGACCACTGATGGGAGCAGTGGAAATAAGAAGTTATACGCTGTGGATCCTGAGTTTTGTGATTTTGTCTCTCTGTATATGGTGTATGTAGCTGAGATGACAATAAAGTTCACTTTGACTTTGAAATGAATTATTTCCATTAAGCCAATGTGGTCTATTAGCCGTTTTCCACAAACACATTTCTGGTGTTAGTGCCTTGTGGACGCCTAATCTGAAATTAGACCATATTTTGACACTGCGCAAGTCAGAAGTGATCCATTATCAAAAGTACAGAGAACTCCCATTAGTACTGTGCATTTGCATTGTGCTCTGGTCCTGCATGAGAGCAAAAATTCATCCTTGGAAGCACACAGTTCACTATTTGGTTACACACATTGTGTACTTCCACAGCCATGCTTTTTTCCCCTCAGAGCACCTGCGGTGTCCGGTGTAAACATGAGTCGGTTATTAAAAAGGTGCCCAGTGGCCGATCACAGACTCTGGGACCAGAATTACTAATTCTCGACACTCTTTGGTGTGCCTGCGTGTACGTGTGCTGAAAGACTAAGGAGACACATGAGACCATTCAGTGTGTGCTGTATGCCCTGTGCAGCAGCACATAAAGCAGTGAATTGTCCACTCGACATTGCAGTACACAGATTGAAAATGCGAGTTCAAAATACAAAGAGGAATCTACAAAGTAATTTCTGCGATTGCCTGAGAGGGTAGACATCAACAGAAACGCCAACTCACCACCACGTTTTTCCCCTACAGAAACAGGCTTGTGCAGTGAGGAATCACCCTTTCATCTTTTACAACAGACCCTGCCATTCTCCTCCCAGCCTGGCGCTGTTGGTATGACAACGGGGCACATGAGCACGAATAGTAGTGCCATCCCCATAGCAACAATGCCCAGTTGCAGAGAGGGGAAGCTGTTGGCAGTGGGGATTCCCACGATTACAGTCAAAAGCAAAAGTGTCTCCTTAGCGGCATGTCAGATCCTGTCTGCAGTGCCTTCACATCGACCTGTCTGGCTGTAAAAAGTAGCCGTGCACTGCACCACTAGGGTTGGGTAACATTGTTTTTTGAGGGTAGCGACTGTACACTGGAGTACTGATTCACACTTAAACAATAGGAGCCTAACGCTAGCAGAGCACATCTGCTTCAGTGGAAGAAAGAGCAAGAACATGTAACGTCACTTATAATATGATGAAACCCAACAAATACAGAGAACAATGGTGATGGCGAGCTGACATTTGAACTGCAAAATGCAAAGACAGGTTCTGGCCAAGGAAAAAAATCTAACCTGAGGAAACACATGGTCAAATGCAAAAAATGTCTAAAAGCTAAAGAATTACTGTGATCTGTAAGACCCATTCACAGAACTTTAGCACGCCTATCATCAGAATAAAAAAAACTAGAACCAATGGAAATGACGCATAAGGACAATAAGTGAGGCATAGACGTTACCATCTTCAGTTAATCAATTAGGTAGTAGAGGCATTTTTCAATGTTTAACTACATAGAGGGAGATATAGATTATATATTATATTTTTGTGTTATATTTTGTGTGGTGTGTAAAATGCTAAAAAAAATAAATAAATAAAACCAAGGATCAATTGAGAAGTCTTAATTTAATTTTCTTCAGAGCAAGTACCGTAAAAAGCACTGCTGTGTACTGGCACCCAATTCCAGATAGCCAGAAAGGTGACAAAACCTATGCCTCACCAAGAGCCCCTGATAAAGCTGATCTGACAAATGTAATTAATTGAGGTGCAATTTTTTCTCTTTACCCAAAATGCAGTGGATCAGATGCACATTAGATGGTCTGAAGTTTGCTCTAAGTTTATACAGTGCTTCAAAGACAGTGGTGGTACCAATAATGTATCTGTGCAAATTGTGTAAAGCAGTTATAATATATATGAAGTGAAGGAGGGAAGGGCTGGAGACAACTCAAGAGTCAGTAAAAAAGGCTGAAAAGAGATTAGCGACGCAAGATACCTGATGGTAGAAGCCTGCCTGGGCCATGGGGTCAGGTTGCGCCCATCTGTAGCCAGCGTGAGGCCAGGATGTAAAAGTCTCTCTCCTATTTGCCTCACTGTACATCAAGGATCTGCAAAAGATTTAAAACATACGTTTGAGGAATATGAACACATACCATGAGTTCATGGTCTTCACCAGTCTTACTGTATTATCATTAAGAACAGTTCACAGAGCCCATTTGGAATATGTCAGGGTATTGTAAAACAATGGCTACTCACGCTACACACACAACAGGCACTGTATTGACACGAAACAGGCAATTCACACTGAAATCAGTAGTCATTTGTAGAGTAATGAAGATGGTGTGATGTGAGGCTAGATTTCCCCCCCCCCAAAAAAAAAAATCACATATTAAACATTGATTTGCATTTCATTGAGTGAAATCTGATGCCCTACCAACCATTAAGGAGTTCTAGCTTCCACAGACAGGATATCACCCTTTAATGTCACCCACATTAAAGACCTCTGTCTCAACTAGACACCTGTATAAAAGACACGTGTCCACAAACTCAATCAATCAGACTCTGACCTCTCCACCATGGGCAAGACCAAAGAGCTGTCTAAGGATGTCAGGGACAAGGCTGGAATGGGCTACAAACCATAAGCAAGAAGCTGGGTGAGAAGGAGTCAACTGCAATTGTTCAAAAATGGAAGAAACACAAAATGACCATTAATTGACCTTGGTCTGGGGCTGTACACAAGATCTCACCACATGGGGTGAGGATGATCATGAGAAAGATGAGCAATCAGTCAAGAACTACAAGAGAAGCTTGTCAATGACCTCAAGACAGCTAAGTTCACAGTCACCAGGGACTTTGTGATACATGGTAACATACTACACCAGGGGTGCCCAATATGTCGATTACAATCTACCTGTCAATTGCAAAGGCACTGAGAGTCAAACACAGAGCCCTGCTTTTCAAAATAAACTCTACCACATACTTCTGACAAGGACAACATATATGAAAGAGTTTAGACCTGCAACAATCAATTTGTTCTTGATTGTCTTCTCCACAGTTTGGAGCAGAAAGGCTAATTCAGACTTTAGGAAGAATTCAAGTACATTATAGAACTGTCCACTGTCCACGCAGATTTTTCCTGATTTAACTAATACAGATGTAACACAACAACTACAGACAAACATGCAATATTTTCTTTTTGGCTGTATTCACCTGTCCACAGAGCGTCCGGGGCCAACTCCCAACTCTGGCCTTGCGCTGGGTAAGAGGTAGGAGAGCCTGTCCATGACTGAAGAGGCGACGGACAAAGCAGCGACGTTCTGGTTCAGCTTCTTCAGCTCATTCACTATGGCACTCGCAACCAGCTTCAGCACGTGGTGGGGTAGATGGAAGGTTACCGTCGCCCACTGGAGGGAGAAAGCAAGAAACAATGAGAAAAAATGAGAGATATAAATTAAGTTTAACTGATGAACTTCTGAATTGCCTGCAGTTACAATAAACCGCAAGCATTAGTCAGCTCCGTGTGTGTGTGTGTGTTCCGCACTTCATTACCCAGCAGCTCAATGAATTTATGTTTACAAAGATAATGAGATGAGAATGGAACTACACTCAGGAGCTACCAACCCCTGTGCTGGAGATACACCAGATGTGCAGCATTTAGCTACAACACTAACAAACCTGATAAAGGCCTTCAGGTGTGCCTGAATATAGAAGTCAGGTGTGTTAAATCTGAACTCTCCAGGATGGTAGATCTCCAGGACTGGATTTGAGCACCCTTGTGCTCAAGAACGTACAATCATGCTTTTTTTAAAAAACTGTTTTAATGAACTTTTTTCATAGAATTTAAGCAACATCTTTACAAATCACAGTAGGGCCAGACATCACCATCAGTGTTTCCATTTCGCCATGCCAAAAAAAAGTATGTTCTGATCAATCAGCTGATTGAAATTTACAAGAAAGAAAAAAAAAGGTTTGTTGCCTAAATTAAAATGACATAAGACAACATGCAGTAAGACGAAGATGGCCAAAAGAAGAGAACAGTTCTAACAATCCTGTAGTGCTAGTGATGGAGGTAATCAAAAGATACATTAATTACAGGGTCGTAAAAAAAATCCTCACGGCTGGGAATTTGTTCTTAGGGAGATAAATGAAAGTGAAGAAAGAATTACCCATGCCAGCACCAAGGGGGTGTTGTGTTATTTGTCCCACCCCCTTGCTGTGTTAATGCAGAATGCCCTTATTCTTCTGAGCAATGAACTGCAAAGTGGGGAAATTAGACTTCTGGCAGAGAGTGAGATAGGAAGCAAGAGAGAACAAGTGAAGTAGAGCCAGAGAGAGCAAGTGAGCGAGCAAGAGAAAAAATAAGAGCGAATGAGAGCAAGTAAGCGGAAGAGCAGGAGAGCAAAAGAAATTGAGAGAGCGAGCAAGAGAAAGAGCAAGTGAGAAAAGGAGCGAGAGAAAGAGCAAAGCGAGGGGAGGCGAGCAAGCAAGAGTGAGTTTAAAACAGCGAGCAAGATGATCCACCCCTGAGCAGCAGCAGTGAATGGGGGTGAATGGGTTTATGATCTAGCAGTGACCAGGTTATAGGTTTGTCAACAGAACTGGTCTTCCTCCATCTGATGGACAGACATTTCTATACTTTTCTCCGTACTTTCTGATAGAAAACCCTCAAAACACACTTATAACAGCATAGAATAAAAGTTTGCAGAAGATTCAGGATCTGCCTCGGACAATATTGCTTTTGAAGTCCACAAGATGGTGAAACGCCTCGCTGCTCTTGTGTCACGGCAAAGATAGAAATGGCGTGAGCGTCACTAAGACAGTGTCATCTGTATTCAAGTCGAAGAAACCCAATAAAATTTTAATGTGGAGGAAATATATTAGCATAGTACTGTGTCGTCTCCTCTGGGGAACATCTCATTCCTAATATTTTTATGGTGATTGACTGTATGCTCCAGTTGCTGCAGACAGTGGTGTAGATGAATATTATTGGTGCATTTCTTCAAGGGGGCTAAAGGGAAAGCATTGGTGGGAAAGTTATTCCTGTTTTCCAAATGACCATGATAAAGGCAGGCTCCTGGGGACTGGGCGCTGTGACTGAGGTTTCACATTAGAATGCTTTCCAATACTTCCTGCTGTCAAGTCAATCTGGACCGACTGCTGGAACAGGAGAGCACCTTTGTACCTGCACAGTCACTGTCCGTGCCCACGGATATGCCGACGAGCACTGCAGCAGCTGCTTCGATTCTGTGTGTCTGTGCATGCACGTGTGTGTGTGTGTATGCACTGCAGTCAGGTTTGAAGGAATCCTAAGCAGGAAGAGAGAGTGCTTGTACGCATAATAAAAGAAAGTCTCTATATATGACAATAGCATTATGGCACATTAAAAACATCCAGAACCATGACAAACCGTTTGCATTTCCCTGTAAATATGCTGACACACACTCACTTGAACTGCCAGACGGAAGGCTGTCGAAGGGGGAAGAGAAATGCTGCTTGGCAATTTTAACTTTTAACCCAAAATCAAAGACAAAGCAGTAAAGGAGAACTGCTACCGGCCTGAAAGCTTGGAGTGAAATCCCAGCATTGCTCATCAATAATTAATACCGCAGCAGCACCAGAGCCCAACTCCGTGCGCGTATGTGAAGACGCAGACACGGTTTCTGTTCAGCTCCTGACAACAGACAAGCTTGCACAAACTCACAGTATTTCAACAAAGAATTTGAAATTAAATACTACAAGTATACTGTAGTGACTGCAGCGCCTAAATAAAGAATGTCTACTATAGAAAGGTAAAGGAAATGTGTAGGTTTGTATTGTCACTTCTCTTTATCTGAAGAATGTGCATTACACACCAGGCAGGCAGCAGGCAACTGGACACTCCGACAGCAGATAGCTAATGGACCTGACCTACATAACATAACCAGCAGTGGAGTATTGTGGCAACACTACAGGTCAATTTCACAAAAAGGAAACCACATCTGAGAAAACAGGAACCCGGCCTGAGTAAAAGATTTATACACCAGGTAAATCTGGATCTCAAAATCATAAAGGATAAAGCAATTGTTAGATGTGCAGTACAATAAAAATGTTTAAAGTGACCAATTGTCTGCACTTAAGCTAGGATGCTCAGGCAGCTAGAGCTGGACAATATGATATGAATCATTAATGTGATCAATTATGCTACAACGCATTTAAGATCAGGATCTTATCAGTACTTAATGAACACTGACCAGCTGCATGTTTCTTCCCAAACAGCAGAATTAGTCGGTTTCACTGGATTTGGTATACTGTGCTGAATATAAATAACAAGGACACATTGTCATCCTATATTGTGAAAAATGTGCTTTTCTATATTGCCCTACACTACTTCTATATTTCAGTCCACCACAAACAGCACACATAGCTCAAAGCCCTATTATATAATATTAATGAGGAGTGCACAATGACGCAAGATCTACAGGCTGATGCAGCCCGGCAACATCTTATGTACAAATCTGCCAAATCGGATACAAAAACCTTTTGAATTTTTTTTTTTTTAGAAATTAGAACCACACCTACCTAGAAAATGTAATTATCAAATAACTTATAAGTTATAGAATATAAATAAATGTATTTCTATCAGATTTCTTAAAGCAGTTTACCACTATATACCAGCATCACAAACATTCCAGAGCACAATAAATGCCTCAGTAAATATCAGTTTGAAATAATGTCAAATCGAAACAGCTCTCTGATCTTGATATTTTTCCAGCAAATATCTGCGGCTGCGGATATATATCTGGTATCATCATGCATCCCTACAATGAACTACCAGCATTGGTGGTAAGGGGTAAACTGAACATTTGATTGAAGGGTTGGTAGTTCACTTCATTGGGTCTCGCCAATTGGCGAATTCATATAAGACGACTAGGGAAGTCTTCATAGATGGCATCGCTAATACTATTATAATAATTAATTGTTACAAATGTATGCAGGTATGTTGCTATTGCTATTATTGATATTGTTTAACCATGATACATGCTCTGTTGTTGTTCTTACCCCTCTCCATTGTTTCTTTCTCTTTTATTATTTGTTTGTCTCTGTTTGATGCGTTTGTCCCTGCCTGTCCACTCTGTTGCCAGAAATGAATTAATAAAGTCTATTTGGCAAGAGGGGAAAAAAGAATGTAGAGCAAAACTGCCCTGACACTACAGGCAATCAGAATTCCCATACTGTTTGCCAAACTGTCAGGACAGGACAGGTTAAAAGATGTGCCCCAACACACAGCGCATCACAGCCACAGCTGTTTCAGCAGAATAAGAGGCAGGTGGTTATAATTTTATGGCTGATCAGTGTTTTATCAGAGGCACACACTTGGGAATATCCTGCACTGGGGCACCCTGGATGCCACTTTATGCTGTTCTGACTCACCTTGGCCACTTTGTGATTGGCTGCTGTTTCGTGTGAGGTATTTTTCAGGCCTTCTTTGAGCTGAGTGAGGAAGAGATCATAGCCCTCCGTGTTGGAAATGTCCACTTTCTCCAAACATGCGTACAGCATCTGCTGGGCCTGAAGAAAAATGTCAGACATAGACAGGGTTACTTTCCTCAACACCACAAGGCACAGGATGTAAGCAATTTCCTGAAAGAATATTGTGAAGGCTCCTGACCAAAAACACATTTAATAAAGGATTCTCTCAGCTCGGATTACTGCTTCCTTGATCAAATTGTATGTTATGGACAATATTGGCATTTCATTAGACCTTATTAAACAACTGCAAGCTTTGGGATAAACTGGTATTCTAACAGCTACATTCAGCATAAATTCCCCAAGACCACATCTCCGCTCAAACAGAAGAGGAGCTGCCTATGGCCTTTACTGCAGGACAGGAAGAGCAGGCGAAATCAATCCAGCTCGTCTGCACTGCCCAGTGAGAGTAGACCACTACAGAGCCAGAGTCACTTTATGCTACAGTCGTTCACATTCCAGCCAAATAAAGCACAAAAAGACTGTCGCCCTGCCTTTGTTCCAATGCCTTATTTAAAACTGGTTCAGTCACAAGGTTTTAGAAACAATTTCATTTTAAATTTCAGTACCTAATATTTCCATCAACTAAACAAAACTTCTCTCACAGGAGGGAAGCACAGAAAAACCCACCGATACAAACAATTGTGATGGAGTTTCATGGGGGAACAAAGCTTGTGTGACAAACTTGTCAACTGAGCAAAGACAACATGGACGATTTAACAACAATCACTCGCAAGAACAGGAACAAGACCATACTTGCCATGCATGTCAAAAAATGAACGACACCTTAAGTGCAATAAACCGAAAATAAAACTAAACAAGAGCCCAGAATCATCATGCAAGCAGAGCTGGGGATACCATAAGAAAGAAGAACACCATGTGTTTTAAATACACTTGCAGCAGTGAAATAAAGGTAAAATCCCACAGGAGCTTCTAATCTAAGATACATTTCAAAGGGTTTATATAAGAAAAGGTGGAAAACTGCAAGGAATTGCTGGTAAAAGCATTTTGTTGCAAGTTCAAGTGAGTAGATGCCATGAACTTCTGCTAGAATGCTTATTTTCCTTTGGGTCCTACATCTCAGCAACGTCAAAATCAGATGTGAGGTCCAAGAGGTCCAGATGTGAGGTCCAGATGTGAGGTCATCAATGTTATTGATCATTTCACAAAAACGTGAAAATTAACAATCACTAATATTAAATGCTAATGCACCAATAACAACACTGCTGGTCATCTCTACACGTCTTCACACCAAACTGGACAGATGTTCAAACCATGAAGCCAATTTTCCTCATCATAAAGAGGTTCTCTCATTTAGTGAGTTAAATGAGTGACATAATTCATATCAGAATTGTTATCTCCCTCCTGGTGGTTGTAATAAAGTCTAATAAAATCACAGCAAGAGTTTGGACAGTTTAAACTTGTTCTTCCAACCAAACCTCCTGAAATAAACAAGGAATGCTTACTTATTAAAAAAAATAAAATAATAATTAATATTTTCTGTTCTATTTTATGTACAACTATATTGTCCATATTCTACACATTTTTGTTTTATGTGTATGTGACTGAAGTTCATCAGCCCCTTAGCCTGCTAAGTTGTAAGTTTGGGTTTGTCAGCCTTTTCAACATGTATATGCAGAGGAAAACATTACCAGCAGAAATGATTTTCCATTTACACAATTTTCTGTTTAATTGTTCACAAAAAGTAGTTTTTTGAAATTAAGTTTACTTTTGTAGTAGTGACAGGTAGATTGCTTGGATACTTTTTACACCATTGGTCTATTTTATATTTTAGTACCTTTATTGTTAGCATTAGAAGTAATTTTACTGTTCCTACTTCTACTACTAAATATTATTCATCAATAAATCATTCTCTTCCAGGCGAAAACAAGTCAAATCAACAGGACACGTCATGGTCTCTAAAATGCCCTTCAGACCAACTTACACAACTGATAAGACACAATTCAACTATATTGACTTAAACACAGGTTTTGCAAGACTATGAGTCAGAATTCAATTCAGATGTTCCTACATGTTCAATCCTTCAAAGACTTTGCCCAAAGATGCCATTCATCAGTCCTTGTATCTCCACATCCATATGGTAGTTATACCGGACAACTTTCCCCATAATCCATTATGAACATACGTTTACACACAGTGGATGGAATGCATTCTCCAGGTATATCTGACCAATCATCTGAAGAGTTGGACAGCTCATTACTAAACTAGGACGTCACAACATCAACAAAGTCAAGTCCAAACAATAACAGCTCCTATGATGTTTTTGGAGCTGTTGCTTCAGGCAGAGTGGGTTTATTTCATGGCCAGAAGCTAAAATCTCTATAGTAATAGAAGGTGTATTGCAAGAACAACAATGTTAACGTTTGTACACAAGTCTTTTGACACTAAATTTTTAAAAAGTGAAATACATGTCAGATATGACACGTCATTACCTTCCAGCTACTGAATGCACCTTTGCAGAACTTCAACAAAATAGATCAAACTTAATTACAGTATGGGATAAATGAACTGGACAGGTGTGTACATTTCATTCACACCCTTTATTTCAGCTGTATGTGAAACACTGTTTGTTCCTTAGCAAACTCTACACCCCTGGCCTAGGACTTTTTCAGAGAACACCCATGCTGATCCACAAGCAGATTCTTTGACTGTTTATGTAGATCCCAGTCACAAAAACTGATCACAGGCCAGTGCTTTTACTTCATACATCTGCTGAGCACCAAGTCTGCACAGACAGGGAGTGGTGAGACACGCTAGAGTATCCAACAAATGTGTACTAAGCCACAGCCAACCAGTTTGTCAACATTGCAAAGCAGAGCAGGCGCTGACGCAATCGGTAAATGAAATCTACATTTTCTTCCCCGATTTCACTCGCTTCAGGTGAAAGAGTGATTTACATACTAAAGTGAAGCATGAAAAATGACTACATTTACAAAACTGTGCCGTGTACCACCATGAACACTTTGATTTCTGGACATAAACGGAGGTCATGTGCATGACGTATCCAGGCCTAATCTAAGAGAACAGCTTCGTTTCCATCTCTAAAACTAGAAAAGAAAAAGATTACACTTTTCTAAAATATGAAATTCTTTCAAATTCTTTCTCTAGTCCTTGAAGACTAATAGTATAGGAGAAGCAATTTTTATATTGTAAACTTCTGAAACCTACTCAGTGGCCTTACATAATACAGAATACTCTAATCACTTATTTTAGGACACTATAACACTATACACAAAATCTAAAATCTTCCAGGAACATTTTAAATACAAACTGTATGGGTAACGAAGTGCCCAATAGCAGAGTTAGGAAAACTGCTCTCAGGTGGCAATTATTAAAAGACCATCTATGCATGTACACACACTAGCCTTAGGCTGATATTAACTATTACAGCAATAATTTAAATAAACGGCAATATGATGCAAATAAATGTTCCTTCATTCAGACTGATGACTTTAATTTAACCACACCCTTTGTACAACTATTCAAATGGTCAGATAAAATATACAAGAGAAAACACTGCGCTTATAATAGACTACACAAAGCAAAGCATCATCTAATCAACTAAACACATACCTCCAATGGCACTTGAACTTGGATTATAATACAGATTTCCAATCTGGCAAAAATGCAGAGGTACATGCAAATGAATCAAAACTGAGACCTACTCTGTGGAACAGAACAGTCATGCTGCTCCAGAAGTGGGCTACCCCTACCGCTACAGAGATTATGAATAATGAGGCTTGTGCTGTTATTTAAAACACAAAAAAAGTCATGGCTCACAATATTTAAGAAACACTCTCAAATTAAATGTCCAATATATTCCAAACGCCAATAGTGTGTGTATTTACAATTTGAAAATGTTAACAATATTTTAACAAACAGTCATGATTATTACAGCATTATACGCAGTCAGACTGGAGCAGAGACCTGTATGTGTTATTCATATTATATGTTTTTAATGTGGAAGTTTATCTGCCCCATACCCTCATTATTATATCAGCACATATCTGCCCCATACCCTCATTATTATATCAGTACATATCTGC
>JBBIGC010000001.1:36714793-36732554 GCA_037576955.1 Lepidarchus adonis
ATACATACACACACACATACACACACACACACACACAACCTGGTTGTATAAGTGAATTTCCTACCATAAACTACATTTCCCAGAAGTACTTGCTGCTTCACTTTCCACATTACCTCCTTGTGTCACTTCCTCTTCCCTTTTCTCTGTTACCCTGATAAGGGGGCAGGGGAGGTTTACTCAAACGTGATTAATTCTAATGATTAATTCATAACTCTGCAATCTTAAACCCCTTTGGTGGTTACATGTGGGAAATTCCAGTTATATTGATGCACCTTGGTGAATATTGGATTGATTTGAATATTACAAATCCTGATTTATATTCTTTATCTTCCCCTGCCATGTGGGTACATTGGTTGACTAGAGGGCTGAATTGGTGGGTCCAGGTAAAGGGGAAATAAATAAATATATATTTTTGGTTTGTCTTACCAGGTATGTTGTGAAAAACAACACAAAAAACCTGGGGGCATCTATGCTGCCATTCCTCCCATTTTGTACACAAATGCACATAGGACATAATTGACCTTGCTTGACCTGATCATTCTTAGTTCCAACTTTCCTTTGAATGCAGCATAAGCTACAATTTTGAACTATGGTGTGTTTATAACACTCACAATAACAGACATTCACTAAAACACAAAAGACATCACATAACATCTCACTTACTCTCTCAAACTCTGGGGCATCACATTACACAATGCACAGCCCTGCATCTAAATTAGATTCAATTGGCCTCATTCACTGAGAACTAAACGTGTAAACTAAATTGTTTATACCCTTACATTACAGAAAGAAAATCCCACAATGGTCACTGAAATAACTTGAAACTGGCAAAATTGGCAAAAGAAATAATACAGAATTTACTTAGAATTAACAAATGAAAATCAGACATTGCTTTTTGAATTATGTTCCAACAGAATTATTCTAAAAAACAAATAATAAAACTGGCCTGGACAAAAATGACGGAACCCCTAACATAATATTTTGTGGCACAAAGTTTTAAGATAATAACTGCAACCAAGCAATTCCTGTAACTTTCAGTGAGACTTCTGCACCTGTCGACAGGTATTTTGTCTTTGTGAGCAAACTGCTTCAGGCCAGTTTCATTAGTTTGTTTTTTTAGAATAATTCTGTTGGACCACATTTCAAAAGCAATGTCTGATTTTCATTTGTTAATTCTCAGTAAATTGTATTATTAATTTAATTAGTGATTAGTGATTTACGATCATTGTGAACACACCGTATATCTTCCAGTAGTAGCCCCGGCGATCATTCAAAAAATTATTCGGGCAGCGTTTTATAAAGCGTTTGTTGGAGACGTGTTATTATTCTCCTCACAGACGGAATGATGATGGTATTTACAGCCAAAAAATGTTGTGCAGCTTCTTCTCATTTATTTTGACAGAAGATAAAAGATCACGACTAAAATCATCCCTCTGTCTGTTCGGTGGTGATACTGGTCTGTGATTGGCTGTTATTGTGGGAGTTGTTTAGTGCCGAATGCAGTGATAAGTTTAAACAGAGCCGCTTAATATCCGTCAATAATCCTCAGATATCACGACAGAAATGAGTAATTACACACGTTACTCATATAACTGTCTTCAGAAATCAGAGGTTTGTTTTAAGCTGTTTTACACCTTTTAGGGAATAAATTCTGTTAAAACACGGAGGTAGAAAGTGAAAGCTCGGAGGCGCGTGCCTGTGAAAGTTGGAGGGGGGGGGTTTAGGCCTTTTATGATGTTAAATCAGCAAATATAATAAAATACTTATGAAAGTTTAAGGATCTGCAACAACCCTGCAAAAGAATACCACAGATACCAATATGATTCCACTATCATTTTGCATCCCTTGTGGGTCTAGGCCGCCGCCTGCAGTCACACCATACCACCAGCACTGGGAGCGTAAAGGTGCTTCATCAGAGAAATGTAATGTTTTCTCATAAACCCATTTTTTATTCACAATAGAAAAATATTAAATGTTGAAAGTGAAAAATTATTAAATAAGAAATATTAGCTCAATCTGACAGCAACACATCTCTAAAAACTTGGAGCAAGGCAACAAAGGGCTGCATGAGTAAGTGGTACTAAAATGAAATGTTTGGAGTAACATTTGGCAACTAATTATGATTATTTTCAACAGGTCATTTTACACGACTTAGTATAAAGACGGACAGAGATTCACCAATCTGCAGAAAGCAGGAACAATTTTACAATAACTTTCCTCACCGTAAATTATGATCTTCATTTTATTCCAATCAGCGCTCAGGTCAAAAGGCTGCATTGCTGATGGGCACATTAGTGCTCATGGAATGGGCAGCTTACCCATCTGGAAAAGCACCACCCTTGCTGAAAAGCATATACAGGTTTTAGAGCAAATTATGTTTTTGTGCAGGAAACAAAAAACTGCTGAGCAGCTAGAATCCTATAGAGTAGCACAAAGAGTATCCCAGAAGTTCAGCAACTGGTCTCCTCAGTTCCCAGACATTTACAGACTGTTGTTAAAAGAAGAGGGAATGCTACACAGTGGTAAATATGGCCCTGTCCCAACTTTCTGAGACATGTTGCTGCCTTCAAATACAAAATGACCATATAAAAATGGTACAGGGTACATTTTTTCTATGTTCTACTGTGAATAAAATATGGGTTTGCTTACACTTTACACAGCATCTCGTTTATTTCTTTTTGGGTTGTAACACCTGGGGGTCTAATATTCTGTTTACCATTGCCCAAAATTTCTAGCAGTGCCGACAACACAGCTACTAAACAGACGGTCTAATAAATGTCTTAAAAATGTTCTTTTCTTCTTGATAAAATGGTTTGATGTGAAATGTTCTGCTTTAGCGAAACCAAGTCAGAAGTGTTTGCAGGAGTGGTGAATGGAACCAGACATCCAAACCCTTTAAAAAATGATTAGGTCATTAATGCTAACTGCGCTAACAACACATTAAGCCCTATTGTCATCGATTAGCATTTTAAAAATGAAACCAAACTAGCTTAGACACAATACGATTAGAAATGCAATGTTGGACACCTGTTTTACAGATTTCTTTGGCAGAAGTGCATGTTAAAGGTCTTCTAAGGGAAAAGCATCCCCAAAGAAAATACATATACATATATTTTACTATCAGCCTTACATATAAAGCCTTGTGTGAAGTTGTCTGAAGGTTCACTGGTTGTCTTTTACAGTAGCAATAATGGCTGTATTGCAGTGTAGACATCATGACCACTGGTTACATCACCAATAATGTAAGGTTTAACCAATTTCACACCAATTCACTTTCTTTACATCTGAATAAACTATGGATATTTCTTGCAACTGGTGTAACCTCCTAACTGCCACCAACACCATTCCATTCTCTTTTAATTATGCAAGCATACATAAATCTTAAAAATGGCCCAGGAGAGGAAAGATGAGAACAGCAGATCAAAAACCAGTTGTGTCAGTGAGGAGTGGTTGAAAAGACTCGCAGGATGAGCTGAACTAAATGATTTTTAATCAAGTGAATGGCCTTTATATGCATATCACAACTTTCTGGACTGAATTTTTTTTAACGTTTTTGTACATTGCTAAGTATAAAGTTGTCTTGGATTGCAAGTTATACAAATACATATATTTTGGCTACATTTACAGTCCAGTAAAATAAACCACAGCCATATAAAACAGCTACTAAAAGGCACCCATTCTGAATAGACATTGTTTCATTCTATTTCTATAACCCTTTTGCTTATTTTCTTGTTAAATTCATAAGTTAATAAAATCTGCAAAAATAAAAGGAAAAATATCCCAGTCACCTCAAAATATTACAGAGAAAAAAGGTCCCATCAAGGTTTAATTTAGGACTGGGATTAATGACATATCTACACCATTAGGCTTAATAATACATTTTAGGTGTTGTCTGATACATAGCCGTTATGATAGACCAGATCCAATTGCAACATGACTTTTGGATTCTTTTTTTTAGTGTTTTTTTAATAGAATCTCCTTGTCATACACTGGGGCCCTACCTAAATGCATGGCTTGCTCAGCAATAGCTTCACCAGTTTGGTGGGTACAAAGTTATTCCATTAGCTACACCAACTCTGTACATGACCTGACTCACCGTGGAGGGGATTTCTGGGAATAATAAAAAGTAAAAACAATGAGAGAACAGATTCCATGCTTCTTCTTCTGCATGGTGTAAACAGTCCAGCAGTGTAGCTCTCCCCCGGTGCGCTGTCAGTGTCCAAGCAGCGTGCCAACTGAGGCCCATGGTCCAATCACACTCCAGTATACAGGGACAGGAAGTAGATATACAAAAGGAAGATGGGGTATATGAGGAGCGGCTTCTTCGTCTTAAATTCGTCACCGACGAGTAGCGACGCAGCGCTGTATGCAGCCCAGAATACTCCGGCAAGCTGGAAAAGAGCCATTGACATATGTTGTGAAAATAAAATATATACCATGACAGCTGGAGAACTAAATATGATCAAAAATATTATAGTTGGACAGTTATACCACCATTTGGAATCTATTTTCAGTAATGTATAATATTTTATAGTACATTGGTCACCATTTATTAGCACTTACTGTTTTTTTTTTCTTATACTCTACATATCGTCACATAGCTTTTTATTTTTAATGCTTTGTTGTTTATGTTCTTCAGCTTTTATTTTGACAAATTTCAATTGCACTTCTATATCCAGAAATAAATATCATCACCTCCATGAAAGAATAGCTTTATTGAATTTTTTAAAACTTTTCCTCCCAATGTCACTTTCAGCTCCTGCCCACTAGCTAGGACTCTTCTACCACAGTGCTAGAACATTGGTCGGGTGAAGGTCATACAAAGCTCGACCACATACAGGGTCTTGAAAAAGTACTCATAACCATTGAACGTTACAACCACAAATGTTTTTTACAGGGATTTTATATGACAAACCAGCACAAAGTATTGCATAATTGTGAAGTTAAAGAAAAATTATACATGTTTTTTAAACATTTTTACAAATAAAAATCTGAAAAGTGTGGTGTGCATTTGTTTTCAGCCCCCCTGAGTAAATTCTTTGTCCGACCACTATTCACTGCAATCACAGCTGCAAGTCTTTGTCTCTACTAGCGTTGCATATCTAGAGACTACAATTTTTGCCCATTCCTCTTTGCAAAATAACTCCAGCTCAGCCAGATTGGATGTAGAGCATCTGTAAACCGCAATTTCAAGCCTTGCCACCAATTCTCAATAGGACTTGGGTCTAGACTAGGCTAACATGTAAATAGGTTTTGATCTAAACTATTCCATTGTAGCTCTGGCTGTATGTTTAGTGTCATGTTGGAAGGTGAATCTCTGCCCCAGTGTAAAGTCTTCTGCAGCCTCTAGCAGGTTTTCTTCCATTCTTGCCCTGCATTTAGCTCCATCCATCTTCCCATCAATTCTGACCAACTTCCCAATCCCTGCTATAGAAAAGCATCCCCACAGCATGACCCTACCACCACCATGTTTCACAGTGGGGATGGTGTATTCATGCTGATGTGCAGTATTAGGTTTCCACCACACAAAGCCAAAATATGGAACATCTGACCAGAGCTTCTTGCACATGCTTGGAGTAACATACACATGATTTGTTATGGCTTTCTTCTTGCCACTCTTGTTCTATCAAGGCCAGACTTGTGGAATACACAATAGAGATGGGCGATATGGGAAAAAATTCTTATGATAGTTTGTTTCATATCAGTCAATATTAACAATACATTTTCACAAGTAAAAATCTAGTTCAAAGGTTCCTTTTTGCTCCAAAGTGAAAACTGATGGTCTCATAAGGTTAATTCTAGTGTAAATTATTTGTCAATGTAATTCTTTATTCTGTCAAAAAAATGTACAGATGCACTGTAGAACATTATACAACTGTTTCAGATAGATACAATTAATATAAATAAACCAAAATCTTAATTTTATCCAGTCAAAAGGGAAGAAATTAAATTCAGTGGTCAGTTACAAATAAAACAGGCAATACAAATAAAATAGAAGTCTCAATTCTGATCAATCAAAAGCTTTCAGGTTCTACAGAAGATTTGCTTACAGCCAGGGTAATATATTATTATCAGCCCCAGTAGCTTAAATGCTAGCTCGTGTGATGCTGAGCCTGCCTGCTATTTGCTCTGAGATTGTAATTGGTTCATGTGGCGCTGTTATCATTGGCTTTTCATATTGTCTGTCAAAACATGAATGGGTTTTACTGATGTTTTTTATTTATATCGAGAAAGATTATTTTACCAAAATTATCATTATCGTTTTATCGCCCAGCTCTAGTAGTTGACCAATAGATTTTCCCACACACAAGTTGGTATTTCTGCAGCTTCTTCGAATTTACCTTCTCCGATTAATGCTCTCCTTGCCAGGCCTGTCAGTTTAGGTGGACGGCAATGTCTTGGCAGGTCTGCAATTGTGCTCTACTCTTTCCATTTTCAGGTGCTCTGTGAGATGTTCAAAGCTTGGTATATTTTTTATAACCTAACCCTGCTTTAAACTTCTCCACAAAATTATCCCTGACCTATCTGGTGTGTTCCTCTGTCTTCATGATGATGTTTGTTCACCAACATGTCTCTTACACACTTCTGAGGCCTTCACAGAACAACTGTATTTATACTGAGATTAAATTACACACAGGTGAACTCAGCTGACTTCCGAAAGATTTTGGTTGCATTATTTAGAGGTATCAGAGTTAAGCTTTACTATAAATGTAACTAAAACTGCATTAAAATTACAAAAAAAATCTTTGCTCTTATACAAACACTTCATTAAATGTCCTCAGTTCTCAGCTTTGTAATACAGAAATTAATAAATGCCTATTAGCACTCAGTGCTATAAATGGAGAAAATACACCTTTATAATTCGCTCCCACTCCTCATTGCACATTCACAGTAGTTAACTTTTGCTCTTGCACAGTTTGTAGAACCCCACCCCATTAATAATCTCAATAGTGGTTGTGATATTTGTCATAATTCTTGTTTTTCTTACCTTTATGAATGTAGAGACAACTTCAAAACTCCCAGAAACCACAAGTACAGGAGCTATTACGATGAGTGGGAGCAATGAATATCCAATCACTCCAAGGACTTGGCCATACGAAACCTACATTTAAAAAAAGATTCACTAAATTATTTACCAACACAAGTATCTCTGGTGAATTAAAATGCTATGTAACATTAATTTTCAGTGCGCGCTTCTTTTACTATAGTCCTATGCAAAACCTCCTCTGTCAAATTATGTTTTATCTGCTTGTGCACACATCCTCTACAGGATTATTTTTCCACATTTTAATAATATATTCTACAAGTGTAATAGCAGAGTTAAGCCTATTGAAAAAAAATACTCTGACTATTATTGCATAGGCCATTTTGTTGAATGCGTGAAATTCTTCAGATTCCAATGTCTGAGTTCCCTTCTGCAATGAAAGATAGAAACTATATGTTCAGCAAAAAAGATATTTTCTTTACACAGATCAGCCATAACACTTTGCCCGCTGACAGGTGAAGAAAATAACATTACCTATTAGACCATCTAGTTACTTCATTAAAATGACACCTGTCAGGGGGGCAGCAAGTGAACAGTCAATTCTTGAAGATGATGTGTTGAAAGCAGAAAACATTTATAAGAATCCCAGCTAATTTGGGGTCTTATTGTGATGGTTAGGCAACAGTCAGAGCATCTCCAAAACAGCAGGTCTTGTGAAAAGTTCCAGGTATGTGGTACTGAAAATGAAAACGTGTCATTGTGAACACACATGCACTCATGGAGCAGCAGGCAGTCATCAACAGCACCTGGTGGTACCTGGCCCAGCATTTGAAGCCTGTGACCTTCCAATCTCATGTAAAATCCTACCCACTAGGCCACCACTGCCTTTTTGATTATTATAAAACTGCTCTTGGTAGTTATTACCAAAAATGATCCAAAGTGTCATGGGCACTCAAGGCTGACTGATGCTTTTTTTGATTCCAACAAATCATCTAATTGGCCCAGATTCACCCAAACTTTTGCATTTACTAACGATAAAATAGAAACAAAGAACAAGACAATAAAAATATGCCCCTTTATTAAAAAACAAAACAAAAACAAGCAGTACCTCTCCACCGAGGACTCGTGCAAGGAGGAAAATGGTCAGCGATCCAAATATCCAAATGGTAATAATCCAGGACACAACCTAGAAGAAAAGGATTAGAAACTTTGACACACCTAAAGATCACAAAGTTGATCATTTGAACTGAAGTGCTTAAATATTTGATGCTAACCTTTTTCAATGCAACAGTAACTTCCTTAAACTCTGAATTTATGTTGTACTGCTTACAAAACCATGTAGGTTATTCATACACACAAATATCGATTAATATACTTTCAGTGCTGAAGCATTTTACGATGACCCATTTCTCAGAGATCCACTTTTTTGCTACAAATGACCATCTGTATGACCCTTAGAACTGGTTTAAGAAGCACTGCCCTAAGTTAACACTAGTAGTTAACGACTATGCCTTACCCGGAACTGTCCATAGATGGAGATCATGGAGAACAGCAACACGACTGCCAGTGGGCCCCAGAAGTCAGGGTTGTCTCGTACCACCTGTCTGTTAAAGCCCAGTGATGGCATGGGCATCAGCACACACCTGACCTTATAGTAGATGTCCTTCAGGTCAATATCCAGCTCCTCCCTGTACAAAAAAGTCACAGTAGAACAGAGGGCAAAACACACAGTAATTAGCCAATAAGTGAGTGCAGTCGGGTTCAATTTGTTTGTGCAAGCTTGGATACTTACAGCAAAGGCTTATTGTCCTCAGCTTCATCCTCCTCTACTTCCAGCAGCCAGCCATAACCTCTTTGCCTAAGGAAGGTGGTAGCATACGCATCCCTGCCCTGATCGCTGCCCATGTTCAGTTTGATGTCGGGGGCATCAATGGTGCCGCTGAGTTCTGCAGGGAAGGGCAGTGTTGTTAGTAGCAGTATTTCAGGAAAGAGACTGTACTGTCAGTAGTCAAAAATAATCACCAGACTGTACTGTTGGTCATCAATCTTTCACTGCCAGTAACTGAAGTGTGTCATTGTATAGTCAGCAACCTAACTGTACAAATGATATTTTATACAGCCATGCTGGCCTGTCAGTAGTCTAAATGCACAGTCAGTAACAGAACTATAGGAGTAGTAATCTAACTGTACTGTCAGCTGCCAGAGTGTAGAAGTCACATTGTACAGTCAATAATAAACTGTTAGTGTAAAGAAAATCATTGGTTATTAAACTTTAATGTCAGTTGCTAAAGTTAACAGTCAGTATAACAGTTGTACTATAGTTAAAGTGTACGGTCAGTAGAACAGCTATACAGCGAGTAGAACAGCCGTACAATCAGTAGAACAGCTCTAGTGTCAAAAAACCATCAGTAGCTAAAGTGCACCGGCTGCGAAACAGCTTTACAGTCAGTAGAAGCAGATGTAGTTTCAGATCCAGCAGCTACAGTTACTGTCAGTAGTTTACCATCTGTACTTTCTGTAATCAAACTGTACTGTTAGCAGCCAAACTCAGTCAAAAGAACTGCTGAACTGTCAGTGAATGAGTTGTACCGTCTGCAGAACAGATATATCACCAGTAAATGTGTTGTAATGTCACTTTTAGTTACTTTAGTAGAACAGTTTAATCATTAGAAGACATTCGTACTGTCAGTAGCTAAAATATATTAGCAATAGAAAAGTTGTAGTGTCAGTAGCTGGAGTGTACTGGTCTACTTAGGACAAAGGGTACAGACATTTAGCTTGTACCTCATATTGCAAAGTTGTGGAAGAACCTTAAATAGCATTCGGAACACAGTATTTAAGTCCAGACCGAAAATGTAAGTTTAGTCAAGCCTTCAATTAGTGTCTTTATTTATGTAAGAGAGAGATCTGTACAGTGCTCGGGAATTGAGTTTTCTGACACACTGGCAAGTTTGGATACTAACGCGTATACTCAGGTTTACTGACGGTCGAGTGGCTGGAAGCCTACGCCCCATGGTGCCCTGGTGTCTGTGCCTCCTTTCTCTAAAGCACACACTCAGAGCACTTCGTGTTTAACTGCTTGAAACATTGAACATCCCTGACAACCTGTATCTTCTTTCTTCATACTCTCTCTCCACTTCGCTCTCCTTCTTTCAGTCGAGCCACCTCCCGTGATGCCAGTGCTCTCCTCACATCCAGCTGTTCCAGAACATCCACAGCAGTCCAAAAACTGCTCCCCCGCGGGTCTCCCGTGACCAGGTCACTAGCTAACCTCTTCCAGATCAGCGTCAACTACCCTGGACCAAGGTAGTTTCTGTGTCCCTAAAGCCGCGGCGTCAGTAGATCCGACAGCTACTATTAGCTTTTAGCTAACAACGTCACGTCTCCACCGAGCATTCCTGCCACTAGTATTCTGTAAATTTTCGGTGTGAAATTGAAGTGCATTCTGTTCTTATTTTCTTACGTGTCCCCTGAAATGTCATTGTTTATATATTTGTTATTTCTGCCTCGGAGCGGTGTTTGGGACAGGGCTGTTAGCATGCTAGCTTAGCTAACTAGCTAACACACACACTAGCGGCGATGAAGCCTCCGAGCCGCGGCCGCCGCATCACAACACGCAGCACGCGGGGCGAACACGGCCTTTTATCTCACACACAGAGAGAGAGAAACACAATACCAACGTCTCTGGAGGAAATCTGTGCAACTAAGGTAATGTTCACCTTCGGCGTCGGTGGACGAGACGAAGGTGAAGTCTCCGTTGGCCGGAGAGAGCTGCATGGTCTTCGGCGGTTAGCACTGGTCAGTCCACGCGGCTCTACTCCCTTCAATGGCGGAGTCACGGAGGCAGCGGCGGCGGTCGAGCAGCGATCACACCATCGTCTGTGCTTAGTGGTTTTAAGCGTCGGAGGTTCGGCCTCGGTCCGTGTACAACAACATCAAGCCTGCTCACAAAAAACAGAGGAAGTGCAGCGGAGACGACACGTCAAATCTCCACGGGACTCGACGGGACGAGCGCCCCCTGCGGTAAATGGGAAACACTGCAGGTATCGCTGCATGTCTTTATTTAACTTTATTAAACAAAGAATGATTATACAACATACAAACAGATGAAGAAAACAAAAGAACAGAACATAATCACACAAAGCCAGGGGTAAGAGAAAAAATAAATACACGCAAAAACTCACATATACATATTGTTTTGAGAGACTTTTTGTTGGTGGAGTCTGATATTGATTGTATGTATGATCCCATATCCTTAAGAAAATGGCAGAAATATGGTATATATTAGTAAACTTACATTTATGGATACAAAATTAGCTAATTTATTACAAAATAGCATTTACCATTCTTCTTGGGGACCTTGAAGAAGCAAAATAAAACATTTTCCCATTGTAAAGAAAAAACATGACCGATAACAAATCTGCTAAATTCCTTCCAGGAGTTCTGTGTAGAAGAACAGTACCAAAAAAGACGTGTCACAGTTTCGGGATGATCCCCACAGAAAGTACAATTAGTATTTATATCTCTTTTAAATTTTACCATGTAGTGACTGACTGGGTAACATTTCTGAAGCATTTTAAATGAAACTTCCTTCACCTTATTTACAATTAAATATTTATGGGGGATCATCCAGACTGTCTTCCAGTTGATATCCAGAATATATCGGTTCCAATAAGATATTATATATGGGAGTGAGACGATATCTTCTTGGAATAAACTACGTATTCTCTTATTGCTGTTATCAGGCTCCTGTGAGAAGCAGATGTTCCCCACTGCTGACTCAGCTGGATCAGGGAGAGCGACTGAGGTAGATATTGAACTGTAATTGTTTTTACATAACATTAAAACACCTGAGGATACAACACTAAGCTCCATTGAGAATTCCTGAACACTGACTGGAAATTTATATAGTGCAAGGAATTTGTTGTAAGTGAGTAGTTGTCTCTCTTTATTAATCAGCTGAGCCACCAGAAGGATCCCATTTCTGACCCAAATTTCCAGGAAAAGTGATGTTTTTAAAATAAAATATCTCTGTTGTTGCAGATAGGGTATTTGTGTGGTGAGAAGTTGTGCTTATAAATGAGGGTCTACGCTAAGGTGAAAGTTTTACAGGGAGTTTCTCAACATTATAATTACAATTTAAAATAAAATTAAAGTCATCGAAAATATGATATGGTATAAGAATACAGAGGTATCACTGCATGTCGCGTTTCCCAATTTAAACTGGAAACCCAATTTGCGCATGCACTCATTTTGACAAGCTGGCAAATTAAAATACTATATCATATTTATTCAGTTTTGAATGTTTCGGTTATAAGATGTTAGTGTGCGTTTAACGTGACATGATAATAAGTACATATATTTTCTACAATTCAATCTTTGTGGGAGTTTAATTTAGTACAACTTTGTTTGCAGTGAAAAATAAAGATCTTATCATTTGGATTATCTACATTTGAATGAAAACATAGCAAAATTAAACTCTTTCTCTACGGTGCATTATCCCATTAGCACCATATGAATATATTACAAAGTTACAAAGTTGTTTCCAATAAGTATTTGTCTAATAGGAGAGGAAATGTCGAGTAGGAGGGGCAATAACTAGTAGGAGGGGCAATAACTAGTAGGAGGGGCAATAACTAGTAGGAGGGGCAATAACTAGTAGGAGGGGTAGTCTACTTTCCCTCCCATTTGACTCATTAAATAAAAAATGCTTCTTACTCTAAAATTGATCCTCTTTATTAGGAATAATTCTAAACATAAATCATTCTGTTATCACACTAGAACAGAATACTATTCTATTACTTTAAAGAGCTTAAAAAATACTGTATAATTCAGGATCGGACTTGGTCAAACAAATAAAAATATGATTTACTATGCAAAAGTAGAGATTTATGTAAAATAAACACTGGTGGATTAATGTAGTTTATTGGGACACTCATTAGGTTTTGCTCATTAGGTGCTTGGACCCAGATTGATGAAAATAAGGTTTGTATTACCTCACACTTTCTAATCCTGTCTGCTAGACTTCACAATACTGTCATGTTTAACCAAACTGGCCTCTGTACAATTCAGTGTAGAGTAGTGATTACAAGTCTTGGGATGTGTTTTGGGAACATGGCTTAACTCTGCTTTACATTGGGTCAATTCCTGTATGTTCTATTTACCTGTAGCTGTGATTTCTAAATATTCATGACAGACTTTTATTTTGACAACTTAATGAAAGTCAGTCTGTCTTGACCAATTTCTGCCTGGGAGAAGAGTCTGTCTATAATACAGGTCTGCTCTGTTTACTTTAGACATCAGCTGATCCAGATTAACACAGTCCACCGTTTACATTCCTCTGAAGAGGCATAGGATCTACTCCTCAGTCTCATCACTGTGTTTGACAGCAGAGGATACACTGTCACACTCTCTTTGGTTCTCCCCATCATGGACTGGAATCAGGACTGAAATATTTCACTGGTGTTCCAAAGTCTACAATAGGCTCTTTTCCATTTGGATGGTGATCTCACCATTATTGGCTGCTAACAGTCCATCTAGTCCCTTCTACCAGCTGTACAACAGTCTTGGACACTAGGGACAATGCCAAGAGACTCATTTTGAGGGATTGGAAATCACCCTCTCTTCCCTCCCTTCATCGGCGGAAAGCTGTCATGAAATAACTACGTATATCTAATGTTATTCAGTTTTACTTGTCAGTGGTGTTAATGTTATGGCTGATTGGTGAAATGTTTGCATAAAATACATTCTTTCTTTGCTGTGTACTTCTTTTTTTGACACAACTGTAAATGCTCATATTAATGATTTGACTAAATGTATTACTTAATTGGGTAAAAGTACATGGCTACATTTTGTTGGACGAGCCCAATAGAATTTTAGGAGATGTAGTCAAATGTAGCCACGTGTAAGCACACCAAACTTCAACATTTAAGCTCTTCTTAAGATAATGAAATACAGGTTGTTGTCGAGTTCGAGTTAGCTCAGAGGCTAACACGGATTTCGCGTAAGTCAGCGTAAGTAAGTAAGTCATTACAATTGTTTTTTTGTTTTTTTGTGTGGTTCAAACCCCCCCCCCCCCCCCCATGTGTGTGTGTTCATTGTAAAGCGACCTTGATTTTATGAAAGGCGCTATATAACTATAACTTGTTATTATTATTAATTCTTAGTCAGTCTTTTGAGACACAATGTACATTTTTTGTACTGTATGTTTTCTTCTTTTTAGTACGAACCATTTCAACTCTTAAAATTGTTTATTTACTGTTGTTTTCTTAATAGCGATTAATAACAAAATAATGAATGATATGTAATATATAGTGACTGCTTTGCCACAGTACGTTTTGCCGCGCGCCACAGACTTCCGCTTCCTTCTAGACACTACTTTGGCCCTGCCCTGTGCTCTCTGATTGGCTGCTTTACCACACGTCATCTTTTGCCGCTAAAGTCGAAGTGGGGTGTCTGTGAAGAAGGGCTACTGCCGAGGGTAGAAGGAGATAAAATAATAAATAAACTCGTAGGCACATCTGTGGCTATAATGTATGGAAACAACAGCTAGCTCGACGTTTGAGGAGAAAGTTTGCAGTCGTATGAAAGCTTAGTCAAGATTAGTCGTGTTGTTTTGGTTAGCTTGCTATCCGTGTTGTTTTGGTTAGCTTGCTAGCCGTTTTTTGGCAGCGACTGGTGTTTGTTTTCCTGCGATTTATTACAAACGATGTAAAACGACGAAGTCACGACATCTTAAAACAGAGTGTTTGTTGTGTGGTGTCTGAACAGCCTGCCTGGTTGACTTTTGAAGTGGTGTTTTCATTCTAGAGTTGTTTTTTAACGTCTGTCAGTCCTTGTGCCTGGTAGAGCAGGTAGCTTTACAGCCGTTCATCTAAAAGCGCCATCAAAAGTATTACAATGGGGATTCAAGGCCTGTTACAGTTCATAAAAGACGCCTCAGAGCCCGTCCATGTGAAGAAGTACAGGGGACAGACCGTAGCTGTGGACACTTACTGCTGGCTGCACAAAGGAGCCTTCTCCTGTGCAGAAAAACTGGCCAAAGGGGAACCTACTGATCAGTGAGTTCAAACTTTCTTATTATAATCCTCCTAGTTTTACAGAGCACCCATATAATCACACACAGGATTTGAACAGTGGCTAAATGAAACCGAGAGGTGTGATATGCAATCATGGAACAGGCCAGAGTATACAGTGGCGAGAAAACACATGTGAACCTTTTTGAAATGTCAAGATTCTTCATTCATTTGTCATAAAATGTGAATGGATTATAAAGTGATATACATTTATCAGTTGACCAGATCTACAAATGGAGACACTTTGGGACTCTCAAAAAGTGGGCATCCATTTAAAATGACCCCAAAAGCAGAACAAATTCTCTTTAGAAAGGCAAGGCAAGTTTTTTTATATAGCACATTATCATACACATAGTCATTAAATGTGCTTTACAAGCATAAATTAAAAGAGAAGAGGAATAAGAGAATATTTAGAAGAAAAAAATATATAAATATAAAAGGCAATAAAGTACTATTAAAACTGAAACCACTTCACTCTTATCCCATATGAGGATAAACTTCCCGCTTATCTTGTACAGAGGTAGAATGGGCCTAAAAGTAAAACACAATAAAGATAAACATAAAAATAAAATATATACAAAGCAATGGAGATAAAAATGAATTAATTTGCATAAAGGAAAAACAATACCAGAAATAAAAGTTATATTAAAAGCAACATTAAAATCAACACAAAAGTGAAAGAAAGGCAGTGGAGAAAAGTGCAGTTTTTAGCATCTGTTTAAAACTTGCTAAAGTTGGGAACAATATAATACAATAAGGTAAAGGAACAACCCTGAGACACAGGCTAAGATATTCAGTCATCAGTGGGACAGGCTAACATGTGTTCATGAGTCTACAGTATGTAAAACACTGAACAAGCAGGGAGTCTGTGGCAGAACCCCATGAAGGAAGCAGATGTTTACTAAAAGAGCATTGCTGCAAAGACCAAAGCATATGACCATGTTAAAGCAGTTCTGCTAGGAATCATGGGCTGAAATTCCTCCTGAACAACATGTGGGTCTGATCCACAACTACAGGAAGTGTCGAGCTTAGATCACTGCTGCCAAGGGACCCTCATCAGTTATTGACATCCTTTTTTTACTAGAAGTATGAGTTGTTATGGTTGTTCTCAATAAAGGTTTTTTGTTATTATTGCAGGCACATTATATTTGTTCGTTTCCTTTGATGAACATCAAATCACATTTTATGACAATGCAGAAAACCATGAAATTCCAAAAGGTTCACACACACTTGCCACAGTGTTCAGTATATCACCCTAGACTAGTTAAAAAGTTTGTTTTTATTTATTCTTAATATTCTTTCTAATATTCATTCAAAGATTTTAACTTTAATAAAGTCCATTAATGGTGTTAATGCAGAACGAAATATAATATTATATTCAATATCGATCATCCAGCACTTTATACATTTCACTGCCTCAGTCTGGATATTTCAGTACTTTAATCAATTGATTTTTTTTTTGTTTTCTTTTTTACATTTGAGTACTAAATGCCAGACTGCCAATTTACAAGCTCTGCATTATTATATATCATTATATTATTACCAAATTATTACAGAATTCCATAAATCTCAAATTGTCAGTAATACTACATAATAGAGGATATAATTTGAAAGAATTGCACCCCTCATGATTTGAAAATGGCAGTTTCAATAGAAAAAATATTTATTTAATCTAGTTAGTATAGTATAGTATATAGTATAATATAGTATATAGTATATATATAGTATATAGTTATTCAGATCTAATAAAAATATCCTGTTTTTGAGAGCCTAACCAACTGTGTTCATTTAGGGCCATGACAAGAGCAACAAGCAATTCTTTATAGGGACTTAATTTTTACAGAAAAACACTGTGAATGTATTTAATAATAGCAGATTCAGGTTCAGGGGTGAAATGTTATGCAATGCTGATAACCCAACACTAGCAATGCTTTTATTGTTCTTGTCAGATATGTCTCCTTCTGCATGAAGTTTGTGGATATGCTCCTGTCTTTTGGGGTCAAGCCTATTTTAGTGTTCGATGGGCGTAACCTCCCTTCAAAAAAAGAAGTGGAGAAGGCACGACGAGAGTGAGTAATCTGAACTAAATTGTTGTAAATGAAAAGATCTGCATTCTAATTGTCCTGTATATGAATGAAGGAATGAAGGGAGAAGTATATCTAATTCTGGGTGTTGTCAATTCTCATTTCTTCTAATTGTCAGACGACGTGAGGCAAACCTGCAGAAAGGGAAGCAGCTTCTGAGGGAGGGAAAGCTGTCTGAAGCCAGAGACTGCTTCACACGTTGTGTTAATGTCACACCTTCAATGGCTCATGAAGTAATTAAGGTAGGAGCCTTTCAGAGAAACGGTTCAATAAAAAACAATTCAATTTACACAATGTATCACGCATACTAGTCAATCAGCTGTACATGAATTCTTGTTGCACCGTTACTTTAAGGTAATAGAAGAGGGTTCCCACACGTCCTAGACAAACTTTACCCATTTTTCAGTCCTTTAAATAAGAGAAACTTACACACACATCTGCCCCATACCCTCATTATTATATCAGTACATATCTGCCCCATACCCTCATTATATCAGCACACATCTGCCCCATACCCTCATTATTATATCAGCACATATGTGCCCCATACCCTCATTATTATATCAGCACATATCTGCCCCATACCCACATTATTATATCAGCACATATCTGCCCCA
>JBBIGC010000001.1:36732654-36747241 GCA_037576955.1 Lepidarchus adonis
TAAGTGCTGTTGCCTCAAAGCAAGAAGGTCCTGGTTCAATCCTTGATGGATGCTCTGGTTTCTTCCCACAGTCCGAAGGCTTGTGATTTAGGTTGATTGGTTCTAAATTGTCCAGAGGTGTGAGTAGCAGTCTGCCTCAGTGTTGCCCTGTGATGGGTTGGTCATTTAGATTCAAGTGTAGATGTGGGCATTGGTGGTCTAGTGAACAGGACCTTGCCCTTGTTATGGGAGGGCTGCAGGTCCTGGCCCAGGTACCATTGATGAACCCTTGAGCAAGAGGTTATGCTGCTCCCACGGTGTAGTTGATTGCTACCCACTGCCCCATGTGTAGATAGGTTCAATGCAGAGGTCACATTTCATTGTGGTGCATGTGTGATGGGATGTGTTCACAATGACAAATAATAACTTCGACTAGATTTAGATCTAAGATTTTCTGTTAAACCATCATGTTTATCATGAGTATTGATTTGATGTGTGAGTGTGTATGTTGGAGGGCAGCCAGGGTTTTTGGTTTCCTCCTATATGATGCGAGGCAGCGCAACCACTTAGCTTACATTTCTAGAAGAGGAAAACAGAAAACTGTTCAAACTCGTAACAATCTCTTTCTAGGAGAAGCAAAAATGAGCCTCATTTGCCAAAATCCTTTTCAATAAAAGGTTTTTCTTTCATTTGCTGTTGAGAAATGTCCTAAAAAGGTTTATTTTGCAGAAACATGTCAAAGTGTGTGTAGATTCAGTTGGTCAGTTGTAATTAAGCAACGACCCAGTTTGTGCATTGGCCAGTGAGAGGGAAGAATGGTACCATGCTGCCTTCGGTGAACCCACCAATGACAGCTGTGACCAATGACAGATCAGTTTGACTACTGGCATCAAGCTTCACTGATCTAAGCATAACTGAAAAGTCTTCATCTTTGTTTTAACAGATTACTTCCATACCCCTTCTTTGTGATATGCAGCAGTAAACGGAATTAAGAGATGATGGTAAGGAAAATCAACTCATATCTCATAAATAAATGACAAAATTGCAAATGTCAATATGAGAGCTGCTTGTTCTTCCAAACACTCCATTCTGCTTTGTATTAATGCCATTTTTAGAATGGGGAAACACAGAGCTCAGGCTCTTCAGGTGAGATCTTGAAGAATGCAGAGAATGGAGCGGCGCTGGATGTTGGAATGAAAGGTCCTGCAGTCAATCTACAAGGAGGTAACAATCATGTTTCAATCATGGTTCATTTGTAACACTACTGGTATATTTACTCTGTACTACATCTCTTTTGGTTTGCAATATTAGTGGAATATGGCTTTCAGGCACCAGTGGCCTACGTCTTAGGACTTTGCCTTTGCAAACAGTGGGTTGCAGGTTCAAGTCCTGGCCCAGGCACCACTGAGGTTCTGCTACACTGCTCCCTGGGTGCTGTTAATAGCTGTTTCATGTTAAAGGTCACTTCACTGAGCATTTCCTTCCACTCTCTAGATGAAGATCAGATTGTGGCTGCCACGATTCACCTAGCCCACCTCCCTAAAGATGATGTGGTGAAGTTACTGCAGCTCATTAAACCTTACGATGAGAACCTTGAAGTTAAGACCAGAGGAGGACTAAATGATGGAGTGGTAAGCAACATAGATATTTTCAATACAGGGCTTTGAATAACAATTGGAGTCTGCACATAATTATTAGATATATCCTTGTCTCCCCTTCATGCCATTTGTACTCTGTCTACTATTTCCCACTTTAGAAACTTGGTGATCTACTCTTGAAGGGTGCAGCCCCAAAGCTTGTAGGTCCAAAACTTCATCCATCATCAGTCGAAGTCAGTGGGATAAATGGAAAGTTAAATTCCCCAAGCGTCAAAGCTGACCTCACAGCTCCAACGATCAATGGAGAAGTCCCACAGATCCAACTGAAGAGCTCTGTACCTGACCTGAGTGTGGGAGAAGGTGGAAAGCTCACAGTGCCAGCTGTTAGCATGTCGGGGCCAAACCTTCAAGGCACTGATCTAGGTGGCACCATCAACACCCCTGGTGTCAGTGTCACTTCCCCAACCCTGAACTCCCCAAATGTCTCTGCAGAAGTTAAGAAGCCAGATGTGAAATATAAGGCTCCTAAATTTAAGATGCCAAACCTCCGGCCCAAAAAAGCAAATATAGATGGGGGTGTGAAAGTAAGATCCCCTGATTTAAAAGCAGACCTGGAAACTGAGGCAGATCTCCAAGCACCAGTGATTGATGTGCAATTGCCCACAGCGGAAGTAAAAGGCCCAAACCTGAAAGCAGAAGCTCCTGATGTAAATGTTGAAGCACAATCTGGAAAATTCAAAATACCAAAGCCCAAATGGAATCTCGGAAGGCCTAAAGTAAAGACTGAAGGTTTTGATGCAGACATCAAGGCACCTGAAGCTGACCTGCCTGCACCAGAGCTCAAAGCTGACATCAAAACCCCAAATGTTAATGCGCCCCTACCCAGTGCTGAGGTCAACAGCACCAAAGTAGACATTGAAACACCAGGCCTGGGCATTGATGCTCCATCTGGTAAAATTAAACTTCCCAAATTCAAGAAACCCAAAGCGAAATTGAATATCGATACAGATGTGAAAACTCCAGATCTGAAGACTACAGATGTTAATGTGTCCCTACCCAGTGCTGAGGTCAACAGCACCAAAGTAGACATCGACACAACAAACCTGGACGTTGATGCTCCATCTGGTAAAATTAAACTTCCCAAATTCAAGAAACCCAAAGCGAAAGTGAATATCGATACAGATGTGAAAACTCCAGATCTGAAGACTCCAGGTCTGAACGTATCTGCCCCGAAAGTGAACGCAGATGTCAGCACACCATCAGCGAACCTTGAAGCACCTGAGGTAGACATAAAAGCAAAAGATCTTGACTTTGATGCATCCTCTAGAAAAATCAATTGGCCCACTTTTAAGAAGCCAAAGGTCAAAGGACAGAGTTTGGATGCGACTGTATCCGCACCTGATCTGAGTTTTTCCACTCCAGAGATTCAGGGAGATATCAGTACACCAAATTTAGCCTTGCCCAGTGCTGAGGGAGAAGTCCCAAATGTGGAAGTTAAAGCTCCCAAAGTAAATGTAAATGCTCCATCTGGGAAAAGGTTCCCCACTCTCAAACTCCCGAAGATTACCTTGAATAAACCAAAGGTTGAAGGTCTAAACCTTGATGCTGACATAAAGTCACCAGAGCTAAAAGCTCCTGATGTAAACTTGCCAAAAGCTGAACTTGAATTGCCAGATGTCAAGCTCTCTGCACCAAACGTGGAAGGTGAAATCCCAGGAGTAGACATTGATGTTCCACATGCAGAATTGAAAGCCCCATCCAGCAAAATAAATCTGCCCAAATTTAACTTCTCACGGCAAAAGGTGAAAGGGCCAGAAATAGCTCTTGCTGGGAATACCCCTGATATTGACATCTCTGTCCTTGATATCCCAAGAGTTGAGGGGGAAATCAGTGCACCCAAACTAAATTTACCCAAAGCTGAGCTCAGAGGAACTGATCTGAATATCCAAGCACCAGAACTCAACCTCTCAGCACCTAAAATTGAAGGAGGTGTCAGTTCACCCACTGTCAATGTAGATCTCCCCAATGCTGACCTCAAAGCAACAGATGTAAACCTGAAAACTCCAAATGTTGATACCCCATCTGGAAAATTACAAATGCCTCATTTCAAGATGCCTATACTTGGTCTCTCGAAAAGTGCGAAGGAACCAAAAGTTGATTTACAAGAGCCAATTGTAAATGTGAACCTACCTTCAGCAGATCTCAAAGCTCTTGACCTGGGCCAAAAAGCACCTGACCTCAGTGTCTCCACTCCAAATATAGAAGGTTCTGTTGTTGCTCCAGCTGTTAATGTAGAATCACCAGATCTTAACTTTCATTCCCCGAAGGTAAACCTGGATCTACCACAGGCAGGCGTCAATGGCGCAGATGTGGATCTAAAAGTCCCAAATGTTGATGTTAATGTGCCATCTCCAAAAGGAAAGTTGCCTCGCATTAACTTGCCCAAATTAAATCTCATTGGATCAAAGGTCAAACCAGGTACACCAGATTTAGATGTGAATTTACTCAAAGCAGATATCAAAGATCCTGATCTGAACCTAGAAACACATGGAATGGATCTCTCTGTTCCCAAAATTAAGGGCTATGTTGCTGCTCCAGCTGTAGATTTGGACATACCCAAGGCTGATCTGACGGCTCCACATGTTAACGTTGATGCAAAAACACCAGCACTCAATCTCTCTCCACCAAATGTAGATCTGAACTTGCCAAAAGGAAATATTGAGACTCCTAATGTAGACCTGAAAGCTTCAGGTGTTGACATTGACCTACCTTCTGGAAAAGTAAAGATGCCACACTTGCCCAAATTAAACATCACTGGTCCAAAGGTGAAAGAGCCTAACCTGGATCCCTCAGCAGATTTGAATGTTTCTGTCCCTAAGATTGAGGGAGAAATGAATTCCACCAATGTTGACCTAAGTCTACCAAAAGCCAGTGCACCTGATGTCGAGTCTCCTGGAAAATTTAAAGTCCTTTCTCTCAAAAAGACAAAAATTGGTTCTTCTCCAAAAGTAAAGACACCAGAAGCTGAAATAAACATCAAAAGTCCAGGACTCAACCTTTCACCCCCAGCAGTAGAGACAGACATTAAAGCGCCAGATGTGAGTTCAAATTTGCCCACAGCTGAAATTAATGTTCCTAAACCTGACGTGACTCCTCCAGCCGTAGATGTCGAGGCTCCAAAAAGAAAATTAAATTTTCCAACACTCAAGTTACGCTCAAAGACGAAATCTCCTAATGCCGATGTTGCTGCTAATGTTGATGGACCTAATCTGAGTATGTCAGCACCCCAAGTTGAGACACCTACTGTTGATCTGAGTTCACCCAAACCTGAAGTTGATGTTAAATCTCCAGATGTTGATTTAAACGCTGAGGCTTCTAAAAGTAAATTTTGGTGGCCCTTCAGGAAGTCGAAAGATGGAAAGGGGAAGGGAGTAGTTGCAGATTCTCTGGATGCACCAAAAGTTGAGGGTATAGAGGTTCCTTCTGGACCCGAAGTAACACTTCCGAAAAATATACCAATGTTCAGGTCACACAAGCTCCCTAATAGCAACATTGAAGAAATCATACAGGAAATTACAGGGGCTGTAGACTTGACGAGCGATCCCACAAAAGCACTGGTGGAGGCCTTAGTCCCTTCGGTCAAGGCAGAGGTGAAAACGTCACCTGGGTCTTCAGAAGAGAATGGACAGACCCAGACAGTAGACATCAAAGAAAGGCTAAGACTGTTTGCAGCTCGCTCCATGAATGATCTGACCGCTCCCTCAGACACAACGAGTCCTGAAGATAAGACGCACTCGGTTCCAAACAGCCCTGCAAAAGGAACATCGCTTGATATCAATGTTGTAAAACCAGCCAGCGAGGAAGATAAACTTTCTCTCAGTCTCAACAACATGCTTGGTTTGTCCACCAAATCTGATGCTGGCGATGACAAGTAGAAAAATCAACTTTTAGCAACTTTTTTGTAATAGGAAACAATTCCAGAGCCATTTGTGCATATTATTAGAGACAGATTTGTTGAAACAAAATGAATTTCTCAGTGGAAAATTGACATTGACAATCAGGCCTGTATGATGTATGAATCCTATCAGTTTTAGCAGATGTCTGCTGCATATAATAACGTGGGTATGGGACAGATGTTTAGATGGCTGATATGGGACGATGCATTTATGATGCTCTGGAAGAGCAGGATGTTTAGGTGACTATGCGAAAATACTTACATTTTTCTTATTTTTCCTTGTTTTTAAACTTCTAGAAGTAAATATCAGTTCATCCCAATTTGAATAATTTTTACATTTTTAGCATCTGCACCTGCAGATAATCCCATATCGGTGGATCCCTATTGACAATGATAGGATAATCAGTGCTTCCTGGCACTTTGTCCACGTTTGTACAGTTTGACGAAAATAACCATGAAACTGTATACTTTCTTGGGTGGAGTTTATAATGGGGCATAATAATTTGTATAGAGTAAAAATTCTTTAAGGTTTATGGCACGCACTGCCTATTATAATATATATCATATTGTATGAAGAAAATATATTGTTCCTTAACTTTTTCTGTGCACTCTAATCTATATTATTATTGTATACATTCTTTAGACACTTTTACATGTATTCATCAGTATTGTTGCTCAGTTGATTACACTGGTACTTCTTGTTTGTTGGTGTACCTTCATGTCTTTGACAAAAAAATTCTCGAGCTGTATAAAATTTCCCATATACACTGCTATATTTTTTTCTAATAAAGTCATTTTTATGCCGAAGTCCTTTTTCTTTTACCACCCCTCCCATATTTACAAGGTTGATTTGTTTTGCCATGTTGCAGTGCGCTCTGGAGTCGGTTATTTACAAATTCATTTTCGCGAAAAATTCCAGAAGGTTTAAACCACCTAATCCGATCATCACAAGACTGGAAACTCAGTAACAATAGCAATCAGTGTCTGCAAGTCTGAGATCTGAGACAGCATGGTAGAAACTGCCTGCCGAACAGCACAGACGATGAAGCCTTAGGTGACACAGTTGACAGTGCTCTCCTCCAAGCGTGTTGAACTGTCCTAGAACACAAGCTAAAATACGCAGTGGTTGGATTTATGAATCTTGGAGGCTGTTAGCACCTGCCCTCTGGAAACAGTGCAAACATGTTTCAAACAAAAATTGTTTTTTTGTGTGAATCCAGTAAAGAATGAACCTGGACTTCCCCATAACTGCCCCCACATGTAGACATACATGCATTATAAAAAAAAACACTATACGTGGAACATTTTAAAATTAATCTCCAATAAATGTATAATTACAATATAGAATGTTTCTAACTTTATTAGAGCTCAACCTTCACGTCCGTATGTTAAAAATCCTCCTGATACAGTGATGTAGGCAGAAAAAACCTCACTGTTGTTAACAGTTTCACTATGACTACATAGCACGTGAAGGATCATGGGATATATTCGATCCTCCATAATGGTAGATAAACCACATGTAAACATAAAGTAGGCGATTTCTTTGTGCTCATCTGGATTTCGGCAGAAATTGACACAAAGGAAATGTGACATGCAACATTCTTTTGACACCATCCGAATGCGCAGCCGAACAAAGGCCAAACACTAAGTGTGGACACTAAGAATGTCAGGCACTAAGTGTGGACACTAAGAATGTCAGGCACTAAGTGTGGACACTAAGAATGTCAGAGAAACGCTTGATTCAGGTGCCCGTGTGGGCAGGGCCTAAGTGTCTAGTGGACTTTGGACCCAGATGTCTCTGATGATGTTTCTCAAGCACAATGGTATAAAACATGTGAAGATACGTGTGTACATGTGTCTTCACCATTTAATTAATCAGCAACACTTAAAGCTCTGTTTGCTGTGACATGATTAACTGTGAGATTACATTATGTGGCTAAACTGAGAAATTCAGCTTCAAGAAAAACCTTCCTCGCTGTTTCAAAACACAACTGATAAGAAAAATCACCCCGAACCACAAACTTTCTAATTTCATAGCAACGTAGCCATCAAGTGAGCATGGCCTTCAGTATTGCACCATGTGATGGGCAGACTTAGCTAATGGAATAAACATGAGGCCACTAACTGAGAATTTGTGTGTTCCAAATGACAACTCATAGTTTAATATCAACTAATTTATTCATGAATATCAATAACAGCAAAGATATCAACCCCCCCCACACACACACAATGAAAAGATTCTCATGTATCTTTGAGGGTAACTGTCATTTTGAAAATCAGTGAGAGAACACACTGTTATATTGGGGATCTCCAATGTCTGCTTTGGGCATCCCCAAATATTATGGAAATAACTTTCCATTTTATTAGCAGTTCAGTGACTCACTCCATATTTCTGTAATCATGCAACAACCAGTACAGGGCTAAACAAAACAACACAAGTAGTTCAGAAAGTTCATCAAGCTTTTAAATTTGTTGTCTAATTTATGGTGGACCTAAATGGAATCTGACGTCTGGTTCCTTAGTCACTGTGGTACACAATGTGCACCACATGAAACGCGACCTTTGCATTTACCCCATCACACATGCATATGTGGAGCAGTGGGAAGCTTTTGAGCTTAAAGGACTTCACTTAAACCTGTAGCCTCTGGTTCCAAAGAGCATCGTTCTAACCACTAGGCCACCACTGTGAAACCGGACGTCCAGTTCCTCTTAAAGCTCCTTCACAGAAAGTTCTTATATGAAACAGTTATGAAAATGCTGCCTCATGACTGAGACATTGTTCTTGGAGACTTCAGAGATCACATTTTGTGTTCTCGTTGCAGAGTGCAGATGAAAATGCTAGTAATCATTATGATTTGATTATTGGAGAGAGCACTCATTTGTCAACTTGTACATGTAGGAGAGGAACATGAGGGTGTTGCTATCCATGGTTTCAAATAGATCACATTACCATCAACAATATCCTCATAAATTCAAGTAACACTGCACATCTGTTTACAGTAGGGGTGGGAGATAAGGCAGTCAGTTTTTGAAGTTTGAAGCTCTTTTTGTACTAGACATGATGAGCTCTGGGCTTAAGTTATCTGGATAAACTGAAACCCTGCTTTGTGGAACACCCTCCCTCTTAAAAGTGGCCACAGCTGAAACATGGAAGCACACGTTCTTGTGGTTCCTTTAAACGTCCTGTAAGAAAACCAGACACTGAAAATCATTAGCAAAACATCGCATAAAACAACGATCATATGATGCTTTGACAGAGAACTCAGTAAAACGTCATTTTTATTACGGTCTTCAGCGTGACGTTTCCAAATGGAACATAGCACTTGAAGGGGAAAGCCCTTCTGAACAGAATGTTAAGTGGGAGGCTCTTCTCTGCAGACCCAGTGCACAGTTGCCATGTGGTTTAGCCAACACTCTCTAGAGGTCCACAGACCTACAACATCCAAGTTACAGGGTGTAAAGGAACAGATAAGCAAGTTTCGTGTTGAAGCAGTTTTACCTGACCTAGACTTAACCTTTCCTCCTGATCATAACTGACTTTCGACTGGGCAGCAGATTCTCTTCCCACCAGGCTTGACAGGTGTGGTTCCTGGGTAATGAAAGCTAAAATTACTCAGAATTATTGGTATTATTGAATTACTGCAGATGCTTCTGCGTCCTCTCATACAAGTGGCAGCTTTGGAAGTAAGTGGAGGGTGAAATCCGAGAAGTGCAGCAGCGCTCCTCATCAGCATCCGTCCCGCCGCCACTTTTATTACAGAGTGCAGCCCCTCGTGCTCCAGAGCTGTCCATCCTTCTCGTCTGTTGAACCTAAGCTAAAGTGATCTCCTCCAGCGCGAAGGCCAGTCATTCTCCACCCACTGCTGTAGCAGCCTCAGTACATCGATGCGCTGGTAGATCTGGCAGAGTTTGGTGAGCTCCGTGACAGGTTTCTGGCTGTAGCGGAGCAGGAACTCCTGTGTGGGGCTGTGGTACGTGGAGCCATGTTTCTGCTGCTCCAGCAGCACCAGCTCGTCATAGCTCATGCCCCAGCGACTGGCAAAGTTCTTCCAGTTCTTGATGGTGCAGTGCGTTGGGTCCAACTTCAGACGCAAAGAGTAGAGGAGGTCTTCATCGTCCAGCAAGTCGCTTATTTTGGGTGGAGGGATGGAGCACAGGCACTTTTCGCAGGAGCTGGACAAGCCCTGGAGGTCTTTGGAGAAGTCTGCAGAAGAGATGAAACAGGTATGAAACAGAATCGTATTTGTCTGCATTTTTGGAAAGCCACCTAAAGACTACCCCAGTTTAATAAACACATTGGCTGGTTAGGGTTTCTCAAGCAATGACATAGAAGCCCCTTTGGGTGCACTAAACAACACTAAACGAGTGCGAGGGTGAAGAACCATTCAAAGTGAGTGTTAAGTCTTCACATTTGTAGAGGGGTGCTCTTCCAGGGCTTTAGCCTCAGATTCTGATGAGCAAGGACTAGGGCTGCACAATTATATGGGTCATATTGGTATGGGGCAGATATGTGCTGAATATTATAATGAATTATTTGGACACCAGAACAGAGGACATGTCTGGTGTAAACCAAATACAGCATTCCAGGAAAAGAACCTCAACCCAACTGTGAAGCATGGTGGTGGAAGTGTCATGGTTTGGGGACGCTTTGCTGCTGCAGGACCTGGCCAGATCACCATCATAGAATTCACCATGAATTCTATCATGTATTAGAGGGGGCCTGAGGAACATGTGAGAACCTTAAAGCTGAAGTGGAAGTGGACCCTGCAACATGACAATGACTGAACATAAGAAATGGAGAGTCGTGGAGTGGCAGAGTCAAAGCTCAGATCTTAATCACTATGAGATGTTGAGGGATGACTAGAAACAGGCTGTACATGCAAGAAACCCTGCAAACATCTCACAGCTTAAAGAATTCTGCAATGAGGATGGTGCAAACTTTTCTCAGGCCAATGTTAGAGACTGGTAGATGCTACAAGAAGCATCTCACTGTGGTTTTCAGCCAAATGGGGTAACACCAGCTATTAGGGGGTAGGGTGTACTAACTTTTTCCTCATTTGTACATCTCTTAATAAAGAACTGAGTATTTAATGGGGTGTCCTAACTTTTCCACATGACTGTATATATTAAACTACCAATGATGCCACTGGACCCTAAACCCTAACTTTGATGGCCGTTCATGTACCTAGACCAAGTAAAGTCTATTTGAGGGGGAAACACTGAAAAGCATAAAGAACCTTTGCATAATATATAGGTTTTAGAGCAGTTCTATGATTCTTAATATCTTCTTTATTTGTTCTTTAGAAAACCAAAAAGGTATCATTCAAAGAACTTGTATGAGTGCTGTATTTTAGGCTGTCAACATTAATGGTTACACACACAGGGCTGTGACTACTGTTGTTCATTCTACTAGTCATTGAGTCACTATAAATATATGTTTGTTTGTTAAAATGGTCTTCTTACTGCAAGGGAGAACCTAAAATATGCCTGATTACAATGCAAACTGTGGAAATCCTTCAATAAGTTGGTCACAGCCCTATTTACATGTAAATATGAATCATGTGATTCTAACCAGAGATATTGTAAAGCTAATGTGTGTGATTATCCTGGAAACACATGTTCACCAAAAGACTAAAAATGAGGAAAGACTTTGAATGAATTTCACATGTACCTGGAGTGAAGGATCCTGGACAGATAAACTCACTTGCATCATTTTCAACAGGCTGGTAAACAAGTAAAAAACATGTTAGTTTTCAATGCAAAAATACATTAAGAAATAACAGCCATGCTTTATTATAATGCCCCTCTGTTGACAGATTTGTCAGATATACAGATGTGTCCCCCACCTTCACAGAGTAATAGGAAAAGTTTAAAGTTTCTAAGACAGTGCCTACCTACACACACAACTACACTCACACACTTGTGAGAAAGAACATCCACCGAGTGTGGTCTGGCATGTCTAAGAATAAACTTCCTACAGGAAATTAGTAACATGAGTCGTGTGAGAGTGTGCAACTCTGAATTCTCTTAAATGGGGTCTTGATAAAGTTACAGAGTCCTCGACATCGAACAATCAGCCCCTACAGTAATGCTCAAAAAACGGTGATGGTGCTGACACACATTTGTGCCCAAAATATTTGACATTTTTCTACTGTGTGCGCACATTTTTACATGCTGGTTTGGCTGATCAGTACTGCATAATGTGTAGGCGTTGGCAATATAAACTCAAATGTATATCGCAATATTTGGGTAATGATATCAGTATCTAAAAGAGATATTTAGTTAATTTATTTACTTAATTACTGTTACCACAATTAATTTTAAATATTATTGTTGTTAATAATAATAATAATAATAAGTCTTAAGCTTTTAAGCAAATATAAATAATAGAAAATGTATTATGCAGCCTTAAACCTGTCATCCTTGTGCAAACTCTGGCACATACTTTTCTTTTTGAGATCTTTAATGAAACTGGTTTTTATTCATTCCGTCAAAGGCTTTCTTGCTCTCCAGGCAAACTTATTCAGAGAAAAGCAGTTGTTTTTTCCCCCTTCAAATCCAAAATGTGCATTGCCATTGGTGACTATGTTCCTGACCCCATCTTGAGCTTGACAGCAAGCTCTGTTCAGTTCTACTTTGCACATTATATATTTTATTAACCACTATTCTAGGCCTCCTTCGTAATTTAGCATTTTCTATTTCTACAGCCTATACAAGCGGACACATTCTCATTCTGCTCAATAGCTGCCATTGGTCCTGAAAGCACTGCAGAGTAATAACCTGCTACATGTTGCAACCAGCACAACTGAATGCTTTATGCAAGTGGCAAACAATAGACTCACTTTGTGTCCGCGTGTGCTACTATATTTCCACGAGGGCCGTATAAAAAGCTAAGTGATTTAAACAGTGTAAAGTTAACACTTCCTGTCTCACCTGTTGTATTCGGTCCATGGGAGGCGTGAGGTATCCAGGGGGCACAGAACTGAGCGGCAGCGTCACGTTATCTGGGTTAGAGAGAGTTGAAAATACAAGAATGTACTTGATCACATGGAACACTCTTGCATATGTTTGCTGGCTCATTAGTGCAACCCATTGATTTTGAGGGTGAAGCATTCAACATCGTAAAGCTGTTTACAGGACAGTTACCAGAGACAATGGTTGATAAAGATTTTGTAGATGTGGGAGTCCATCACTAGATTACTTTGTACAGTTGTGTGGGCTTAAACTGTTGGTTTTGTGACATCACAAAAATGGTGATTTGAAAGCAGGCGGTTTTTAAAGCTTAGTTCCCATGTATGGACTGGGGACAGTGAACATACACTGTGAAACAATACTTGAGTGTGTGATATGTACTCTTTCATTTATTGAAGAATCATGCAATTGCAATATGTAGCTGTATAATCACAATAATGATATTCTGTCCACATCGTGCAGTCCTAGTTCTAACTACTGCATAACTGGAACACTCCACAAGCCCTGCTTTTTTGGAGATACACTGGCCATCATAATAAGATGAAAGCTGCTATATAAATTCAAATTATTATTATGTATTTCAGCATAAATATCCACTTAATCGACATACATCATGACCTTTTACCCTCTGCTTATAAATCGAAACAAGAAATTGCATTTATAAGCATAAACAAGTTTTGGTTTCGAAGACGGGCCTCAATTGTGATTGGTGGGGAGGTGGGCCTGTTAATCATACACTGCCAATGTGATTGGCGTTTGAATTTTGTCAACTGTCATTTTGTGCCAAAACAGTTTTTTAAAAAATTATTATTATTTACATATTTATTTCAGAACTTTAATATATTACTTGGGTTTTATTGACTATTACAGTCTTTCAGTTCAACGTCCAGTTCTACCCTGTTATTTATATATTGGTGTATGGAAGATATGCTATGGCTGAAGTTTAGAAATCTTTGCTTTGTCGATCATTAGCCTATTAGCCTTTAACATTACAGAACTTATGAATTAACATATTCTTTTATTTTGAATGGAGTTTTTGAAAATAGTGTTGCTAATTGTGTAAAATAGTTCGCTGTTTGATATCATGTAGTTGTGATATTCAAAAGCAAACCTACACCCTTGCTTTAGCTTGAACATATTGAATATATCGTTAGCCTCTGTGGAAGCTTCTCCACCTACTGAAGTCACACCTCTTGGCTCTTACTTGTAAGTACAAAGTCTTTATGTGCACATTTGAAGTGGATATGTGCACTGGAAGGGAATTAAATTAAAAAGTGCCCCCTGTGCCCCTCCCTATACACTGGTTTAGGGAAGAAATGTTAAAAGCATGCATCCAATACCTTGTGGATCAGTGACTTGAACAGGGTAGTTTGACTTCAGAGACTAAAAGAAGAAAAAGAAAACCAAGCCGTCACACCTTCATTTATCATACAAAGACGTTACACAAAGAGCACGCACACACATGCACACACACAAAGCTACCTGACACTAATACAATATTTCTTTTATCCCTCTTCTTTTCCAGCCAGAGACATATTTGAACAGATAAGAAGCCTGAAATGCAGTGAGGGGGAAAAAAACTCTTCCAGACTGTGTGGGCTAATGAGTTGAGGACAAGCTGAAACACATCTACTGACAGAACATCTCCGTTCCAAAGCACTGCACAAAGAAAACCTTGTGACTCCATTTTCTATTAAATCATCAAGGCTTTTTTAATAGACCTACAGAAACAGAACATGGCCCTATTTGTGCCTTTCACGTTTTAAAAAGAAACAACAAAACCATCAATCGGCAGCATGAAATATTTAATTATTATTGTTGTGTGTGTGTATGTGTGTGTGGGGGGGGGAGAGTGAGAGCGCTCCATTCCATTGACTTTTGTAATAATGCATTTAATTTAGAGCGAGAGAGACATTTATGCAGAAAAATTGGGGGCAGGGAGGGCCACCCTGTCCACCCTGAGAAAGAGAGAGAGGCTGAGTAATATGGACAAGAGGGAGGACTACCCTACCGAGAGAGAGAGAGAGAGAGAGAGAGAGAGAGAGAGAGAGAGAGAGAGAGAGAGAGAGAGAGAGAGAGAGAG
>JBBIGC010000001.1:36813870-36830325 GCA_037576955.1 Lepidarchus adonis
GAGAGAGAGAGAGAGAGAGAGATAGAGAGAGAGAGAGAGAGAGAGAGAGAGAGAGAGAGAGAAAAGAACAAAGCTAAGAGTGAATGTAGCAAGTGAAAAGAAAAAAGAGCAAAGAGAGAGAGAGAGAGAGAACAAGTAGAGTTTCTTTTTCTTAGTGCCCAACATGTAGCAATGTCCAGCATTTCTCCGGCGACCATGGCAACAGCGAGTGTTGGAGAGGCGGTGGAAAAGTGCCAGAGAGGGTTTGAAACAGACCCACCACTTCTGTTGAAACTGTTGAGCTCTGATCGGGGCCTCAGCACTCGAGCTGAGAGGTTCACATTCAAATGAGCTGTTCACTCTACAGTCCAAAAATCAAACAAGGCTTCCACAAAGTTCCACAAATCCGTGAAAAAAACATGAATGTTTGTGTATGGGGGAAAAAATTCACTCAGTTTAGTTCATTTTAGATAATTTAAGATACATTCAGTTAAATTAAGTCAGATTTAGTTTAGTCCCATTCAGATTTCTTCAGTACTTCAGTTTAAATTAATCCAGTTCAGCTATTCAGATCAATTCAGTTCTGTCATTCAGCTCAGTTGAATCTAGTTCAGTAATTCAGCTCAAATGAGTCAAGGTCAGTAATTCAGATCAATCCAGTTCAGTAAATCATTTCAGTTTATTCTAGTTCAGTAATTCACCTTAATCCAGTTCAGTAATTCAGCTCAGTTTAATCCAGTTCAGTAATTCAGCTCAGTTTAATCCAGTTCAGTAATTCAGCTCAGTTTAATCCAGTTCAGTAATTCAGCTCAGTGTAATCCAGTTCAGTAATTCAGCTCAGTTTAATCTAGTTCAGTAATTCAGCTCAGTTTAATCTAGTTCAGTAATTCAGATGAATTCAGTTCCGTAATTCAGCTCAAATGAATCCAGTTCAGTAATTTAGTAATTCAGCTCAGTTTAATCAAGTTCAGTAATTCAGATCAAACCAGTTCAGTAAATCATTTCAGTTTATTCTAGTTCAGTAATTCACCTTAATCCAGTTCAGTAATTTAGCTCAAATTAATCTAGTTCAGTAATTCAGCTCAGTTTAATCTAGTTCAGTAATTCAGATGAATTCAGTTCCGTAATTCAGCTTAATCGAATCCAGTTCAGCAATTCAGCTTAATTTAATCTAGTTTAGCAAGGCCTTGTCCACACAAGCATTTGAATCAAGTGTTTTTCTGATGTTCATAGCGTCAGGTGAGCATGGAATGAACACCCACAGAGTTTCTGCACATTGGAGTGAATCTGACCATCTACACCGACTTTGAAGGCGTTTGTTTGGCTGCACATTCAGATGCCGTAAAATAAACGTTGTATGTTGCGTTTCCTTGGCGTCATTTTCTGCCAAAACCTTAATGAGCACAAAGAAAATGACCACATTGTGTTTACATGTTGTTAATCTAACGTTCATGAGGATTAAATATATCCCATGATTCTTCACATGCTGTTCAGTCCGAGGGTGAACCCACTAGCAGCAGCCAGGTTTTCTCTGCCTACGTCACTGTATCAGGATTTTTAACATAAGGACTTTAGGGTTCAGCTTTAATAAAGTTGGAATGATTCTCTACTATGATTATAAATGTATTGGAGCTGAACCTTGATTTCCCTATGTTTCAAATCCTACACAGATATTATAAATTTATTGTGAATCCAATAAAGAATAAACCTCAAAACCCACAGAAATGCACTGGGCTTCCTCATTACTGCCCCCACAGGTAGAAACACAACATTACAGTCTGGGCTGCAGGTTAGCGTTCAAAAGAGGCGAAATGAACGTGAATGTGACGCAAATCAAGCACTGCTACAAAACACCTAGATAGCTCAGAGCACTTTCATTTATCCAAGATTTAAACACCGATGTGGACAAAACCTAATTCAGTTCAATTTAGTCCAGTTCAGTATTTCAGCTCAATTAAAATTTTTCAGTAATTTAGATGTCTATAGTATTTTATCTCAGTTCAGTTTAGTTTGAGTAATTTTTTTCAGCTGATTTCAGTTCCGTAATTAAGTTCAATTGGTTTAAATTACAACAGTACAGCTACGGTTTAGTTGATCTTATTTTAGTACATTCGATTTATTACAGTTATATGGTTCAAATCAATTTAGTTTAGTCCAGCTGGTCAGTAGCTCTTTGTAAGAGTAGGCTACTGTGACCAAAATTACCCATTCAGTGACCATAAGCAGTGAGCAAAAATTACAACAGTATATACATCACTATATACTGATGGATATTGTTCTGTGGCTACAGTCAAAAACCCCTCATTACAAGAGATTTGACCACTTGAGAGGTCAGTAGTGTGAAAACCTCAGGCACTGGTTTACAGAGATGTGGAAAACAGCAATAAGGTCAGATGAGTCACCCTTCACCATATTCTCTAAAAGTGGGCGAGTGCATGTGCAAGAGAACAGACCTGAATGCTTGACCCGTCCATTTAGGAGTCAAGTGGCTCTCTTATTTTATTCAGATTGCTGGAATTGGTTATGTCCACTTGTGCACTTTGTATTCTCACCATGAATCATTTATATCCTGATGGCAGCAGTCTTTACCAGGACGGTGGTTCACCCAACCGCAGCACTCACAGAGTATCTGAATGGTTGAGTAAGTTTGAAAATGATGTAAATGCTTCAGAGTCACCAAATCTCAATCCACTTGAAATTCTACAGATAGGCTTCTTCCCCCAGACACTATGGCCATATTTATGGTCAAATTGGAGCGGTGCATAGATTAGCATGACACACAACATTGTAAATTGTACAACTGTTGATAGCTGCTTCTTGTCTGGATGGGTTTAATATAGAGGCCACATTTCATTGTGGTTTACTTCATGTGATGGGACGTCTTCACACTTTCTCTCAAGTCTACAGAGATGATGAAAAAATGATATGGTCAGGTGAGGTTGCCATATTCTCTAAAAGTGAGAGAATTTACATCACAAGAATGGCACAGGCCTGTATGCTTGACCCATACATGTGTACTATCATCAGTATCATGGGGTTCTGTCCCACCATTGTGCTTCCAGAAATAATAAGCATTAAAGTGAAGAGGAACTTAACATCTGCTGAAAGTTTTGGCCATTTAGATCTGCATGTGTCTGCATGTGGTTCCTGCTTCTCCACAATTTCAGTCTGACCATTGACTGAGGAATATAACGCTGTCGCTTCAGGCAAAAACAGCAGCTAAGTGAGTGAATGCTAATGTGAACCTGGCACAGTACTGCTAGGTTTCATAACTAGATTCATATTTCTCCTTCTCTCTCTGTCTCTCTCTCTCTCTCTCTCGCCCTCTCCTTCCCTTGCCTGAATGCTGTGAAAATCTCGCTGCAGGCCGCTGCATGAACCCAATCCGGAAAAGCACACAAAAGCTTTAATATGGACATTTGGCTGAAACACAGCTGCTAAAACCAAACGATCGGAAGCTATACGTTTTTACAGAGTGACGAAAACATCTCGGCCAAGTAGACAAAGCACTATGACAAACAGGATCAAACCGAGCGACGTAACACACATGCTGACTGGCTCACACACACACACACACACACAGCTTCTGCCTAGGAGGCAAATCTCTGCAGGTTTTCCCACCACATAGCGAACAACTGCTATTAGGATCAAAGCACGTCAGCCCTATCCAAGCAAGACACTCTGCAGAGGAATGAGTTGAGAGGCGCATGTGCATTACTGTGCTTTCTATGGGAAAAGAGTTGTCGGGGTGAATGTCCACAGCATTCTGACAAGCTGATGAAGGCAACACATTTGACCCAGTTTGGTTTCATTAGTGTAACGCAGTTTCCAATGGATATGAAAGAAATCCTGGTCCACAGTAGGCACAGTGATGCAGTGGGTAGCGCCATCGCCCAGGGTCGGCCACAGGTACCGTTCTCTCTGCCCATGCTGCTGTGGGTTGCAACGGTTCAAACTCCACACTCACCTCTCCATAATACTCTCCCGCTTTCGCTGCCCACTAACATTCTGCAATTCCATTATGGCTGCAGTTAGTATTGCTCAGCCTGAAATAACAAATAACTGTATGTGAAGGACATGAAGGTCTGTTATGTAATTAAAGTTAGGGATCTTTTTTTCCCATTGCTGCGTCAGGAGAGTCCCACACTCCTGTGTGACTCCAGAGTCATGCGACTTTATGGTGTGACTTTTAAATGCACCATTTAACTGGAAGGTTTCAAAGTGTTTATGACACTTGCATTATTTTATCACAGTTTTATATCACACATTTATGGGAAACCCTCCTAAATGGCAGAAATGTTGATGAACACTGGCTCCTTTGCTGGTATTACTGTGATGCCCAACAGTTATGTAGAATGACAGGTTTGTTTTACAGTGTTGCAAGAGGAACGGCATATCTGTGTTTTTTTCATTGCTTCATTTCATTCACTATTTAACATCCCAGACCACACACATGGGGTGGAGCTACGCAACTGTGGTAAACCATGGCACATATATATTAAGAGTGTAGCAATTGATCTGTATTTAAGCATTGACCAAAACAGTGCAAGATAGGGTGTATCAATCTGACACATTTGATGTGTTTTAATTCCTAAAAAAATTTACTTTTTTTTTTTTACAGAGACTTACTTATGACTAGATAGCTGTATTTTGATCTTCATTTTCATTTGTTTGCATGCACGAGGACATCCAACAACCTGCAGAACACATTGCCTGTGCCGCCTCACCTTCTTCTCCCATCTGGATGTTCATCAGACCAGACCACTTCCTCCATTTTCCACTATTGATGCTTACATGCTTATTGTATGTGCTTTCAGTTATAAAGCCCTATATGCAGCAAGCTGTGGTGCACTGTGTGTTTCAAAGCCAGCATTCACTTTCTGTGCTACAGTAGCTGTTATTGGGAATGGGCTTCGTCCCTTTCAACCAAACGCAACAGTCTGTTCACTTGCTGCCTAATAGCTCCCTCCTTTAAAAGAGCAATTGCTATGTGATCATCAGTATTATTCACTTTACCTGCCAGTGGCTTTGTGTTTTGGTGTGTCTTGGTCATTCATCATGAATTACAATGTACATCCAAGCTAAACGTCATTAGCAATAATGCTGAATTCATGCTGAATGTAAAAGCAGCAAGACTTTGATCAGCAATGTCATGCATCAACCCGTTCCATAAACCAAGGTGAACGGAAAGCATGAGTCATTAAAATCATCTCAACTGACATATCAGAGCATCTAAGAGACTGTTTCCCCCATAACACAAACGACCCTTTCCACTCTCTCAACTGTTTCCAATGGACTCTGGTGTGTAGCCGGCCAGGAAGGTGCTGACCACTGCGTTTTTGTGACGACGATGGGAAAGTTCCTGGAAAGTGCAAAGTAAACATGTACAGAGGACACACACACATACACACACTATAATGGTGGTAAGAAGAGTAATGACAGACAGAGGTTAGAGGGCAAGAGAAGACATGGGTGGTTACTATCAGTCAGACAAATCTCTGTAGTCAGCTTAGATAAACCTCAAAACACACACAATACACACACTAAAATTATAACACACACACACACACATGCCCAGTCCATTTTTTCCAACACTCATATGTTACTCGGTCTTCAGTATCCCAGCAACAAGCAGAAAAATCGCACCTCCACACATACATCGTGCCCGCGCACACATACACACACATGCACACACTTCATTCCCGGAGTATAGCACAGATTGCACAACGCACTAAGCTGACTTGAACTATTTTGCATGTGGGATTTGCCTTCGAATTGATTCATTTCAAATTTCATCCCGAAATTGATGGTGAAGATCAGATGTTAACTGTATTAGCGCGCTGAGGTTTGGGTTTGAAGAGAAGCAGGTGCAGAAGAACGGAAGAACACAGAAGGACCTCCACTTATCAGCCAGCTCTCTATACAGGGATATAATGGAGAACACGCAAATAAGCTCTACAACCCTCAGTGGTGGTGGTCGGGGGAGGGCTGCACCATCTGCGGGTAGCATTCACACTTTGACTGGTCATTCCTTCATAGCAGGGTCATTAGACTAGAGATCATTAGAGGCCATTTTGCTTGGGAGGGTGAGGTTAGGGGGGCGGAGTGAGGTGGAAGAATGTAATGGACAAAACCATGGGTGGGAAGGGAAGCTAGATTTGGTAGTTCCTGTGCTCAAACACAACTGGTTTAACTTACCTGTTAACTGGATGGGAACTGCCAAACTGTGCTGGACACCAGCCTTCCGGCACCAACTTTGGGTGCCTCTGCTTTAGACACATCTGGTTCATCTCACGTTCATTGCCATGGTAGGTTAGTGTGTTTGTGGGGAACTACCACTGCATGGGATCCAGCCCACCAGCTCTCAGGACTCCTTCTTTATATGGTAGTGACCATCAGGCCACTCCTTTCTGTTAACGATTGGGTGATCCTTGCCTGATTACCACTGGGCGATCTCCTGTGTTGACCTCTGGGCCTACCTGTTGGCTTATGGTCCATTCTCACCAGTTGGGTTATCCCCCTGCTGGAAACAATATTTTCTCAGTTTGCCATTAGCCTATTCTACTTGTTGGCCATTAGGCCATTCTACTTGTTGGCCATTGGGCAATTCTACTTGTAGACCATTGGGCCATTCTACTTGTTGGCCATTGGGCCATTCTACTTGTTGGCCATTGGGTCATTCTACTTGTTGGCCATTGGGCCACTTTACTTGTTGGCCATTGGGCCATTCTACTTGTTGGCCATTGGGCCATTCTACTTGCAATTTCCCTGTTGGTTATTGGGCTGCCTCCCTCTTACTGGGAATTATTCCAATATATCCCCTCCGATGACTATTACCCACTAAAACTAAAAAACATTCATTGGGTATTAAGGAAGCAAGTTATAAACTTAATTTTTGCTTAAATTAGTTGTATGTTAGGGTCAGGAGCTTTTTGACAAGAAATAAACAGATTCTTCAAAAACAATAGTACATTGCGTACATTAAGAACCAAACCGCCCGCACACGCAACTAAAACCGCAGAAAATTTTGGAACATTATTTCCTTGCTTCAAGAATAGAGTTGGTTTTATGTCTCTCTCTCTCTCTCTCTCTCTCTCTCTCTCTCTCTCTCTCTCTCTATTACTCTTTCTCCCTGTCAGTGAAAGAAGCAGCAAGGCCATTAGGGCAGACGTCATGTTTCTTCTGAATCCAGCACTCTTGCATTGTGGGTAATAATGGGTTTTGACTGCTTATTATCGCCTCTTGGCATCCGTGATCTGACAAGTCTCCGGCACACACTCTTCGCTGAGGGCCTGGAGACTTCCATGGCTTGGCACTATCACACCCATGCTGAAGCTGAAGGTTAAAAGGAATTTAAAGACTTATTTCAGGGCTTCTGAGGTGATTACCTCGATAGCGTTGTCACTTGGTGTCCTTTGGTGAGCATCATTCATTATCCTTGGCTGGAGTAAAAAGCTTTAAAACTTTTAAAGGTTTCTTGGAAGCCACAGCTGGACTTCACAGAGTTAAGGAACAGAGGATGTTGAACGCATTCTTGGCTCAATTGCCTTTTCAGGGAGATGAAAGAAGAAGTTCCTCACTCTGCTGTGCCAATTCCACTGCAAATTTCACCTTGCAGAGGTGTGCAAGTTGCTCTTTTTTGAGCGAAACACCATTTAGTGCTGCTTAAATTGGCCTCTTTCAGCGAAACATACTTTGGCGCCTTAAAGACGTTGTCTGGAATGATGGTCGCCCATGTGAGAATGATAAAACTACATTGTTGCTTTAGGAGCAAGATGAAATTGTGAGTTACAGCTGTATTCTTCTGTTATTGGACTAAGCTTCATGGCTCAAACTTTGAACAACATCTTTGTTTGGAGATGAAGAAACCCTTTATGCTTGAATTTAAAACCAAAAAAGCTATAAATAAATGGATATACCATTATCGTCTTTGTTGTCATCAGTGAGCCATTAATTCCTTTGTTTATTGTTTGAATGTGCATTGTTATCTCATTGTTTACTGACAGTGTGTGCCTTTTTCTCCTTTGTGCATTGTTATAATGTGGATTGTTATCTCCTTCGTTTATTACCAGAGTGTGCACTGTTATCTTCTTTGTTTATCATCAGTGTGCAGATATTTCCTATTGTTAGAATGTGCATTGTTATCTCTTTTGTTTATTGAGTGTGTGCCATTATCTCCTTTGTTTATTATAAGAATTGTTAATAGTGCATTGTTATCGTCTTTGCTTATTGACTGTGTGCCATTATCGATTTTGTTTATTGTTAGAATGTGCATGGTTAACTCCTTTATTTATCAGAGTGCACCATTCTCATCTGTGTTTATTGTTATAATCTGCATTGTTATCTTTAATTTATTAGAGTGCACCATTCTCTCCTTTGTTTATTTTTTGAATGTGTATTGTTCTCTCCTTTGTTTATTGACAATGCACCATTATCTCCTTTGTTTATTGTTTGAATGTGTATTGTTATCTCCTTTGTTTATTGACAATGCACCATTATCTCCTTTGTTTATTGTTTTAATGTGTATTGTTCTCTCCTTTGTTTATTGACAGTGTGCCATTTTCTCCTTTTTGTATTGTCACACTGCCATGTGCACCTGCAAATATGAACACCAAAATAGTGCTGTATTTATTATAATTTATATGTTATATTTATACAAACATGACAGGTACTGTCCCACTGTAGTGAACAATACCCTAAATGCAACTACAGAAATCACTACACATCCAACAGACAAACTACCTTCCTATGTGCTTGCCCTGATCTCACCTTACCTGTCATTCATAGCCTCTGTAAATATACTGATAGAGATGACGATCATGTGGACCCACTTGTCTATCAGTTAAGTCACATTTAAGGAAATTGGATGCAGACCACGGCCAATGTTGCCGGTTTGGTATGAGACTAGGGCAGCGTCCTTGGGATAGTAGTCATGGGGTGTGTAACTTTTTGTATAAAAACCAGCTTTAAACAAGACATGCATGGACGAGTACCCGAGAAAGCTTCAGCCAGGCTTGCCAACCTAATCAGCTCACTCACCTGGCTAATTCATTACAACTGCAGTGCTGGAACATAGAGCAAGCGGTCATCTAGAGGTGCCAATGAAATAATTTACACTCAAAATAGAATCCTGTATGCTGTAAGAACGTAGCCTCTATTTAGCAAGGTCAAGTAACGTTTTCATGTTATAAATTATACATTAGTCATCAGTTTTCACAATGTTGAACATACAGTAAGCCAAAATAAATGGGATTTTTGTAATCCTTGTAATACCTGAAAGGCTCACAGACTGAATGAAATGAGCTTGGCCTCCGCTGTAGGGAAAACTTTCACTTAAGGCACCATGCATAGCTTTCACATTTGAAATTTATGCTTTAAAACATTAAAAACATGTCAACCATTAAAAAAATTGGGACAAACACAGGTACATACCCATTTGTATCTACTGCCTTTAAAAAATAACTCATTCTAGGCACACTACGTCCCGGTTGTGTTACACGAGTCAATACAAATGCCTAATAAATGAAGGGGATTGGACGCCTTCCAAGTAAAACACTCCAAAAAACGACATTATTGATTGGACTCGCCATATTTTTAATCAGTTCCCTTCGCTTTCTCAGCACAGACGACTTGAGAGGCTTCTCTTCTGACAAACGTACCAGCTGAGCCTCGGAAATGTGCTTTTTTGCATTTCTGGATTAAGCTGTTCGATACCCAGCGGCTGCACTTAACCTGGTCTCCTTCAGTAAACAACCATCCATAAAAAAATCATAATTCAGTCGCTAGGCATGAAAGCATCCTTAACTGCAGCCAAAATCAACAAAATGTACAAGCAATGATATAAAAAAACAGTCTAGTATGTTCTCTGGTCTCTCAGGCCTTCTGTGTTTTCTCAGCACGGCACCACTTAGAGATTGATTATTTATATTTTCTTACGTTCCATCTCCTGTGGGGTTTCTCCTTTACCCTTTCTTCACAGAGAGATGGTTTTGTCAGCTGTATTGATTCAGGCAGCTTGAAGGAAACTGAATTCTCTCGCCTCTCGCTCTTCGTCATGGTCTTTGGAAGCTTTTATGAGTTACTCTGAGGCAGGAAGACTTCCCACCAACATTTCCAATGCACACTGTAAAAGGTGTTGCACTACCACAAAGGTTTAGAGCATGAAGTGCAAATATGACACCAATCCAATACTTATGGGTTACAGATGGACAGAAATGGGCTAAATTACATTATAATTACATAAATGCATTAAAACCACCTGTCTGATATTGAGTAGATCCTCTTCATGCTCCTGAAACAGCTCTGACTGTGGTGCACTGTGTGTTCTGACCCCTTTCGATCATTAACTTTTTGTACTACTCCCTCTATGGGATTGGACCAAACAGGCTACCCTTCACTCCCCACATGCATTATAGAGCCTTGGGTAACCCACATCAATTTCAAGAACTGATGCTTCACCAAACTCCACCCCCTGACACGTGCTATTATAAGGAAATAGCTAGACATTCAATGTTACTCACTTCACCTGTGGGTGGTATTAATGTAATGGCTGATTGATGCAAAGGAATGTATCTAATCTCAGAATTGACTCCACCCACAAACACTTTCCATACCTATTGTGAGATACAGAGCGCTGGCAAAGATCTCGTTCATCCTGTTTTGTTTTAGTGAAATCTCTGAACTATGAGTGTGTAATTATGTTAATTTTGATGCTGAGTGTATGTAATCAAGTTAACTTTAGGGTGCACTTATATACAAATACCCTCAAAACCATCAGGATAGGACAACAATTTTCTCAACCACCACTTCCCATAAACGAAAGAGATCGAGGGATTACAAAATATAACAAAATATAACAAAATATAACAAAAACACCCCCCAGCCATTCAGTGACAAAAGATCTATGGAAGTATGACCCTTATGGTCTCATGTACCAGGTCTCAAGTATTTAGGAGACAGGACCCAGAGGCGACCATAAATGTTGGAACACACCCACCTTCAATCTACAGGTGCGTTCACGGAAGGATACAAGTGTGCCAGCCCTATGCTGAAATTAGGTGGATGGTAGCAAGTGGGCAGCGGCCACACAGTGTACACTTAATGGCAGCATTGTGGAAAGGTAAGATGCGCAGTGGGCCCTTCTCTGGCCTCGGGTAATATGGGATGGTCACATGGGGCACTTTGTTTGATGGGTGTGCCAACGTCATCGAGCTGACGGTACACTGGAAGTTGGCCATTGAGGAAGCCTTTGAACGTAAGAAGCTGTGTGCTGACCTAGCAGCTGAGGCAGGGAACAGAGGCTGGAAGATCAAGGTGCACCTGCTGGAGGTGAGGTGCAGGAGCTTTGTTGCACAACAACGAAGCTCCATAGAGAGGTTGTAATTATTGGAGAACTGGACAACATCGCAAGAGGACCAGTCACTGGCTGTGGCTTGGGCAGCTGAGCCACGAGGCACACGCCCAGGATTCTGTGATTAACCTGTGATGGACCTGCCTCACCAGAGGGTGTCTTGTGATAAATGGCAGAAACACTCTGTGAAGTTAAGGCACAACTGATGATGTCCTGCTGGCAAAGCTTCTTAGCTGTCATCTCTCGTAGCAGCCATCCCCCAAGGTTTCCCCTTTAGAAGCGATGCGAGGGATTGTATCATCTAGTCCTTCATTGAATCACTGAGTCACTTTCTAAATATTTAAAGCTTTAGAAAGAAAAACTACAAAGAAAAGGTGATATCCCACCATCCCCGATAAATTTAGATGAGAATATTTGAGGCTTATGTGAAGCGACAGGACTGTATTTTCTCTGAAAACAGAAATTAGTGCTGAGAAGAGTTTAACATTGATGCATGAGCAGTTGCTGGGATTATACTGTCAAAGCTATGAGAGCTCTACAATTTATGCCGTCTCTGCATGAGCATTGCCTCAGGTAACGGAAGATGAGGTGTATGTAGTGCAGAGTTCCTTGTGCTGGTGTGAGAGCACATGGGGCGAGAAATCTTACCTTTCCCCAAGCCATGGTCCTCAATTCTGCTCACCACCCTGAGCTCAGAACTTTATGTGGCATTGAACAGCACGTTCCCCTGAAAGAAAAAGAAAAAGAAACAGTGCTGTTGCTCGGAACCGCGGGGTAAACAGGAGTCATGGTTTTTAAAGCTAGCCCACAGCTAGCCCGTGAGTCAACACTGGAATTGTTTGTCAATTTCTCCTTTCATTCGTCACCTCGCTACCATTGTGCTGAAAGTGAATAGAAAACACTGGAAGTCTTTTCAACTCCCGTGCACCCTGTGATTACAGCAAAGAGCCATGAAATGGCAGCGTGAGTCACAATAAGATCTTTATTCTCACTGTGCACATCGTTTCTTCCCTCTTCTCGAACCGCAGAAGACCATGCATAGGAATGGCAGTACGCTCTGGACCTTGGACCACTGTATTGTGGCCCAGCGTTTCTTCTGGTATCAATTTCATTAATGGGGAGTGCTCTTCCAAATGCTGGGTGCTTGCTTTCAGCCACAAGAGTGAGGTCATCTACTGATGTTGGATTACAGCTCAATGGCAAACATTCCCAAAGGTATTGGATGGTTCATTACTCCAGAGAGCGCAACTCCACTGCTGGACATGTTGACCTCATGCTCATGTGTGGCAATGCTTTATTATGGAGAGCTGACTTAAGTTGCAAACCTAAATCCAGTTACCATCAGACCTGTAGGTGACCTGCACTGATGGTAACAAGGTTTGGCTTGTAATGTAAAGCCATTAGAGTATGTGGCCAGCCATAACATTAAACCCACTGTCAAAGGAAGAGAGTAGCACTGCTTAGCTGGTTACAGTGGCTCCTATGACAGCGAGTGAACAGTCAGTTCTTGAAGTCGATGGAAACAAATATGAGTCATGAACACTGGCATGTGGTCAACATCTGTATATGTGTCTTCCAGTTTTGTGTATTTCACACCCAATGTCTAACTTAGGTCCATTCTTGACTAGGTGTCAGTGTTGATGGCTCTTTGGTAAATTGTAAGGATTATAGTTAAGCCCAACTGCCTTTATTGTAAGCAGATAGTCGTTTATTTTACTCTCACTTTCTCAGTCCCCCAAGCCTACTAAAGCCAGGTGTTTCTTTGAACTACACTGCTTCTCTTGTCTTAGCTTTGGGCAGTCTGTAAAAAGATCCCTTTTATTTCTTTTCTAATCTGTACAGTTGACCACACAGCAGCTTTCTCCCATTTTACAAGGGTTTTCAGGGCATCTGAGCTGAACACTTATGCTGCCACTTTGTGCCACTCAGTGGGTGAACCACCACCTACTGTGACCTCCCCCTCTATGCATAGCCCTCTGTACTGACGTGTACAATGTAGTTTTATTTGTGCTCAACACACCAGTCTCTGCTCTTCACTGTGTTTCATGCTTTTCCTCCTAAAACAACTGTGCTAAACCTCACATCTCAGGCCATGGGCACTCTGAGTCCTTCTTCTGCCTTAAGTCCAGGAATCAATGTCATTGTTTATGGAAATTGATAAAAAATTCAATGCATAACTGATTGTAAAAATTGTAGAAAGTAATTTTGTTAATTTTGTTTTTGTTAATTGGGACGTTGTCATGTGGCTTTGGATGAGTCTGACCATTCTGTCATGTTTAGGTGCTTTCTGACCAGAGGACCTTCATAGTTCTTAGAACCGTGGTAGGAAGTTCCCCTTTTTTCTGTGTTCACACTAAAAAAAAAAGAGAATGATTATTGTTCTTGGAGCAACGTATTGAACTTTAGTTCCTGCTTCTTCAGGGTTGGTCATTTCTCACAGGGGAGGAACCATGAGTGATATAAGAGAAAAGAGATCGTTTTAGACAAAAGTCTATGGTGACTGGTTGAGACAAAAGTGTACAGTGATTGGTGTACAGTGTAAGTGTACAGTGATTGGTCCAGACAAAAGTGTGAAGCGATTAGTCCAGACATGAGTGGATGGTGATTGGACCAGATTGAAGTGTCACAGTGGTTGCAGCCACTATTCTTAAACTGTGTGAAATGTTCTCCATGTAAACAACAACCCTTAGTGCTAAAAAAGGTGAAAACACAGTGACAAATGGACAGTGAAGTGCAGGCTGAGCCCATTTGCAAAAGAGGAAAAAAGAAAGAGTTCTCAAGTCACACCATCCTTCACCTTCTCCAATGCGGTCGTTATACCAGCCACTTATGTCACTGTAGTGTTCCTACTGGTGAAGTGAATACAAACAGAGAAAACACTGAAGGTGGGTATTTCTCAGGGGAGCTTCTCATCTCCTCCTCTCAAAAAGTCCATAGAAACTTTTGGTCTGAAAATGCCAAGATGCAAATACACTTTCAGATAAACAGAAGATAAACCACATTCCTGCTTATTTAAATGTATTTTTTGGAGATTGGAGGTATCAGCTGTTTTCTGCTCTACATGTGTGTGTGGACTATATTTATGCAGGCGAGGAAGCCAGGAAATGTGTCTGTGTACGAGAGATTGTTCACATGACATATTTTTGGTACTGATTACCAATAATGACCAATAATCACTCGCCCTGGGTTCCCTTTAAGCTTTTCCTTTGTCCATTTCATGGCTGAGAGAAATGATTGATGAGATGCTCAGTACCTGGTTCAGTAACGAAAGCAATAGCTTGATGCTTAGTAAAATATAGACTAACTATGAACAGAGCAGATGCTTGACTCAAAATACCTTTAATGACTATAACGCAAGATGCAGCAACTTAAATGATCATTTTGTTTGCATAATCCTCTTTGGTCTGAAGTATATCCATGCCATACAAGGCTTATAAATATTTATTACACACCAAAAGTCTTTGCCATCAACCGGAATCTTCATAACTTTCTGTGAGGGAGTTTTTCAGAAGAATCAGACACCTGGTTCCATCCACCACCACTGTGAACCATTCTGATTAGGTCTAGAACAGAGCAGAGACGCTTTGTAAAAGGTTTGTGATTGTGAACACACCTCATGACAGAAAGTGCACTGAATGTAACACATCCACACATGGAGCAGTGGGCATCTATCATCAGTACCCAGGGAGCAGTGCAGCAGGACAGAACTTCCCAAGGGTACCACAGAGATGTCTGGGCTGGGACTTGAACAAGCAACCCTCTGTTCACAAGGACAAGGCTGACTTACCACTACGCCACCACCACCACCACACACACAATAGTGGTATTCAATTTTTCAGATGTAATTAAATTTAATCAAAATAAGAATAAAACAATTTTGCCTTTAGTTCAAATATGGCCTGTATAATCACCATGATGTGTGTAGTTATTTCAGTAAGAGAATCACTGTAATACATGCAAATCTAATAAACAGATCAATGAATTCAGTTCAAAAGGGGTCAGATTTAATGTCAGTTGCCTACGAAATCTGACATGTAGTCGATGCTGTGACGGTCATGAGAAATAATAACATTCACAGCTGAAGTGAAATGGGAAAAGGCCATTGATCTCATTCCCAGCTGCGAATGGGGAACACTTCAAGCACGTTGAGAGAAATCAGGCCTGGACATCTGGCCCAGCAGCTAAGCAGCAGTGTTGTGAGTTCTCTTTGTTCTTTCTGGGTTGTTCAAAGGAATCCCCTACAGCAGGAGCTAATACAAATCAGCCATAACATTAACACCACCTGCCTCATGTTGCTGAAACAGCTCTGACGTTGGTGACCTGGGTTCTGACCCCTGTCTATCAGAGTCAGTGTGAACATTTTGTGCAAATTTTTGAAAAATGGATGAGTGTAAGGATACTTTTCACAGGGGCCTTATTGTGATAGATAGAGCATCTCCAGAACAACAGGTCTGGTGGAGATTTGCAGCTCTGGTTCACTGGTGCATGTGGGGAGGGAAGGGTATCACATATGGTCTGATGCTAAAGAGCAGCTCCAGTTGTACAAAATGTTAATTTCGACTCTGGTAGAAAGCGGTCAGATCACACAGTGCACCACAGTCAGAGCTGTTTCAGAAGAATGAGGGGGACCTCTTCAATATCAGGCATTAATAATCAGGTGTTAATGTTACAGTTTATTGGTATATGTTGAAAAAAAGTCAATTTGCAGGGGGTGTACTTTTGTTCATGTCACTGAGTTTACCTATGCAGCTAAAATTAAGAATTGGAAGAGCAATATAAAGCTCCTATCAGGCAGGATTATTGTACTGCATGAAGTAATATGTCAGTGTAGAACATTACAATGCAGTGTGGAGCTGAAACATTCTTGTGACTTGACACAGCTTTGATGCTAGTGTCTCTCGCCCTACACATCTCTGTCACCCTCTCCACACACACACACACACACACACACACACACACACACACCTCACTTCCCCTGCTAATCACCACTGCTACCAACCCCCTGCCCTTCACTGCTCCAGAGTTTGCAGCCCCATTGATTGAAGCTCTGGCAGACAGACAGAGAGAGAGAGAGAGAGAGAGAGAGAGAGAGAGAGAGAGAGAGAGAGAGAGAGAGAGAGAGAGAG
>JBBIGC010000001.1:36830425-36842241 GCA_037576955.1 Lepidarchus adonis
TGTGTGTGTGTGTGTGTGTGTGTGTGTGTGTGTGTGTGTGTGTGTGTGTGTGTGTGTGTGTGAGAGAGAGAGAGAGATTCAAAAGTTGGCAACCCTGTTATTCCTGAAGACACCTTTAGTAAGTGTTGCATCCACATATGCTTCTAAATATTCGGCTGATATTTTGGTTGTTGTTGTTGTGTGTGTTGCTAATAATGAAGGAACAGTATCAAGGGGGCTGTTACCATAATCGCTAATGCTAACTCACTATCCTCAGCTACCATTATTCGTGCAAAATAATGCTAATGTTGCTAAAAATTCATTAACGCTAGCAAGTAGGCAGTTAGCATTATACCAGGTCATTAGCCTTCACTGTTTATTAGGTTGTCTTAATGAATTCTCTCATTGTGGCTCATAGACTCTTCACTCCAATAAGCGATATATATACACTGTTTTGGTTAAAAACTTATGTATATGAAATGTATAATTATCGTCAAGTCATTTTTAAATGTGCTTTTTTAAATATAGCATTTCAAAATAAATGTCATGCACTTTACACTGTTCCAGCTTGATAATAATGACCAATTAATGGTTGTATATAAAAAAGCACATCTATCTATTTCAATTCAATGAAATTAATAAATATTTCTGATATCGTAAACACAGGTTTCTTTCTATGTACGTCACAACCATTCTGTCAGGTTTAAACCCTAGTTTAGTCTCAGTGTTTGTCAGCTGTCAAATATATAATACCATATATCTTCCCGTCGTTTATTCAAAAAAATTATTCGGATGACACGGCATTTAATAGAGACCGATGTTTGTTGGAGACAGACTGTTCTCCTCACAGACGGAATGGTGATGGTATTTACGGCCACAAAATGTCGTGCAGCTTCTTCACATTTATTTTGACAGAAGATAAAACATCACGACTAAAATCATCCTTCTGTCTCTTCGGTGGTGATACTTGTCTGTGATTGGCTGTTATTGTGGGAGTGGTTTAGCACCGAATGCAGCGATAAGTTTCAACAGAGACGCTTAATATCCGTCAATAACCCTCAGATATCGCGCCAGAAATTAGTAATTACACACGTTACACTCATATAACTGTCTTCAGAAATCAGAGGTTTGTCTTAAGCCGTTTCATTACTTTTAGGGAATAAATTCTGTTAAAACACGGTGGTAAAAAATGAAAGCTGGGGGTGGGGGAGGCTGGGCGGGGCTTATTATTGGAGACCGGCGTCTATTTCTCACAACATCTCTTCAAACCCGGCATTTATTGGAAACGGGCCTCAATAAGAGACAGGCTACTATTAGAAGATATACTGTATACCATATTTAACTGCACACCATTCTGTGCATCATTTGGCTGACATTTTTGCAGATTGTTGTTATTGGTGTGTGTGTGTGTGTGTGTGTGTGTGTGTGTGTGTGTGTGTATGTGTGTGTGTGTGTGTGTGTGTTGCTAATAATGAAGGAACAGTATCAAAGGGGCTGTTAGCAAAATCGCTGATGCTAAGTCACTACCCTCTCCTACCATTATTCGTACAAAAAATGCTAATTTGCTAAAAATTCATTAGCGCTACCAAGGAAGCAGTTAGCATTATACCACGTCTTGGTAAATAGCCATTAGTCTTCACTGTTTATTAGCATGTCTTGATGAAGTATCCCATTGTGGCTCATAGACTCTTCACTCCAATCAGCGATAACATCAACACCACCTGCCTAATAGGTGGTGCAGAGTGTGATGTACTGTGTGTTCTGTCCACTTTTTTCTCACATCCATCATTTACTCTTTGTGCCACAGCAGCTCTTCTATGTGGAATCGGTCCAAATGCACATCAGTGAGCTTTGGAATCCCATGACCCTGTCACCACAAGAGCGGGACATGCTCTGACCCTGTCATGAAGGCATCACAGTTTGGCTTTCAGATACTTACGCTCCTGCTTCTAACACATCAAGAACTGACTGTCCTCTCGCTGCTTAATATCTCCCACGCACTTCTCCTGCCAGGGACTTAAATGTTGTGGCTGATGAATGTACCTCAGATGTCCAATACCCAATAACAGACATTAGTCATTTTGCACACTGACTATCTTCTGTAACAACGCTGAATGTGACCTCTAAGGAGCCAGCAAGGCCCAGTGATGGTTTGCCATGCTTGGGTGTGTGATCACAGACAGCTGGGTGATTTATGGAGGCTCTCAAGTCTCTGAACAGATGAGAGCCCACCTCATCTTGAGTAGGCGGAGGTTTGGGGGGGGGGGGCGACTGCATTGGCTGCTGGGTGGGAAGAAGAGGGGGGTGGTTAATCTTCAGATGCTGACGAGAAACATGCTGTCAGAGGAGAGGAAACGGCCGGCATTAAAGGTCTCCTCTATTTTTCCTGCTCTCTCACACCAGCCTCCTTTATCCTTCGGCTTCTGCCTTTCTCCCTTCATTTCTTCTCTTCCCCTTTCCCTTACACTCTCCTTCTCTCTCTATCTCCTGATTCCATTCATCATGGTAAATCCGGGCGACAGTGCTTGGCTTGGCCGTGGCGTTGCTTGTAGTAGATGTTGACGGGAAGCGATTGCTCTTGCCTTGAAGAGCACCACGGACACAGCACGCCTTCACAGTCTGGCTTCACGGCCGGGTCACCTTGAAGACGGGATGCTGTGTGTGTTTGTGTGTATGGTGGAAGTTGGGGTGGGGGTGGGGCTGTTCAGAGGGAATTTGTTGCCGCAGGTTTGCTAATGTTACAGAGACCAATAATAACTGCACATTAAGGAAAAGCACCAGAGGCCTGGAATTAGGAGGCTACTGCTGTGTATGTGTGTTTATGTGGGTAACTAATGGGTAGCATTACTATCTGCACAACTGATCCCAGTTAACTATGACTATATGCATGAAAAATATAGATCATCTCCTTGCCCAAGCCACAGCTTTAGGTCTTTTGGGGTAGGTGCATGCCTGTGATAAACCTTAATGTATTCAGACACCAGCGTTTCAATTATGCAAGAGATATATATTGGACGTGACAGTCGCCTATCTTTCATTGCATATTCCATATGACAGAGGGCCCAGTAGTGCTTCCAGTGCATCATATTCTGCTTTCGCGCAACGCAGACCTGCGTTATGCACCCCCGGTCCCTTCCCACTTTGGCTCAACATGCCACAGCGCTGGCAGTGGTGTGCCAGTGCAAAGGTGAAAGCACTGTCCTCCAGGCTTAAAAACCCCCCGAGACTCGCAGGCACAAATCCTCAGTAGAAGGAGGGTGAGTCATGAAGAAGACATCACATCATCATGCCCTTGAGCAAGACACGCTACCTGCATGGATTCTGTAGTACATTGGGCTTTGGTGCCATTCTCGCAGTTGTAGCTGGTATGCGTGGACCCATAGCATCGTGCACGTCAGTCGGAAGGAGTAGTAGAGGAGTATATGTTTAAACAAAAGACAGTGATACATTTATATGCACCAAAGAAATAAGTCTCAAATTCTATTCATTAAGGGTGGGAATCGCAAGGTATCTCGATACGATACGATATGCAAAATTTGGCCCACGATAACAATAATATCACGATAAACGATATATCGCATGACAATGAAGTAGCGATATAACACAGAAACACAGGGATACGTTATTAATTTATTTAAGTAACAGCAACGCTATTGTCACATTTCCTATATTTGCTTTGCGACCACGATCGGAAGCTCAGAGCAACGGCTACTTCAGCTTTAGGGTCTTCACTTCTGCTCCCCTTTGTCACTTAGCAAGCTGCGCTAGCATCGTGCTAACAACGTTTACTTTTTTGCCTCCAACTGTTGCAGTTTCAAAGTTTAGAGCAAAACAAGCATCTTCTTCTGCTCTCCGAATCTCCTGCACTCAGTTGGACTGATTAATTCTTTGACTACAATCAGCAAATACATTTGGAGAAAAAAAGAGCAGTATTTTATGAAAAGAACACCTTGCCAACCATTAAACATGGAGGAGGATCTATCATGTTTTGTGGATGTGTTGCAGCCAGTAGCAACAGAAACATTGCATGTGTGAAAGGAAGAATGGATTCCACTAAATTATATTTATGGAAGCAAACATTACACCATCTGTAAAAAAGATAAAGCTGAAAAAAGGATGGCTTCTACAACAGGACAATGATCATAATGGCATAAAAATTAACTATGCATCAATATTTGCTAAAAATATTGTGTATTTTTTCCAAGTCATAGAGAGACTATGTTAAAATCCTTTTAATTACAAAATCACCAAAATCTGTTATTCCTCACTGCAGCGCATATGCCCAGCCAGTACAACCTGTCCTTGGTCTTTGCCAGCATGGTAACTTGCCCCAGATGTCCTCTAAGTGGGTGTGTGTGCGCGAGGAACATGACAGAGTCTTGGGAGACTCGCCGTGTGTTCAGTCTCTGACATGTATCGTCAGCAGGAGCTTGAATCTGGGGTAATGCCATCCCAGCAGAAATGGCACTGGCAGCCCTGATACCACCCGACCTGCAGAGGGTGTCCTGCCAAGCACATGTGCCATGAACATCCCACCATCTATGCCTTGTGATGGGATGCTGAAGAGCGAACCCTGGGTCTGTCAGTATCAGTTCATCCTGGCTGATGTTGTGGGGTCTCACCTGGGCAAGGGGTTGTGACATTCTGCCCAAAGCACCTTCCAATGGCCCAGCCCGGGATGTGGGGACTTTTTAACCCCTGGGATTGACTGCTCTGGATAGGTGTTATGAGCCAGGGAGCGAGCCGTGTTCCCATATCAGCAAGGGAGGTGAGGGCCATCTGCCCCACAGCCACCTGAGCAGCATAGAGGAGGGCCCATATGTAGTCCCCTATGACTACTGGTTGTCTGGGAGGGGGATGTGAGTGGCATCCCGCTGTGACTTGTTCACCAAACGTGAAACACAAAAAAGAAAAAAAAAAACCCCACAACAAAACAAACAATATCAAATCCCAAATGGTCGACCCAGACGGTTTGGTACAGTCTATGCCAGCACTCTCCATCAGAACAGAACCAGAACATAAACAGCAAAACATGTTTGGTATGGTGAGAATTTATTTACAGGGTGACAGAATAACAGGAATGTGGAAAAGGCTTGGGTAGATGTGGAAAGTCCGCTTGGAGGCGCCTCCACTTTAAACAATGGCCTCAGAATTGAATCTAGGAGCTGTCCAAGGTGCTGAACTCATTCTAGCCTCATATACAGGTACATCACAATTAAAAATTGTAAAACAGTTCGATTTTTCTTCTATATAGATTCATTACACATTAAAATTTGTCAAGTCTTTATTTCTTCTATCACTCCCAGGAACTCATTAAATTCCACTATTAAACAAGTCCAGTCGTGAAATTTCATTGGTACTAAATATCCTACAGTCAGTGGTATTATAACAAAGTGGAAATAATTGGGAACAACAGCAACTCATCCACAAAGTGGTAGGTCATGTGAAATAACACAGTGGGGGTCAGCCGATGCTGAGCACTTTCTGTAGAATCAATTCTACAGAACAACTCTAGAGCATTGAAGATGCCTTCTCTGGAGTGAAGAATCACGCAGGAGAACAGTATTTGTCTGACTGCATTGTGCAATGTGTAAAGTTTGGTGGACGGGGGATTATAGTGTGGGGTTGTTATTCAGGAGCTGGGCTTGGCCTCTTGGTTCCAGTGAGAGAACCTCTGAATGCTGCAGCCCCAAGATATTTTGAACAATTTCATGCTCCCAACTTTGTGGAAAAAGTTTGGGGATGGCCCCTTCCTGTTCCAGAAAGCAAGGTCTGTAAAGACATTAACGAGTGAGTTTGGTGTGGAAGAACTTGACTGGCCTGCACAGAGTCCTGATCTCAACCCAATAGAACAAATTTGATATAAATTAGAGCGAAGTCCAACATCAGTGTCTGACCTCTGCAAGAATGGTAAAAAAATACCATAAACAGTTAACACAATAATAATGCACTAATGCAAACTCTCTTTAATGTGATTTAAAAAAAATAATGCATGTTCTGTTGGGACCTGTGACTCATCTGTTGAGACTTGGTTGTGCTGCATCTCTTCTCCTTCACATTATTAATAAGTAAGTGATGGAGAAAAAACAATTACAGATTAAATCTGCTCACTTAAAGCTGTGTGTAGTTATTGTCAAGCTTATGTTAGTTCTCACCATACTTCATCCAGCCTAAGAAATCACATGCAGGCCAAGCACACATTCAGCAGCCGAACCCTGAGCTCTGGCAACATATAACAGACTTCACTGGACAGTGTTTGACAGCAAACAATGGGTAAACCAACCTCCAACAAATTAGCAATTGCTAAATGTTGCCACAGCATGTAGTTTATGAACATAACAGAGTCTGTGCCACATCGTTCACTTATATCTTATGAGTTCCCCTCTACATCCACTATTGTACCCGGGATTCACAAAAAATATAAACCATTGTGTTTACCTATAATTACTGGACACACAAGGTATCACAGTCTAGTATGTGAGTGAATAAATCACTCTTGTCACCTCTGTTTTGAACCTCTTATTTCAATCAAGAAGTCCTTGGAACAGATATTAGATTCACCGCTAGCGTTGAATAAGAGTTCATGTAGATTGGTGGGTGAGATGGGGGGTTAATAGTGCACTGTGCTAAGGCACCGTCAGTGTGATTTTGCCACCTCTCCAATGCATTTCCTGCTGTGGTGTATGTTGGAGCCATTAAAAGGAGCATTTCTATTTCTGAAATGATTTACTGTATTATTATACAGTTTTTAGTAAAGCACAGTGCTGTTTAATAAAGCCTTTGTAGCATCATTACATGCATGAGTATGTGCCATGTCATACTCAGAGGAACTGAACCCTGACGTAACTCGAGGACCCCTTGTTTATATACTGTATATATATATATGGTTGCTCGGGGCTCGTCGTTGCAAGGAGCAGAGAGGTATAGGGAGAGCGAGAGCGAGGCAGATAGGGTTGCCAGGGATAAGATGAGGCATAGCCTATCAAGAGCAAGAGCAAGAATAAGTGAGGGGGCAAAGAGAGAACTGCCAGCCGGCTCATGGATAGTCCATCGAATTGCCAGGGCCTTTGATCCATGGTGATGTAGAGTTCTTCTGCGGGGAGGAGCTTCCGGCTCAGGTAAGTCACCGGGTGCTCTTCTTCCTCAAACTCCTGGGTGAGAACAGTGTTAAGTCCCATGTCCAGACAACCAGCTCGGGTATTCCCTTCTTGGTGAGGTCAGAGCGGGGGGCTGCCAGGGAGGAGAAATGAAATGAAATGAACCGCCTAACCCCAAATATGCTCGTACCTCCTGGCTCAACCCAAGCCTTGAAGTGGTTGACATGGTAAAGCCTGCTCTCCTGGTGTTGGCCAGGCCGACTTACCTTGTAATTGATGGTGCTGACTCGCTCTGTGACTGTGTATGGGCCTTGCAAGGTGGCAAGGAACTTACAGGCTGTTGTGTGAATGAGGATCTGTACCTGGTCACTTGGTTGAAACTCCTGACCACACCACAGCAGACAGTGCACCACAACGAAATGCTTCCTCTGCATTTTACCCATCACACATGCACACATGGAGCAGCGGGCAGCAGTCAACAGCCGCGCCCGGGGAGCAGTGAAGTAGGGACAGTACCTTGCTCAAGGGTTCCTCAGTGGTGCCCGGGCTGAACCTGCGACCTTCTGCTCTCAGGGGCAAAGTCCTAACCACTAGGCCTCCACTGCCCCAGGATCCTTTGGTCTACTTCTGGTTTGAGAACAGGCGTAGCACTAATGAGGACTTAGTGTGACTAGAGATATTGAACTCTGTTAAGTTATGTTTTAACAGGCAGGGCAATCACTTTGACACACAGGGCCATGTAGCTGTAATCCCCCCCTAACAATAAAATTCTTCACTTAAAAACACATTTTGTGTTTACTTTTGTTGCCTTTGATTAATATTTAAATTGTTTGAGATAATCTGAAATATTAAAGTGTGACAAACATGGGAAAAAAGAAACCATATATATATGATCACCCAAAAAATCTTTTTAAAACATTGTTTTTATCACTTAATGTCTCTTTATGGACTGGGGAGTAAACAGTGTGTTTTGAAACACTGTGTTTATGTACTACTCTTCCAAAAGAATTTGGTTTCTCTAAGATAAAAGCCCTGAAAGACCTCCACACTGGAATGTATTTCTCCCACATTACCCATAGGAAGCATTTTTTAAGGTACAGATGAATTGTGTCCAGCTGAACACCACCATGGTCGAACTATAAGGTAAATGCGTCCAAATCAATAATAGCCAACCAGCCATGGGGATGTCTGAATTTTAATTCCAGCCCAAGTGACTAAGATTCAGGAAGCTCCTGAAAACCATCATGAATAAGCTTTGAAGCATGACCTCTGGAGTATGGTGTTGTAAATCTTTGGGAGCATAGATGGATATGCCTGATTTAAATGCATCACCTCTAGCTGTGTGCAGTTGATCAATAATTGACAGTCACATGATGGTGCGCTGCAGATATTTCTGCTCAACTCACTGAATTAAGGTAACAATGAGTTACAACATTTCAAGTGACTCCTACAATGAAACTGACTGTGTTGGGATGGGCAATGGAAGATGTTCGGGAGATGATCATTTTAATTAACATGGGATAAGAGTTTCTCATGATCTAAAGACTAACCTGAACCTCGACCCAGGATCCAGTTCTAACCCTCAACACAAATGCCTGGGCTGCACAATACTGATGAAATATCAATATTGCCATCATATTGCAATGTGTTAACATATATTCATAAGCAAGTATTGTATCAACAGAGTGACTCAGATATTCTCAACTGAACTGAAGATTAGAACTAGGCTTTGACTTTGGGCCAAAAAAGAGAAAAACCCACTTCTAAAATAAGATTTTCTCTTAGAGCCCCAATTGCATGGATTCCCAGCACCCAGGTCCTGGAGGGCAGGTGTCCAGCACAGTTTGCCGAGTTCCTTGTTTAAGCATCTGGTTCAACATCTATTAATGTCCAGGTTTACTGAATGTGTTTGAGATGGGGAACTACCAAACTGTGCTGGACTGTGGCCCACAAGGACAAGTGTTTATAAGTACCACACTACATCATAGTGTGCCTATGCATAGTGTTTGCAAGATTTATCTTGTTTATAATATATTTAATTATTATATTGTGATGATTTTCTTGGAAAATAATTGAGGAAAATAATGGAGACTGAAACCAAGGTTTTAATGCTCAAATTCGGCAATGGCCCATCACTTTAATAAAGCTCTGAAATAAGCTCTTAAAGCAAGTGCACCCCCAACTGGCATAGCACAAACAGAGAATTAATCCCAACAATAAAAACAATAAGCCTCCCACCCCACTCAACACATTACCCAGGAGACAGTGCGATCCAACTCTGATTGACCAAAGAACGACAAAATGGAGACTTTGTATTGGCCTAGTCAATGTCCTGACCTGAATCTTATTGAGATGCTGTGGCATGACCTTAAAAAGTTTTTTAAAAAAAATTCCTCCACAGCTGTAAAAGACTCATTGCAAGTTATTGCAAATGCTTGATTGCAGTTGTTGCTGCTAAGGGTTTAACCAGTTATTAGGTTTAGGGTGCAATCACTTTGTCACACATGGCCGTGTAGGTTTTGATTTTCTCCCTTAATAATAAAATCCTTCACTTTAAAAACACATTTTGTGTTTACTTGTGTTGTCTCTGACTAATATTTAATTTTTCTTTTGCTGATATGAAACATTTAAATGTGACAAACATGGAAAAAATAAGAAATCAGGAAGGAGGCAAACACTTTTTCACACAACTATAAGTGCTGTTAGGTGGGAAGCAGGAGGGTCCAGTGTTCCCAGTTGTCATGAATGAGGTGTTAATCTGAAATGTAAGGGCTTTTACAGACCCAGGGGTGGATCAACTTTTTAAAAAGTAGGAGGGCTCAGAGAGGGAGGAGGGTAATTCCCACTTGACAAAATATCTTAATTAACCTCCTGTTTCATTTCCTTAACGTCAATAGGGTGTAAAAAGCAGTGGTGCGAAGCCATGGAGTCGAAAATTAGTGGGATGGGGGTGACGATGGCATAGGGGGTGGGGTGGATACTTTTGTTGATGGGACAGTAGAGAGGAAAAATGTGTTGGCTTTAATGACACAAAAACATCCCTCCAATATTTTATAAAAATAAACCTGGTGCATAGGTAATATTTACATTCTTCAGCTTGGCACCAAAATGCAATAGATTCTTTAAAATGACCCAGATCCAGGCTAATTTTGGTAAAATATATTTTACATTTAATTTTATGTATAATTTATTTTGTTTTTCTTGCAGTGAAATTTTATTATTTAATACCACTAAAAATGTGTGATTGGGAGTGGAGGGTGGGGCAGTAAAATGTTTCAAAAGTGGTGGTTGTAGCACCCATGTGTTTAGCTCCTGAAAGACTTATCTAATACGATATATCACTATGGAACAAAATCTTGACTGGACAGTTTTCTGGCAGTTTTAAGTTCTAAACCATTTCATTTCCAACCAAAAACAATTAAATAAGATCAGTTTGTCCGTGGTAGCAGGGTTAACCAGCATCATGGTTCAAAGGATTCCCAGAATATATCCTATGAGAAGCCAGAATGAAAGTTTTCAATTATGTCTTTGGAACGTCCAATGTTCATATCCACACAAATATCACCAAAGTATAATTTTTCTAAATATTGCGATGGTATACAATGACAGCAATGGGAAGATGAAGCTTTAATCCAACCACTACTGATTTTGACTACATCCTATTAAACACAAGCACAGACATCCTAAACATTTGCCCAGATGTACAAACATTTAACTGAAAATTGGCATCCGAGAGGGCTTGTGGACAAACATCCAGAGACTGAATCTGATTTGCAGGTCATGTGGACAGATATAGTCCTGGAGTGACAACACAATATAATCATACTCTACATCTCTGCCAGATGTTTTGTTTGCTTGGTAGAAGGTCCTGAATAGTTCGTTCCGCCTTAACCTTTCAGTGCAGCCATGGAACCATATAGTATTAAACATTGAATGTTCTAATGGTTTCTAACTCACCACACAACAGTTTAGGTTGGGGGTCCCGGTTGATTGTTTTTACAGTCTTATAAGCTTTTAAATTCAACAACACACATTTCCACCTGTCATTTTGCATAACTATTATACACTGTTGTCATGCAACAAAGCAACAATGGCAAGTCCAGTTTCACAACAGCAGCTTTGAGCCAGTGTTGCCAAAACATTGTTTCAGTGGTTTTAGTTAGATTTCTAAAAAATCAGTTATATAAAAGTGAAAGAAAATCATACTAATGTTGTAACACACTGTGTTGTCACTAACCTGAAACTGCTGCTTTGATACAATGGCTCTATTGCGCTGCAGTCACACAAGCCAACTAAAGGGTTAAACCAATATGGCTGAATGAATTCTTTCATCAAAATGCCCACGGAAACATTCATCAGGAACTGTGATTGGTCGATGTTCATAGTACAGAGTAAACACATTTTGTAGTATGAGTATTGCAAGGACCAACATCTCAGTGAGGATAAACAGAAGATATTGTGCAGCCTCATCTAACAATACTGACTTTTCTTATCATCAGATACATTATTAGTTATGACCATAAATATGTCAATCATTTGCAATCATCTCCTATAAGGTGATAAAAGATGGTCCAAAAATGGGTCGAACATTTAGTCTCACAATTGCATCGTCATCATATGTAATGCATCAAACTGCACTGAGAGTGGTGTGTCAGTGAGGGTGAGGTCTCTGTGTGTGTGTGTGTGTGTGTGTGTGTGTGTGTGTGTGTGTGTGTGTGTGTGTGTGTGTGTGTGTGTGTG
>JBBIGC010000001.1:36847838-36886533 GCA_037576955.1 Lepidarchus adonis
ACACACACACACACACACACACACACACACACACACACACACACACACACACACACACACACACACACACACACTCCGCCTTTCACAAATAGTGAGTTACAGGAAAAATGAATGTTGTTTTCATGTGTGCGATGGCAACTGAGAGTTTGACAGTGTCAACATTACAATCAGATCCAGATACGACCAACAAAGAACAACTGGCTGAATTCTACTCTGTTCTCTATGCGCCTGTATAGAAAGTGTTTTTTAACACTGAGATCAGCTGACCTCCACCAACATGGAGTTCCAATAAGCTGTTGCTAGTTTGTAGAAATGCTTGAGACAGATGGAACCACACATGCACATCTGACGCATCAAAATCTCACAGTGTTTACACAGATGTTGATTTATGTTATGCTTGATTAAATTCTGTCAGGATGCTTGTTAAGAAGCTGTAGGTATGATATAACAGAAGTTTTCTCAGTAGAAGCCCATTAAGCTTCTAAGGAACGACTGCCAGTAGCTGATAATAAGGAAACAATGTTGCGTTTTGCAATAAATTGCCATTACTGCTGAGAAAAATGCTGAATGTTTCAACACATCCCATTTAAAAGGGCTTTAAAGTCAGGAAGAAAATAACAGATCAGTATAATAAACCGCTGCTTTACACCAACCCAGGGTGTGGCAGAGCTGTTATATTTTGTTATATTATGTGAAACGGAAGGAGTAACCCAAACCTGAAAATCCAGGTACAAATTTCACCTGCTATTGTTTAATCATCAAACCAGTGGTGCTACCGCACTAGAAAAAGTGTATTTGGGTTAAATGCTCTTAATACATTAATGGAACAGTAGCTGATTGCCTGACGAAGCCCTAAACGCAGCTTAACTACTGGTTGACATAAACTCTCTCTTTCTACCATATACTATAATATACTATAATACAAAAATACAATAAAGCACAATGTAATGCAATGTAATATGATATAATGTCCCAATAACTATTTCAGTGTCATTGTGCTATTGAGCTCCACTGAAATGACTAACTTGGTTCAGATCAACCTCAGCTGAAAAGTATTAAAAATCACATTATAATAAATAATAATGAATATAATGAATAGATTGGTTGATAGACATAAGACAAGACATTTATTCTATTAGAATTCTTTAGTGCTAACTAAACACACTGATGGAAATGGATTTGGGATGTAGGCATTAGTATTCGCATTAAATTATAATTTGTGTATCTGAAAAATGTTTCGATGTGAGCAATATTTCAGACTGATGTGTAATAATACTGTCGTTATCTCATGTTTATTTCTTATTTTTAGGTTTATAGGAATAAAAATTAAAACCAGTTCTATACAAGTTCTATTTCTCTAATGTAGGTAGATGTCCTCACAACTTCAGTAAACATCAGCCTCTAGACAGGTGAACCCAAATGTGATGGGTACTTTTCTTGAAACGCTGAGTAAGCTCCCACTTTAACTACCTGTATCAACACCATGTGCACTGCCCAATACAACAGCAATCTTTCCTGACATTTCTTTTTCTGTTTTTCTTGTACTGCAAAAAAAAATAACATCTCCACACCCCCAAAAACCTGCTCAGTCATAAGTGATCTCCACTCTGTCCCTTTTTCCAAGCAGTTAAGAGAGTAATCATCCAGCTTCCATAGCCCTGGCAGAGCTTTAACCAAGATGCCATGGTTCTTTACTTACAAACTCCGGTATGAAGAGGAGGTCAGGTAGGGTGGTGAACACCTTGCTGCCGCTTGGTAGCCCATTACCAGTCACGGAGGCCATAATCCTAAGTATGTGTGTATATGTGTGTGTGTTACGCCACTTGGTGTGACAGCTCGCCCAAAAAATGAGTGTGCAGGTGAGCAGGGGTTCTTTATAAAGCTGGAAGCTCTCCTCCTCCACTCCTCCACTGTTTCCACCCTCCCTTTGTTTTTGGCACTTTCTCAAAATTGTTTGTGTTTGGGGAGGAGATGGACTGGTCGGTTGGGAACAAGGGTTTCATGGCATTTCTGCACAATGAGTATGCATGATTGTGCACCTGTGCGCCGGGGTTAGGTGTGTCTGTGAGCAGAAGCAACCATATCTTCTGAAGTAATGGATGGGGGGGTTATGTCAATGTTTAACAGACAACCTTAAAAACCCACTCCTTCCCTCAGTTACGAGCTAATATGGAACTCGGTGCGTAACTTTTCCTACTTATGGCTGAAAAAATACTTCAGGGCGTTTCGCATGAGCTTCTTCCCAAAATGCAGGATGGTAATGTGTAATCCCGGTGACCCTGAGAACTCTCTCTGTATATGTTTTGTTTACCTTAGTTAAATTGTGAATAAAGAGGTCGGTTTTGTTTCTTTTGTCCTTTGTTTATGAAATAGCATGAAAGATTGACCCCTGCCTTCCCACCCACTGGCCGCTTTACTGAACCCACAGATCAGAGGACCCAAAGCTGGTCCTGGAAGGTTGGTGTACACCTCAGTTTGGTAGCTCTCCTCAAACACACTCACTAAACATGGCAATGAACATGTGGGTTTGTTCAGGTGTGTCTCAGTAGCCAAATATGCCAAAAACCGGCTTTACAGTACTAGTTGTGGATAGATTGAAAGGCCTAGTGGGTTAGATTCGTAGCCCCCAGCTAAATAACCAGCATATACACTCTAACCACAAAGGGTTCTTTAGGCAGTTCCAAAAATGATGTTGCTGCTCAAACACACCTGGTTCAACTCACCTGTTCATTGTCTGAGTTTGAGTAGGAAAGCTGCCATACTGTGCTGGACACTGACCCTCCAGGACCAGATTTGTAAACCCCTGCCATAGAAGAACCACTTTGCTCCATAAAGAACCATTTTGTAAATGAGATTTGTGAAGATGGAGAACCTTTACATACAGTAAGGTTAAGCTTTGTACAAGAACGTGTTTTCTGTTCATTGTTTGTTTCGTTAAATAGTGACATTGATATTTTCCCACTTCCACATGTCCACAATCTGCTCCCTCTTAAGAAATTTGCATTTTGTGTACTTTAATAACCCTCTGCCCCTTTCATCTTTGTTTACTCATTCAAGTCTGCATAGTTCCTCTTTCTTAGAAACTGACATAACTTGTGTTCATTTTCCTATTTTCTTTACTATAAATACTTCAGGAGATGATGGGTCTGAACATGGTGTTTTAGGCTACTTTAACACACTGTCCTTGTTTTTGGTCACAGTTCTAATTTTATACCTGTGTTGCTAATTGCTAGACAAAATAGAGCTGTGCAATATTCAAACATTTTAGTCAAGTCAAAATTATTTCTATAGAACCTTTTTACAACCGACCTTATCACAAAGCAGCTTTACAAGATCCAGGTCTGACAAGAGGAATGGAAGTGTCTCTGTTTATAGAGATGACATCAAGAGAGCCTGTAGCAATTGCATATGAAGTATATGAAGTACATGGAGATGGTCTGTGGTAATTGACTTAGTCTGGGACATGTGATCTGGGGGAAATTATTAGAAGAAGCAGTAGATCCTAGGATAGAGGGCCACAAGTACAGTCAGTCAAGTACCTTAGTCCCTCCTCAGCAGGACTAAGTGATTTCCTGTCATAGGAACTCCAACCAGAAGCAAGACATCAGGATAGAACAGGTGGGTCAGCAGGATGGGGTAGGATCTCTGGCCTCTCAAGAGTAGCATGCGTAGCTTGAGAGAGAGAGATAGCATAGATGGTTAGGAATTCTCAGTGTTTTGAGTTATTAAGAACAATTGTACACCATGATCAGAGTGCAAGCCAGAACTAGCTATGACAGCATAACTAAAAGGAAGAGCCCGCAGTAACACTGACATAAAGTCACCCTGAGACATGATTTATTTGGCTTTTAACCAAAGCAAGATAATGAAGATAAAACAATTGTTTTGATGCATTTCGTTTAAATGTTTTTCGTATTTCTTTAAAAAATATTTTTTTAATTAAAAAATACAGGATATTTAAATGTCATTTAAAGTATTTTTTATTGGATATTTTAAATTGCAATTTGCAAATGCCTAAAATCTAAATGTTCCAGAGAGAGTGTGACTGTGAATTCTCATTGTTTTATTGTTTAATAAAGAAAACACTTTGTACAATTGGGTCATATTTGGGTCTAGCAAAAACCAAGCTATGAACAATACATTACAAAATCCTTCTGCAAAATCCTTTACAATAGGGCTTAGGCAGATTTTTTCATATTTTTGTGTAAATATGACCTAAAACAACAACACATTTAACTCAAGTCCTAAACATAGATAAAGAGAACACACTTAAACCAAACATATTAAGGGAAATGGGGTTGGTTCTTTACATTCTGAAACACGTTCCCCTTTGCCAATATTGCCCTTTTTTGCAAGGGTAGTGCCCCTATCTACAAAACTCTTTGTTTGGTTTTGTCCACCCCAAGAAGTCCAATGTTTTATCACACCTCACCTGTCAACACATGCTTTGGCAGTAGTGCCCTTTCTGTCAAAGGTAGAGGCTTCATTTCAGCCACCCCACTCCTCATCGTCATGGACAACAAAAAAACGCATTTAAGTAACTGCCCCTCTGAAGGTCTATGAATGGCACTGTCTCCAAACTGTCCTACATTTCCAAACTCTACAGTGGTACAGAAAGACTGATTTGGGGATATAGACTAACACCAGGTTTAACATTAAGACCACTGACAAGTAAAGTAACATTGACAGTCTAGTTGTTTCATTACAATGGCACCTATCAGGTGGGTGAAATACATTAGATAACAAGTGAACAGTCAGTACTTGAAGCTGATATGTTGGGAGCAGGAAGCAGCAAGTCTTATTGTGATGGGATGGGTTTTGTTCTCCAAAACAGCAGGTCTTGTGGAATTTCCAGGTATGCAGTAGTTAGTGCCTGCCAAACATGATCCAAGGCAAGTGATTCCGCTACAGGGTTATGGGCACCCAAGGCTCACTGTTACATGTGGGGAGTGAACGCCCATTTGGTCCAATCTCAAACAGGACAATATGTTCAAGCTTGCACTGACAGAATGATAGAATAGATAGAACATGATTAGGTCCTATTTGGCATCGGGAGATTTTGGCTGGTTGGTGTATTCAAGCTTTTCATTGATGTGTGTTATAACATGTGCTATAGCCTATATTAAAGACACAGATGTGAGTGATTAAACGAGACTAAACATGCTGAAATAAACATGTTTGACCGTTTTACTGCAGTTAAACACAAGACTTGTTATTCATGCACTTAGTGTCCTGTCATAGGTAATAAAAGATGGGTGTTCTTTTTAAGTTCCTGGCCTCACAGATCAGCTGGGTAACTACACACATATACAGACACAAAAACAAACAGTCTCTGTCGCTCCCTTCCTCTCCTTCCCTCTCCCCATCCTCCTCCCTGCTCCAGGTAGATGTTGGCCTGACCGGTTCTTGGAGAAACACTGTCATAGGATGGATCTTGTGTCTTGTGACATCAAACGCACACCCATGCTCGCTCCAAGACAGGCGACGAGTTGCTCATGGGAACGACCAAACGTTGCCATACCTTAGACAATGCCTGTTTGTTTATGCAAGCTCCAGTTACCCACAGCAACATGTGATACAAATTTAAAGAGAGCTTTGTATTACTTTAAAGTGTCCACTGATGTCAAATGCCCAGCTCAAGGTGTCGAATTCACACATTCCACAAGGGTTTCCAGGATTCCTCAACAGAGCTGTGGCTGTGAAGCTCTTGACTAGGTTCCAGTTGGCAGATACAAGCTGTGCTCAGGCCTGTGCGGTTGCGTAATTGAAGGTGCAAGTGGTACGACTGGGCTTTCATTCAGATCAATGTTCTCGTACTTGGTTAACATTCACTGATGGATTCTTAGGCCTTGACCATATGGATGTCTGAAGCATTTTTCTGACATCTGTAGACTTAGGTGAGAACATCGATCATTCAGACCATCCACACAGGCTTTCAGGACTTGTGTTGGGTGCAGGCAAAAAAAAACTTAGCATGCAGCTTTTTCTTGGCATCAATTTCTCCCGAAATCCTAACAAGCACAATTACAATGCCTTTATTGTGTTTAATTTAATGTTCTGCTGAGCGGAAATATTGCATGTGCAGTCAGAGGGTGAACCCAGTAGGGGGCGATGTTCTCTGCCTACGTCGCCGTATCATATCTTTAACATAAGGACGTCAAGGTTCAGCTTTAACAAAAACAACTGATCCAAATGTCATCAACTCAATGAAGGATGAACCTCAACCCCAACAGCTTGCAGAAACACTCTGGACTGACTCATTACTGCCCCCACAGGTAAACACACGACATTACAGCCTGGACTGACTCATTACTGCCCCCACAGGTAAACACAATATTACAGTCTGAACTGAAGAGCTCATTTATTTATAAGATCTGAACACCTGTGTGGACAAGGCTTTTTTGTTTTGTCAGATGATCTCAATTTGGTAGACCAGTCCATCTCTTGAACTGATGCTCTGTGAAGAAATCCTTTCTCCATGACAGTCACTTTAGCCCATCACCTCTTCTGACATACCTCACACACCTGAAACTTGGCCTGATTGTCTTTATACCGCTTATCTTGATTCCAGATTCAACATTTCTGATTCCAAATAGTTGAACAAACACTACAGTCATCTACTGCAAGCTGGCTTTATTGTAGATGTCGTCACACATGAGTATTAAAATAAACCACTATTTTGCCGGAGGAGCTTGCATGTGTGAACATGGCCAGTGGTAGATGAACAGGTTGTTGAAGAAACTGCACCATTTCCCATGTTCTAAGAACCTCACCCCTAACGCCACGCCTTCATTTGTTTTGGTAAACGTATTAAGCCATTTCTAGTCCACAGAAATTTAAGAAGAACATATTTTCAGGTTGAGCATTTGAGATTAGACATTGTAATTGAAGGTTACTTTTGGCTGACTTCCTATACAGTAGGGCAAAATTTGGCAGCCACCGATTCTGCAAGTTGTCCCACTTAAAAAGGTAAGAGAGTCTGTAATGTTCATCATAGGTTCACTTCAACTGTGAGAGACAGTGTAAAAACAAAATCCAATCTACAATAGACAAGCAGCCTCTACCTGGGGCTCCATGCAAGATCTCACCTTGTTGGGTACAAAGTTTACTATTAGTAACACACTAACACATGTCGTCATGGATTAAAATCCTGCTTAAGCCAGCACATGTTCAGGCTTATCTAATACTTGCCAGAGACTATCTGGCTAATGAAACACTTTGGTATAAATGCCACTCACCATGTTTGGAGGGGAAGAATGCTGAGTTGCATCCCAAGAACGCCACCCACTGTGAAGCATGGGGGTGGAAACATTATTCTTTGCGGCTACTTTTCTGCAAAGGGGACAGACGACTGATCAGTATTGAGGAAAGGATAAATGGGGCCGTGTATCATGGGATTTTGGGCATAAACCTTCCATCAGTGAGAGCATTGAAGATGAAACTGGCTGGATCTTTTAGCATGACAATGATCCCAAACACCCGGGCAACGAAGGAGTTGCCACGTAAGAAGTATTTCAATTCAACATATGGCAAATATGGCAGCTCTTGTTGGCAAATTCCCAGGATGCAGTAGTTAATATCTACCAAATGTGCTCTAAGAAAGAAGAACTGGTGACAAGGTCATGGGCACTAATGTGCATCTGGTCTGATCCCACAGATGATTCGCTGTTACACAAAGTGAATGCTGGCTTTGATAGAAAAGGTCATCACAATTCCATATGCTTCTGGATTGTGGATACATTTGAGATTGAAGTTGAGAGTCTGATGGAGCCACTGATAGTCATGGAGGATTCAAATGATGGTCAATTTCTAGGCCATTGTTAAGAGTGTCTTAGCAACCATGTTTTGTTTAGAAGATGACATAAGACACTAGCATCCTGCTTTGTTTACTTAGTTCTTGACCCATCTCCATCCAAACCTAATGTGATTTTGTAGCACCTCCCTTCACTGCACATAGCCAGTCTGTCAGATCCTCCAATCCTCTAAAGCAGGGATCCCCAAACCTGGTTCTGTTGGACTGGTGTCCTGCACCGTTTGGTAGATCCCCTCCCTTAATACACTCACTTAACCTGGAAATGAACAGGTGAGTTGAACCAGGTGAGTTTGAGCAGGGAATAACCCAACCATACAAGACATGGCAAAGTGAGTAACACTGCTGATCTGGTTGCACTGGGCAGGAGATATTAGACAGCAAGTGAACAGTCAGTTCTTGAAGTTGGGATTTTAGGGGGTTTCATCATGTGGTGTGAACCTTGATATCAATAAACCAATTATTACTCCAGTTGGCTGTGGGTTATGAAGATAATGAGATAATGGTAGCCAGTTCTGGGTTCTCCACATTGTAGTCATCTCCATTTCCAACCACTAGCATAGACTCCCCCAGTCACTCGATATCACCAACACTGGGAGGGTGAAGATATGCAGATGCTTTTTCTAAAACACAAAAAGCTCCATCCACATCTTCTCAAACCGTCACCGATGCTCAAATCATCACTGGATGGTGTAACACGCTTGTAGGAGAACCCTAACTGCCCAGTTGTTTTGGGTCAGCTAGCAAATGATGGGACATCATGCTGAGTGATGGGGGGAGAGGAAGGAGCACCTGGAAACAGCAAAGCCAATGTGCTCTTTTGGACTCCCATCCAGGCATGGCTGGAGCTCACAACCCAGATTCCCCTAATGACAGGGCTAACGGTGGGACAGTTGGGCCAATGAGCAGCTCCCACATTGTTAAACTTGTAAAACTGAATCTTGGTTTCTACGACAAGCACCAGGTTGTTTTTTCTTCTGTTTTCCATCATGTGTCTTCTTTGGACTCCAGCACTCTTCAGTCACCACAGCAGCAGGCCACCTGGGCAGGTTGTCTTACTGGCTCCAGTTTCTCGCGCCATCATGAAACACAACTCCATTCTAAAATCCCTCCCCTCTGCAGAGACATGGTGCCAGAGGCAACGCTGGGAACTGGGTGAGCTTTGCCTACGACTCCAAACATTTACAGATACTTACACACACAGATCAGCACAGCCCACATGGCTGTCATACAATATGGGACTGGCCAATGCTCACAATCGTTTACACACTTACTACTAGGGTATCGCCTAGCAAATATGACCTCTTTGCCCTGTGTGCTGGTGAGCAGATGAGGTCACTCACCGAGAAAGACATGGCTGGACCAACAACCCTCATTGCAAAAGCAGGGATGCCATGAGAATTGAGATTTGGTGGCATTTGTTTCAGGACAGGCTGTTCGGTTTCTGGGAAGGATTTCCAAGGAATGGTCGGAGCAGGAATTCTACTGGCTGGTTTCTAAAGCAAGAATGCCGCAGGACTGGTTCTATTTTATTTCTCCATAAACACTAGTAAGCAGCAGGAAAATGAGTTTTCCAGGTCACAGTCTACAAGCTGTGTTCCCTGTGTCCCATTCATCTCTTCTTTCTTCATTCTTTAAATGAACAGTTGTTGCATTTTATCCCATTCTACCCCATTGTGTTCCATACCATTATACGTATATATGTTTACTGATTTAAAAATCATTAAGATGTAAATTCATGATATTAATTATGATATGTTTCTCTAAAATGCCTCTTAAATGTTTATTAATTTTAGAGGTACACTACTAGTCAAAAGTTTTAGAACACCCTATTTCCCACTGTTTACTGGCGATTTTACAGTGAAAAACTTTAAATCGTACAAGCGTAAGTGTTCACAAAAAAATAATGCATTATAAATTAAAAGATCAGGTCAGCAAAAACTTAAATATTATGTAGGTTTCATAGACATTATTCCCAAGTATTAGGAAACGGATGTTACAGCTTTCCTGCAGAAATGGAAGTAAATTTAGTTTTAAAGGTTAACAGGTGCCTCTACTTTTACTATTGACTTTTACTATTTTGGTGTGTTCCTGACTGTTGAAGTGAGAATGAACTGCGTGGTGATATCAAAAGAGCTGTCTGAGGCTTTCAAAGAAGATTGTAGCAGAAGAATGTAGCAGCTTATAAGTCTGGTAAAGGGATTTTTTTAAATCTCAAAAGAATTTGCATTCAGAAAATAGTCTACAAGTGAAGAACTTCCTAAACAAATGCTAACATCCCCAGTCTGGCTTACTAAGCAAGTTCATCCTAACAGCAAACCACAGGATTCTAAACGAAGTCTCCAAAAACTGTAAAATGTCATCCCGGGACCCGAGACTCTTGCTACTGTTGATGTGAAAGTGCAGACCTCTACAATCAGAGACATGGGAGGTGAGCAAGGAGGAAACATTTGCTCTCTAAGAGAAACATCAAGGCCAGACTGAAGTTTTCCAGAGGGAACATAGACAAAGACCAAGACGTCTGGAAAAATGTTCTTTAATAAAGAACTGAATATTTAATAGGGTGTTTTAAGATTTTGTAATCATTGTTAATGATTATTATAGTTAGTATAGCTGACATTTTAACCTAAGTGACTGGCCAGTGTCTCTACAGTGTCATTCTCAAGAGGTAGGAAAGCGAGTTCAGCATAAATTTGGGTTGGCAGCTGTTTTGCTGTCTGGCTCCAGCAAATTATGACTTGTTTAGTGCATCCCACATACATTCAATCAGGTTAAGAACTGGAGGAATTTGGAGGCCAAGCCAATGCCTTGAAGCCTTTTTCACATCCCTCAAAAAGTGTTTACATTTTGCAATGAGCATTTTCTTGTTGAAAGAGGGCACTGCTATTAGGGAAGACCATTGCCATGAAGGGGTGTTTTTGTTCTGCAGTAATGTTTAAGTAGGTGCCTACATCAAGTAACATCCATGTGATTGCAGGACCCAGCAGAAAATTGCCCATAGTATCACACATCCTCCACTGCCTCACCTTCTTCCCTTAGTGCATCCTGGTGCCAACTCCTCCAAAGTGAAGCTGCACACACACACACACCGCATCAATGAGTCTTGAGCACCTATGACCTTGTTGCTGGTTCTCTGGTTCTCCTTTCTTGAAGAACTTTTGGTAGGTACTAACCATTGCATAAGGGGTACCCCCACAAGAACTACCATGTTGGAGATGTTCCGACCCATCTGTCTAAACATCACAATCAGATCCATTTTTCCAAACATGTCAACTTCAAGAACTGACTGTTCATTAGCTGCCTAATATCTTCTAATTTAACCAGATTGTCAATATTTACTCACTTCACATGCCAGGGGATGTAATGAGATTTTAAGTGTAAATTAAATTTATCCAAACCTTGAGTCTCAATGCTACCACACACACCCACACACACGCACACACACACACGTACACATAACAAAATCACACAATAGGACAATAGAATCTCCTTACAGACTTTAAACAAGATCATGTCAAAAGCAAATAATGCTGCATAGGCTTTTGTTTGGCAGTGTGGTGTTAGCACACCCAAGGCTTAAAGGTGCTTCTTCGTGTTTATTTTTGAAACCTTTAAAAAGGTTTAAAAGCCTTATGGATTATATTCTCCACTCAGCTGCTACAGACTCAGACTCTGGTGGAACGTCTTTTTCTTTAGTTTCAGCCTAAGTGTATTTCACAGTGTTTCTCCAACGATAAGCCGCAGCAAATGCTTATTTATGTTTTAAAACTCTAAGATAAGCCACCCAATGTTATTAGCTGCAGCGTTACTGAATTTACAGATCTGAAGTAAAGGCATCTCTTGACATGACTCTGGAGACCTTTGTAGCTCTATAACAGTAGTGACATTATACCGTAGTTGAGCATATACAATTCAGTTGATCAAATTTAGAACTGACCGATATCATTCCGCAATGCAAGAGCTACGATGAAGAATTTAAGCCCCTAGCAACATCTGTAATATCTGAGATGAACATATTGTAGCAAGGCGTGGAAATGATGGAACTTAGACTGGAGTCTTGACTTCTCGAACAGTGGCAGTTTATTACTCTTTGCCCTCAAAAGGGTTGTCAGGGAAAATGGCGCACTCTCTTTCTTCAGAGCTTCACCACAGAGCATGAACATAAACACACACCCAAGTCTGAGATGGGGAATGGATGTCTGAGTGGCCAACAGTGGTAGCTCAGACACCCATTCTCAGAACTAACACAACACAACCCCCCAAACCTCCCAAAAACATACCCAACCATAACACACACAAATAACACAATAAACCCCAGAACAATACACCATACCCCACAGTCACTGTCTGTATGCAAATGAGTTCAGCATGGCGCCCGGGCCGACCAATCCCCAGCTCCGCTACAATATCATGTTTTTAGATAGGCCACCCCATTTAAGCAAGCCACACCCAATACCAAGTTTGCAAAATCAATGAATAAGTAGCTATCATTGGGGAAATATGTGCGCAAAAGTAACTACAAGTAATAAAAATCACACACTTGCCTGAAACCAGGTTCAGTTGTTAAGTTAGCGTGATAAGACGACCTGTACTTAGTTTGAGCTATACCTAGAAATTTCCCTCATTTTATCTGGAAAATAGAGTGGCCATCAGAGCAGATGTGTGCTTACTATAGCAGCTTCATTTTACTCTTAATCATTCATTTTACTCTAAATCTACTACTAACCACTCACTGGCATCGTTTTAGAAGAAACTGTTGTAAAATTCCTGCAGAAATGAGAAACTTGCTTTAACCTTCATATGGAGAATGGTTAGGAAGAAGGGTGAAGATGACTTAGGTTAGCTAGCATTAGCTCGTGAATTTTGAATGACTATTGGCTGCCAATTTGTGTAGGAAGCGAAGTTGAACTTTAGGAGATGTGAGCAAATGTAACTGGGTATAAACTTTTAGTCTCATATTTTTTGAGATTGTGGTAGTGTTGCAGCTTGAAGTTTGAATCTTTATGTTCCAAGATACTGGCTACTAAATTTAGTTGCTATATTTTTTTTTGCATTAGCTAATGTACTGTGTGGTGCTACTCAACAAATGAGCTAATGCAGTTCCTATAGGATACAATTAATTATTTTTGGCGAAACAACATTGCCTGTCCCACTTCAGGAGGTGGTAGCAATAAGAGACATGCCCACATAGAGACACAAACCTCTTTGTTTTTGTATTTTACCTACTTTGCATCTGAAATGTGTCTTATTTCTCTTCACTGGCTGAGACATGTAATCAGCAGAATAGTGTTGATCAGGGTTGTGGTTTTGGTGGGCTACAAATGGGTTTCAGATTTCAAAATGCGCTGTGGTGTTCATTAGTTTGGGAATGGCAGCCGTAGATAAAAACATTGGATAGTTTAATGATATATTGACCACTTAACTGGAAATGCTAAGTAATCTCCAAAGCTCTTGCTTGGATGACTGACCTCAGAGCTCAAGTGCTAAACTGGAAAAAAACACCAAACATGTCAATGCCAAAAATGTCAATTGTACAGCAGAATGGTGAAAATGTAGAAAACAGACCATAGGTGTCTTTCTGTGTGGAATTTGCAAGCTTGCCCTGTGTTTGTGTGGGTTTCCTCCCACTGTCCAAAGGCTTGGAGGTTGTGTTGCCCATAGCTGTGAATGGCTCTGTCTCTGTTGCCCTGTGATGGGTTGGCCTCCAGGGTGGACCCTGCCTTGGCCTGTAATCAGCTGGGATCAGCTATGGCTTCCCAAGAAACTCAAAATGGATAAGCAGTTTGGACAATGAATGTATGGATGAACACAGGTATTAATCACTCTGATTAAGCCTTAATGTTGCAATCAGGAACTGTTATTGCTGTTATACCAGTTTTTTGGATTGGACTGCACCCAGTGAGACATGGTGTTTGTAGACTATGGTAGACATGAGGGTGTGTCTGGGTGTCCTAAGGTTGTTCTTCCATCCCTGGTGATTTGAGAGCTCCACACACCTTAAATGTCACTCCTTGAGATCTTTGGGCGAGCCATGTGATGAATGCAGGGTGAATGTGCTTTTTACAGAAATGAGACGTGGATGAATAAAACAAGGTGTGCATACAGGTAGGCTTATGTGTGTCTGCAAAAGTGGGAGGAGTTGGAGATATCCATGGTGGTGAAAGGCAGGGCAACAGGGCATGTAGGCGTGGTACTGGGGTGGGAGTTAAAAATAGGCTGTTATTTAAATGGTTCAGATTCTCCTTCACTTCAGTGTTTTTAGAACAAAGGGAAGTGAGTGGACACACATACACGCACGCACACCCACATGAGAGTATTAACCTTACAATGCGTTTTTCTCTACTGAAGTTGCTTGACAAACAATACCAGTCCATAAACTGCAAGGATGTTGATTAGTGACCTGATAAGAATGATGGTTCAGGAAAAAATCTAATTTACACAATTTCCCCTCGGGTGAAATCCAGTCCATCAGTCAGAACACATTTTGTGGCAGCAGTTTGCTTCTTTAGCTTTCTTTAGATACTTAGCAGAGTCCGACTCATCACACACTTGGTTTTAGCTGCGTCATATTGTTATAGGCTTGACAAAGCAATGGAAATGTGTTTTGTTCTCTGTGAGAGTGAATAAAGCTGAATATAAAAACAAAAGAAAAAATTGTGGATAATCATCCACCAGCTTACATTGGCACACTAAAATTTCTGACCACTCTTGGCTACAAAATTCCTTTACTGAAGATATTTAGAGATTTTCTGGCATTTGTTATGGTGTCCTGCTGAAAGGTCGACCTCTGGTTCAACTTCAACTTTTGGGCAGATAGAATCACATTATCTTCTAGCACTCAAACATGATGCAGAATTCAGATCTGAATCAATGACTACAGGCTGCCTAGTCCTTGAGGTAGCAAAGCAACCACAAACCATGACACTTCCACCACCATGCTTTACAGCAGGTAAGGGGTTCATTTACTAAAAAGCTGTCTTTGTCGAGTGTACTGTTACTGTGGCCAATCAGCTCTGCATTATTCCAAAAAGCCTCATTTATAAATCTTTGTATAGAACTTAAGTGTATGTGCGCTCAAAAGACAACTGTAAGCAAAATGTACCTAATAAATCGTACTCTACCTGGGATTGTTCGCACATGGATTTGCCACAAAATTTGCCCCCTAAATGCCCTTGTTTAACCATAGGTGGTAAATGCAAATCACCTCATGCATAATGCCCCTGTCATCTGCATTTTTAAGAGAAACAATTCAGTACATGAACAATGAACCGTTGTTTTCTATTTACGTCAATAAATTAATTTACATATGGAGCCCTTATGGCAATGTGAGTGCAGTCAATTGTCCCAACTAGATTTGGGAAATCGGACATTGCTGCAAATTGTCTTTTGATGTACGATAAAACAATACAATTAACACAATTAGATTCTACTTGTATTCCCTATATAAGCTTTAGAACAAATAAACTATGTTATTGTTAATATAAAATATACCTGTTGGGTAATTCCCACTGGTAACAGGCAGTTGCGAAGAGCCCAGGGTTGTCAGTACCAGGATTGTAAGGTTCTGTTGGGTTGTTCTCTCAAACATTGGACCCAGTTCAGCACATCGCTCCAGCGCATAAATCAACAGTGTAGATTAAGTCAAAACTTGAGTCAGATCATATAATTTATGGATATATTTTTTCACTATTATAAATAAGGCTGATTAAGCAAAATTAATTGTACAGTGTATGACTAACTAGCACAAGGAATTTTCTGGTAAACTGGGATGTTTGGATGCTGTTTCACCCCAGTCTGACACGTTACTCAAGTATGTTGATGGTCGAGTGGTTGGCTGCCTTACGTCCTCATGTCGGTGCTACCTCCTGGCTCACCCCTTTAGCTATGCTGTCATAGAGAGTCTTGCTGGAGCTCCTGCGTGTACTCAGACCACAATGTCTGTCATTCTTAATCACCTGCAACACTGAGCATCCAATCTTTCTTTCAAGGAACCGCCTCTTCACACTGGACTCATTGCTACTCTTAGTTTTTATTTATTCATTTATATTCTTTGCGTGTTATCACTCTCTGATGTCAACCAGAGGAGGATGGTTTTCCCTTCTGAGCCTTGGTTCCTTCCAAGATTTCTACGTACAGTTTAGGGATTTTTCCTTGCCTCTGTAAAGCTGCTTTGTGACAATGTCACATTTGTACACATGGGTCAGAATTTGCGTACATATAAAAGTCAAGTTTGTTTCTATAGATCACAACATTTGAAGGAGACGTAAACATCATTTAGGTCCCCAGGGGTCTCATTTATAATCGTTTCATATATAAAACGGGGCCTAAAAGAGGTGCATGCCTCTTCCTATGCAAACATTGTGATTTGTGAACAAGAATTAGCCGACAGGTATATGTTATAATTAACAATAAAATTGTAAATTTGCTTTAATTATTTAGGAAATACAAAAATGATCTAATTGTATTGTTTAATTGTACATCAAAAGCAATTTTCTGCACAGTTGACAGCACTCATATTGCAATAACGACTCCATATGAAAATTAATTTAATTTATTTATAGAAAACATGTGCATTCTATAATGATGACCTGGTTCAACAGTGCGATGGTTGGCTTCTTGATAAGGTAATAAAAACATTTTTAACTGTTCCTTGTTCATGTATTGAATCATTTCTCTTGTAAAATGCAGGTGACAGCAGCATTTTACAAAGCATTTTCCCGCCCCCTTTTCAAACCTATAGAGCACAGAGGAAAAAGTGTGTTCATACAAGCTTAAATATGCATAAGGGAATTTGCCTTTACCATGTTTGGTTGAACGAGAGAGTGCAGGGGGTGGAATTTGCTGCAAATTCATGTACAAACAATCCCAGGTAGAGTGTGATTTTGCTTGCAGCTGTGCATGCACACGTTTTTATAAATCTGATATTTTCTTTGTGTACATACTGTACACTTTTAGTGTAAGTTCTATAAATGACACCCCAGCAGTTGCAAAAGTCACCTGCAGAATCCATGATGAAATTTTAAGGTCCTTTGACATGTTCACCGTAAATGGCATTCTCCGGAGTTGAATTATGATTCTGAAGCACTGTTCTTTAGGTCTTGGCATGATGACGCCACACACTTTGGTACCATACCCTAGAAGTCAGGTTTAAATAAGACAGGTTCCACCTGAGGTTCTAATATATGGCACATAATCTGTGGCACCCAATTATACTTTGAAGGTGTGTTGGTTTTCGATATGACTAATCTGTAATTAGATGGAGAATTTCACCTTTACTTGTAGGCACTGCATCAAAGATGAAAAATTAATTGGTGAAATGCTGAAAAAAATCAACAATTTCCATGAGGCATAATTATTTTTTATTTTGTAGTGTGTTTCAGCTGTAATAGAACCCGTCTTCCAAGAAGTTTCACTTTTATTACATCAGCCCACAGAACATTATTCCACAGGCTAACTAGTAATTAAAGGTGTTTGAGGCAACTGGGAGATAGGCTTCATGTTTTCCTGAAATTCTATGGATGGAGGCACAATGTGCTGCATGCTGAGCCCTTTTAACCTACGTTCCATTGCTCTTGTTTCCCTTTAATAAATTGTGACACAAATATGCAAATAAATTTTTTCTGTAAAAATAATTGTCTTTTATTTATGTATTATCCAAAAAAATACACAAAAGATGAAAAAAGGAGCTTCAGATGGTATGGCTTTGATTAGTCAGTCTGGTCAGTCTATAAGTGAGCTTTGGGGCGACTGGTCAGTGCCAGGCAGAGGTCAGGAGGTCATAGGTGACTTGTGAGATGTCAAAGGCTTGGTGAGTGTGATTGGGAGACAACATGGTTTCCATGGTGATCTTTTGTGTGGGGCTGTAAATAAGACGGGCGCGTTGGGTCTCTGTGCTCTCGTCAGCCCACAGAGCAGCGGGCATCTCAGCTGAGTAAAGCAGTGGGAATACACTGCTCATATACACACGTTCAAACAGCTTCTTCACTACTGTAATATCCCTCTGTAACACACACACACACACAAACTTTAAACGGCATCAAGCATCTTCTATTGCTGTCCACCTGTAAAATATACACAGGACAGCCATAACATTAACACCACCTGCCTGATTTTGTGTAGGTACCCCTCATGTTTTGACTGTGGTGCACTGTGTGTTCTGACCCCTTTCTATCACAGCCAGCATTACCATTTTGTGCATCTGGAGCTCGTCTTCAGGATCAGACCAGATATGATAGCTCTCACTACCCACATGCAGAAAGCCATGGGTGACATGACCCTGTCACTGACTCAGCAGTTGGATTCGGTTTAATGGTACTAATTACTGCAGATCTGGAACACACCCCAATACCTGCTGTTCTGCAGATGCTCTAGCCTTCACAATATGGCTCGTATCAAAGTGGCTCTGATTCTTACGCTCCTGCTTCCAGCACATCAACTTCAAGAACTGTCACTTGCTGCTTAATATATCTCACCCCCCTGACATGTGCCACTGTAATGTAATAACTAGATGTTAATGTCAATGTTATTCGCTTCACCTGTCAGTGGTGTTAATGTTATGGCTGATCAGAGTATTCCTCGACTACCTTCTGGAACAGGTGCACGTTACCTTGTCAGATCTCCTGAGGTTGTTTTCTGACTCCACCCATGATCTCTGAAAAATCACAGAATGCATGAATCATCTAATAGTCCCACTTCCTTTTATTCACAGATTTTGGTGTGTGTTCATGTGTAAAGCCTCACCCTTAAAGCGTCCATCAAGTCGGACTGATCTAGAGCCTCTGGGAAAGTACCTAGAACCGCATTACAGATAAGATCTAGAAAAGAACATGGGACATCCACCGGTCAGAATCAGCAACAACATTGACCTGCATAGTGTTGCATTTTTCCCTGGTCAAATATTGCATTCTGATTGGGTTAGCGGGTGCTAATAAGAGAACCATATAAATAACCACCAGAGGCAAATATTCTAACATATCACACAACACTTTTGGTTAATTTATACAAGTACATTCTTTAAAAATCATACAATGTGATTTCCTGGATTCTGTCTCTCACAAATGAAGTGAACCTATGATGAACACTACAGACTCTCTCTCATCTTTTTAAGTGGGACAACTTGCAGAATTAGTGGCTGCCTAATACTTTTTTGCCCCACTGGATATACACACACACATATACATACACACACACTATATATACATATTAGTGTATATATATACATTTGGAGGCAGCAGAATTCTATGGTTACTTTACTATAATTAAACTGGTTAAACTGAATCACCTGCATTCTGCATAGTGACCCGATCCAACAGCAGCGCATCAGCAAGCAACTGCCTATACAAAGCCAGCAGGTGGATCATGGACATGCAGCCTACGATAGTGTCGGGCAGCAAGCTGAAAGGAAACGCATACAAAACACATACGTTTACAAGACAATTATAAGACATTATGACATCAAAAGATATTATACAGTTTGTTTACTAAATTACAAATATTTTGGCATCTGTCCTTCAACCATCTCATAATCTGATATCAGTCTAATGGTGTCCATACACATGATATTATTATTGTTGTAGTTTTTATTGTTGATATGATTATTATAATAATTATTATACATTTTATTACTGATTTAATGCATTAAAGGCTTGAGTTACAGTGATTGGTGACTGATAAATGCTGAACTAATGTGTTATATAAGACGAGCTAAGAAAGCACTACAGCCCAAACTTAGTGAAGCAGCCAGTTCTTGTAGGAAAAACTGTATATTAACACATTTAGACACTCCCACAGTAAAGTGGCTTTTCTGAGCTGTGATAAGACATATACCTGACATATACCTGTATTCAGCGTACATTCAGCAATATAACGGGACGATACCTTGTTTAAGGGTACCTCAGTGGTACCTGGGCCTAGACTTGAACCTGTTGCCATTGTTTTCAAGGGAAAGGTCCTGACCACTAGTCCACCACTGACCCTAGTAGAACTGTTTAGTAACTAATTGGTTTTGATTGTACAGTCATACAACAGCTCCTTTCCATTTTTAGATTGTTTCTGATGGTTTCCTTTGAGCTGGAACCGTAGATGGAGTGACCTCACATGCATATAGTGACTTACACTGATCAGCCATAACATTAACACCACCTGCCTGATATTGAGTAGGTCCCTCATGCTGCTGAAACAGCTCTGACTGTGGTGCACTGTGTGTTCTGACCCCTTTCTGACAATTTTCTGCAACAGGAGCTGGGATCAGAGCTAGCCTTCACTCCCCCCAATGCATCAATGAGCCTCGGGTCTTTCCTTGGATCACTCCATAAGACCTGCTGTTCTGGAGATGTTCTGGCCATCAAGAACCTTGTCAAATTGGATCCTTACGCTTCTGCTTTTAGCACATCAACTCTACCTAATGTATCTCATCTCCCTGACAGGTCCCATTGTAATGAAATAACTAGACAATCAATGTTATTCATTTCACCTGTCAGTGGTGTTAATGTTATGGCTGTTCAGTGTGTCCCACAGGTCTTTCCCCATGTTTTAGTCTGATCACATGCATTTCACCCACAGCTGGTGCCAACCAAGGGAGGACAGAGTATTTCATCATTAAATATAACTGAATGTAGTGGAGTAAACCTATTGAAAGCTGATGTAGGAACAGTGTTAGTGGAGGTACGTGTGGATGGTGCAGGCCCTGGTTTAGCAGTGGTGCTCTGAGGTGCTTAAAAAACACTGGAGAAACAGGAAGAGCTGGAAAGGATGGAATACAGGATCCAGTTTGTTTTCATACTTGAGCTGATCTCTGGTACGTGAGCTTGGGGATTTGAGCTTGATGATGAGCCTGGGCTGCTTCCTGGACATCAGCATCTGCTGAAGAACACCAGTGCTGGAGCCTGGAGCCAAAAAAGATCATGTACAGTTGATAAGTGTGTAGGGAAAACGATGTTTTGGATGGATGTATTCTTAAGGTCTGCATGATTACCGGTACATTTTATTATTATTAGGAAGCAAACTGCTTTCCCGTTCAGGTTTTGGGGAAGCTGGAGCCGATCCCAGCTGACTATTGGCCCAAGGCAGGAGGCCAACCCATCACAGGGCAACACAGAGACTGACAATTCACATACACTCAGACCTCCAGCCACAAGCCTTGGGACAGTGGGAGGAAACCAGAGCACCCGGGGGACCCCATGATAATATGGGGAGCACTTGCAAACTCCAAATAGAAAGGCATCCAGGTCAGAAACCAGGACCTTCTTAGCAACAACATTGATAACTGCACCGTTACGCAGGAGCGAAGGGTAAAATTACTGATGTTTATGTACTACAGGAATATCTTTTATTAAAAAATACATATATATATATATATATATATATATATAAATACACATATATATATATGTATTTTTTAATAAAAGATATTCCAAACAACATATTCTGACCAATTATAGAATTTGTTAGTAACTACTAGTGTAGATTACCTGAATAAACAGCATAGCATAAAGCTAAGTCAGCCTTATTAATTAAAATGTTTTGTATTAATTGTTTGATTTTTACTCCTGTTACTCCTTAAATAGTTTAGTCAGGGTTATTTTAGAGGGCACGCCAGTTTTGCTGATGTCATACCCCAAGTTTGGTTGATGTGGAAATGAAGGCATGTTTTAATGGATAACCATTATATTTTTTCCAAATTCAACATGTAAAAATAAATAAATAGATAAACATTAACTGTGACCTGTAAAATGGCTATGACATTAAATATATAATGTTTTAATCACCAAATACATTGAAATTGTGCACTGAAATGAGCAGGAAAGGCCCATAATTCAAGTTTTTCCTTTTACATTACCTCTTTTAGTGGACGTGGCATCAGCTTCCCCCTCATATGGAGTCCCTCCATGCACAATGAGCTCTTGTGTTCTACACACACACACACACACACACACACACACACACCTGTAAGTTCAATGAGAGTTAAAAGAGACATAAACCACAAAGGTGCACCACTGCGCCATGGTAACTGGTGCTTGTGTATGTGCGAGTGTGTACGTGTGTGTATAAGGTGTATAAGCTGGGATGTACCGTAGAGGTATGAGAGCTCCGTTTTCATCAAAAAGTTTGACGAAGGCCCAGCCACAACTCAGATCTCCTTTCTCTCCTGTGGACTAATAGACAACTTTGAATCAGAGCAGAGATCAAACTTTAAGCAGATCCCCCCCCCATCGTTACTGTGCCCAACCCTGTTCCTGGACTTGTTAATGTTAATAACTGTTTCTGATAATTAAAACCTTCAGGAACTAGAGTTGCAACATGTACGGAATGTTAAACACATGTTAATGATGATGATGATAAGATGAGCTAACATTATGCTATGGTTGTATTCTACCTACAGGTGGATTAAATAGTGTTACAGTGATGGGAAACATCAGAAACTGCCCTTTTTAATGTAATCCAGTCCAGTCAAACAGGCCATTAAGCACTTTTCAAAGGATGTCAGATTAATTTGAAAAGTAATGTGAGGGGATGGTGCACTCATTGAATTTTTGGACACAGGTGGGGGAGGGGGATTTGTATTTCTCGACATTTGGGTAGATCTTAATAGAAACCTGTGAGATCTTTGAAATGGTGGAGATGAACTGACCCTCAACAAAAGGATGAAATTATGCTCAACAAATAGTGGTGGGAACATGTTGAGGGAATTGCGTTGCAATGTTCTGCTTGCTGTTCTCCATGTATCTGCTGTTTGTATTGCTTTCTGATCAACTCAATTCAGTTGACTACTGGCTTCTTGCTTACTTTCCTTTTCATTAGTCTGAAAGCATAAGGACATCTTGCATGGTGCCCGTGTTTGGACATAATTAGTTGTACTTCCATGAACTTTCTAGTGGTATATTATTAAACCAGTGGTACTCACAGGATCTCTAAAGTCTTTGGCATGGCCCTGTAGCTTTTACCATTCAAGTGTTGTTTCATAATGTTGTTCCTGAGAACTTTCGAAAGCTCCATCACCTTCACCATGGTTGCTACATTTTTATGAGGTCTTTCCAACCAATGGCAACCATTTTTATTTTGAAACCAGGTTAAATCTGTATGACAACCTTTTGATTTGTAGATGTATATTACATATTAAAAACTGAAATTTCTACAGGTTTCCTTCATTATACTGAACACCATTATAAGATCTGTCAGAATTTAATCCCTTCCAATTCTAAACCCATACAGTTGCAGTGAAGTCCTTTTAACTAAAACAGACTCATTTCTTTCTGATCCAAAATGGCAGAGACGTCTGTTACTCCACTTGTACAAGGAAGTGGAAAGTCAAAGATTAAGAATGAAAAAGTGGAGTGAAAACGCATGTCTTAACTGTACAAGACCCAATACATTATCAAATCAATCACTGTCAAAAGCTTTTATTTTTGAAGGTTCATTAGCCTGAACTTTGGAGCTGTTGACAAGAAGTCCATTCTGCTGAAACTGAAAGCAAGTCTCCTGAAAAGAATAGAACCTAAAATGAAGACAAAGGGTGGACAAACTAAATCTGATATGATCAGCTTTTAATGCCTTTTAATGTAATTTCCATTCTTTGTCATGAAATTCAGACTGTAAAAAAGAAAAGGTTTGTCTCGGACCATTTTGTATTTTAGGCTAAAATCTGTCTCCTCATTTTATAGTGAATTTTCATTTGAGATCAGGTTGCAGTTGCGTATTTTGTTTCTTTTTAAAGAGCATTAAACACAAAGAGATTTGTACAGTAAAATAAACCGATATTATTGTTAGTATTACAATTGAGCAGATTGTGACACTACACTTGCGTATTGTGACAGCTCTGTGTCGAACACTGGAGTGACACTAAACTCTACAGTAGAAGGAAGTGCAAGAGATTTTACCAGCTGTACTTTTATGGGGCTATAATAAAAGTGATCAGAACGGCTTTACGTCTACACACTTCCTGTAAATGTGATGTGTGATTTAGGAAGAACCTATTTAAAAGTTCTCTATATAATGGTAGGGTTCTAAGTAAAGTCTAACTTTAGAAATGTTTATGCTATTTTCTACCTTCCTATCAGCCATAACATTAACACCACTGGCAGGTGAATTGAAGAACATGGACTGTCTAGTTATTTCATTACAATGGCACCTGGGTGACATATATTTGGGAGCAAGTGAACAGTCAGTTCTTGAATTTGATGTGGAGGAAGCAGGAGCATTAGGTGCCACTTTGACAAGGATCTTATTGCGATGGCTAGAGCATTTCTAAAACAGCAGGTCTTGTGGAGTGTGCAGATGCCTAGCCTGGTTGCTCTGACCCCAGAGAGGAGCTCCAAATAATGCTGCTCTGACAGAAAGGGGTTAGAACACTGTTTCTGTTTCAGCAGCATGAGGGGATCGACACAATATCAGGCAAGTGGTGTTAATGTTATGGCTGATTAGCAAATAAACGTGTGCAGGACTAGAAGACAGGCTACTGGAAGTATGGCAGAAGGTTAAAAAAGAGGTCACATCATCAGCAATCTCGAGATTACATCAGACCCCTGCTTGCAAGGCGCTAATTTTTGCTTAGCTCTTGATTCGGTGCTTTGTGTTTGTGTGACTGAGCTGTGTGATGAAGACATGGCCCGAGTTTGCTGTGTCACACTTAGCCAGCATGTGTATGCAGTGAGTAAGGGAGGGAAAGTGAGAGAGAGCGAGAAAGTGTTGCATTTCCATGCTGGTTACAGCTGGGTTCAAACGAGGCCTTCTCTCTGTAGCAGATAGTTACGTTTCTGATGTAGGTGATGCCCAGCTCGAACAGAAGGCCCACATCAGGAGAGTCCAAATCACAGCGGAAAAAACAGTCTCCATCCAGCAGACAGGGCAGCAAACTGCTCATCTGATAACAGAGGATAGGGGAGATAGGCTCAAACACATACTCTTCAGAAATTACCTCGCGTATACACCAAACCAACAATTTCAGACATTTTCACACAGAAATGTCTCATTAAAACCCATTTTTAGTTTTCACCAATGTGTGCGGTGTCTACACAAATTATTGCATTTATTCAACTCTATGGATTTTATATTAATGTCATATTTAATCATTTTAAAATCTACTTTTGGGTGGTACGCCTCACAGCAAGAAGGTCCTGGGTTCTATCCCAGTGTGTGATTATTCTGGGTGCACTGGTTCCCTCCGCCAACCTCCTCACCCATCAGATGTTTACTGCTGCTTCTGGACCGACACTATAATAGGCAAGTGGTTTTAATGTTCTGGCTGATTGGTGCAGTTAACCACCCAAACCAGTGCTACAAGCATATAAGGTTCTGTCTGTTGTCAGGAGATCACAAACAGATCACAGCTCCTTGACCAGAAAGTCATTGACTGTTGAATCATTTGTGGTGTCTTCACATATATAAATTAAAGTGCAAGTTTAGGATTGAATTATATTACTGGCAAATCAATAAGGCAGCCAAGTCTTAATGTGCTTGTGTGTATGCAGTAGACATACCCTTGGTGAGAAACTCCATGTTTTCGGATTGTTTGGATTGTAAGTGGCTCTGACTGTATGTATGTTACTCAGGACCTGAGTGAGAAAACATGACTTCATAAATACACAGTTGCATTACTTTGTATTATCTTTATAGATATTATATATATATATATACACGTTATTATATACACACATTGCCAGCATAACATTTTTAAACACAGTTCTACACAGGTATTTTAAGCAGTCCAATAGCCGTGCATTAAAACTTCCAAAAGTAAAAATAAATAAATAAATATTTATACCTAAACATTTTATTTCTGATGTATTTATTTATTGTAAGTATTGGCCTTTGTATCATGTCCTGGGTCATCTCTTATTCACTCTACTCTTCAGCTCACCCCATAGGTTTTTAAAGGGCTTGACGTCTGGAAACTGAGGTGGACATGGGAGGAGCTTGATTTTTTGTGCCATTTTTGTGTTGATTTTAAAATGTCTTGTCTGGTATTTCAAAGGGTTCATGATGCCAAGCACACTAACAAGGTTCCTATGGCCTTTGGAAGAGAAACAACCCCACAGCATTACCGATCCTCCCCCATACTTCACAGTGGGCATGAGGTGCTTTTCCGCATACTCATCCTTGGATTTACACCAGACCCACTTAGAGTGTTTGCTGCCAAAAAGCTGTATTTTAGTTTAATCTGCTTAGCGAACTCCAGATGTTTGTGTTTGTGATTGTAGGTTAGAAAAGGCCTTTTCCTTGATGTATTAGAGATTGCGTCTTATGGTATTGTCATGGAGACTCTGTGACCCCAAGATACCACTCTTTGGTGCAGTTGAGCTTTTTTTCTTTTACTTCTCTCATCATCTCCCTCACTGTGCGTGGTGGCAAGATAAACATCAGTCTTGTTTTTAATTGTTATAGTTGTTTTAATCTTCTTTATTATTATTCTGACTGTAGATGCAGACAGGTTTAGGTGAGTAGCTATTTTCTTGTATTGGTATGTTTAATGTACGGCATGTTCTTTCCAACATTGAAGAATAGCTAAGAGCACTCTGTCTCACGTCATATTTATACCCCATGGAAGTAGGAAGTAATTAATTACTAATTAAAAGTTCCTATTTTCTCTGATTCACTTAAAAACTAAACTAGAAATGACAAAAATGCTTCAATGACATTTATTTTACAGTTGTTAGGGGTGCCAATAGTTGTGGCACATGATTTTATAAAAAAAAATATTTCTTAGTGGTGGCTTTGTTTGTTAATTCAATGACAAAATAAAATGACTTGGAAAAAGTATTGAAGACACAGGTATAATTAACAGTGGCTAAAAAGGCATCTGCTTTAGTGTTTCATAGCGCACAAGGAAGTCAAAAGTAATTTCAGAAACGACATTAAAGTTTCCAGTCCACCTTAACAACAAAGCACAATGGCAGGATGTGGCCTTCATGCAGAGTTATAGGCATAACTATTCAAGCATATCTATGTACACAATGTGATAAGGCCACTGCTGTTGAGTAATTCCATTTAAACGCTGATGTTGAAATGCATCCAGAGATAAAAGGCAGTGCCCAGTTCAGCTGGAGTTGTTCTTTTACTAGGTGGTATGTGGAGGAATAACAGTAACAGTATCTCAGTTCTTCAGGGGTATCATCTTGTGTTGTTTGTGTGTGTGTTACCTCAGTTCCATTAAAAGCGCAGAGACGTACATGACGGCTAAGGACCTGTAGCCCTACCCCTGGAGGTGGGATCATTCTGCAACTCCACAGAGTCAGGGATATACACACTCGAGCTGAACGTGCATGAACCTACACACACACACACACACACGCGCACAAATATCAAAGCAGTGAACTCACAGACTATCTGCTTAGTTGCTTAGACACTAGAGAATAGTAAAAATATGTGTGTTTCGGCACGTGCGGTAGCCGAGTACCTTGCCAGTGTCTGGGTCCAGCTGGAGGTCTTTAAAGCAAAGCCCTGATTGGCTGAGTTTGGGCTGCATGTAATGACTGGCTCTGTATGTAGTCCCTGCACGCACACGCACACACACACACATACACATTTAAAGAAACAAGTGTTACCACAAAAATCGTTTTAACACATTTCTGTGTATAACAAAAACCTGTTGCCTCAAAACACAGATCAGCCATAACATTAACACCATCTGTTTAATATGGAGTACGTGCCTCATGCTGCTGAAACAGCTCTGACTTTCCTGCCCTTTCTATCAGTCAGCATTAATATTTTGTACAACAGGAGCTCCACTTTGGGATCAGAGCAGACAGACCTGCCTTCACTCCCCACATGCATCAATTAGCCTTGGGTTCCCATGACCCTGTCGCCCCCGACTGCATACCGGGAACTCCGGTCAGTCGATGCTGATTTGAGTGTGCATGAGGCGTGAGAAGTGTGTGACACACTGTGGCAAGCAGAGTTTGCATTTCTAGTAGCATGTGCAAAACAGTGACCTATGACATGCCCCATTACCCACAAACCTCCGTTGACATTCACCACAAACACACATCCCATTGGCGGTACACTGTAAATAGCGGCATTCTGTAATAAGGACAAATCACAAAGCCTGCATGCAGGTTCCAGGCCAAGGGGCTGTCAACTGAGTGGAGTGCGAAGGGGTAGCTGCTGAAAATATCAGAAGAAACAACTGTGGCCTGCTCTGTTTAATTTAAGGCCTAGTACTTTTTGGATAATCCTAAACCAAAAACCAGTCTACACAGATCAGCCATAACATTATGACCACTTGTCTAATATCATGCTGCTGAAACTGCGTGACCCCTTTCTATCAGAGCATCATTAACATTTTGTGAAACAGGTCCCCACATGTATCAACGAGCCAATTCACCTGTAGCCATTACTTGTCTAAGTGGTTTAGATCTTTTAGCATATCAACTTCAAGAACTGACTGGTAACCTGCTACCTAATATATATATCCCATCCCCATGACAGGTGCCATTGTAGTGAAATAACCACATAGTCACTGTTATTGACTTTACCTGTCAGTGGTGTTAATATTATGGCTGATCAATGTAGCATTCTATCAAATTCACATTATAATAAAATAGATCCTTTTGCTTATAAACATGAACATTGTTTGACTGAGCATCTTTAGCCTTTCTCACTGTTTCTGTGAGCTATAAGTGTAGAAATAATAATTAATTTAAAATTGCAACATGTTTTTTTATCATCAGTGATAACTCCTAAATGTTAAATGGCTGTATCTGTTTGCTGTGTATCGTCAATTACTCACTGAACAACTCCTTATCTTTCTCTAAATCTGCTTTGTTTTCAAGTCATGCCACTTCCAGCTTGCTGGTTTAGTCAACGTGAGGCTAAGACTGCCCGGTCAGCTGCAGCAAGCACATGCCAACGTTAGTCACTCTCTCTTATCTGCCGCAGGATATAATGATGATAAATACTTTTCTGATTTAAGCTCTGAGTTCAGGAATCCATCAGTTTGAGAATGAGAATGGCTTGACTCTACAGTAGGACTCCACCAATGGGAGATCTGTAGACCGATTTTGATATCTGATATTTTTTGTTGATACAGAAAATATTGTAAAAAAAAATGCAGAAATTGGGACGACACCTGCCTGCATTCGAGAAACAGATCTTTTATGGAAGTGATCTTTATTTCTATTAACTTATAATTTAAGTTTAAAAAAATCAACAAGAACTTACAGAGATGTTTTGAGGTTTTATCAGTACTGTGACCAGCCAATAGAACATTGTTGGCATGAAGGGCCAATAGACAATGATATTTTCAACAATTAATTTTTGAAATATTTGCTTGAAAAAATAACAAATCTATTCATGTATAAACAGATGTTTAATGTGAATGATAATTAAAAATGTTAAGGTGTAAAAAGTGTTTAGGTGACAGTGAAAATACATTTTAAAGTTATAGCCATAAATATCTACATCTATTTAAAGTTATTTTCTAATGCAGGTTTATGTCATCAAAATGTATGATTTCTCTTACAATGTCTATTGTATCATCAGATATGCACATGAAAAACTGGCATAAAGATCCCACATTGGTGCAGCCCTCCTGGTTGATGGAAGCCCTGACCTCAAAAACATGCTTGTGTGGACAGAATGTTTTTTTAAACGAAAAGGGAAAATGAGAGTTGTAAACCCAGCTATATGAGTCTAACACTGAACACATATCAGCAACATACTATTGAAATCATATTAAAGTTTTAATAATGAACGTTAACTGTGTATAAAATGTGTCAATAGCACTAAATGACGATTTTATTAAATCGAATAAAAAGTAGCTATGTGTGAAATCATCTCAATGCAATTTACTGGTAGAACTGTTTAGAGTACATAATAATGTGAGAAGGTTAAATAAAAGCAATTTCACAGACATTTTAAATATTTTACATATATTTGTCCATGTAGATCATTATTTTAAAAGAATGTATAAATGAACAGATAAAAGATCACTATTATCACAGTTTCCAGTATGTGGGAGAACTAGTAAAGTTTGTATTAAATGCATTAAGTCCTAATAAAGTGTGATTGAAGAAATGGTGGAATTTCAGTAAGTTCTAATAAAACTGACCATAGATTTAATATGGATGGTGTAAATGAAGGAATGTGCTGTTTTAAGAATGTTTTCAGAAACGTTGGTTAGTGACTTTGAAGAATGAAATAAGTAGATGAAGTGTACACGACTTTCTGACTTTTTCAAGCGTATTTTGGAAAAACGTAAGACATTTCATTTGGATTAAATAATTAAACTACAATGCAAAGTGCACTGTTTAAAGTCTAGAATCTTCTCTACATGATATTTCAGTTGAATTTGAAGTTTCCTTATAAACAGAGGTAAAAGAAGCTCTAAAGTATGAACCATGTACATATACTGTATTTGAGACATATTTAAGAGGAGCAATTTTACTAGGGTGTATAAGATCATGTATAAAGCATGACCAGCTTAAACACTTCTGCTTATGCAGGTGGATGACTGCGTTGAAACTGACCTTCCTCCAGTAGTTTGGACAGAGTTGAGGGTCTAAAACCTGGGGGGATGGCTCCCATTGCAGACAGTACATCTGTTGCATCAATCTAAAGAGCAGAAGATAACACACACACACACATTCTGGCTGTTATGATGACTTAAAGCATGACGAATCAGTAATGATAAGCTGGCCATTAGCAGTAGCTTCATCAGTTTACATGATAATGCACATTTTACATGGTGCTACTGATCTCTCTTATGTTAAAAACACATGAGTATATGTCAGAAACCATATTTTTATTTTTAAAACATACACAGTTTGGTGTTGTTCAATATATTCCAGCTCACAAATGACTAGATTCATATAATTAACAATTACAGCTCTAAAGCATACATATTATATGTTTACAGCTAGGTTTGTGTCTTCTGTAATGTGCTAAACAGTTTATTGATTCATACGCTACCTCAGAAATGGTCTTTCGTGTGGTATCCCAATGGGACGAGGAGCTAGAAAACAACAGCATCTTTGGTTAGACATTGATGCTCTCTACCAAAGGTACCCATTTCTGGTTCTGAGGGGCTAATGTCCAGCACAGAACCTCCAGGACTGGACCTAGGCACCACTGACTTACACTTTATCAGAATATGACACATTCCTTCAATTACATACAGAAAAGAAGTAAAAAAATTGTGATATTCTGTTTCTGTGTGCTAAAGTCGCCACCTAGTGGACAGAGAGGGCATCTCACCTCAGTTTCCCTTCAGTGATGTCGTTTTCATCCTCTTGCTCTTTGTCGCTCTCATCCTCACTCTCCTGCTCTCGTTCCTTTGGGGACATCATCTGAGGAAAAAAATAATGCTATGTATAAATAAAGCTTAAAACCAGAGCAGTCTCTGAAGGTTAAGCACACGGAATAAACCTCAGCCATTACCACAGAGCTGAAGGAGGCTAAATAAGGAGCGAAATAAGGGAGGATGGACTAGATGCAGTTTTGTAATGTGGGTGAGGGGACGGACAGACCTTGAGGTAGTTTCTGGGCACCAGGCCCTTGTTGCCTTGCGAGTCTTGGGCAAACCACCATCCGTCCTCATTCTTCTGAAGGATTCTCAGGACAGTCCCTTTCTGTAGGGGCACAAAAAAACCAAAATGGGTCCGCCACGGTTTGGACTTGTTTGACTAGCGCATCCCACAGATGAAAGCTGGGAAATATGGAGTCAGCACCTTGTCTGTAGTTGTCATTTAGTTATTATCCTTCTGAAAAAGGCCACTGCCATTAGGGTTGTAATTGGTCAGGTCACCACTGCCCATATGGTATGTTATTATATTTTACAACAACAGTTTCAAATAAAAAAAAAATCAGGAACAAACATTTCAAGACATTTCTGTGACCCTTTGGCCAATAACAGCCTTAGTGTGAACGCAGGGTGTTGCTGCTTACCTGTACAGTAAGATCTCCTTCCTCCTCTCCTATAAAAGTGCTGACAGCCACATAGGACCCAGACCTCAATTTGTCTGCACTTTGTTGGTCAGCCTCACCACCAGCAGCACCATCTTCATTTTTATCACCAACATCATCATCATCATCTGCAGAATCTTCCTCCTCTTCCTGGCTTTCATCCTCTTCTTCACTGACCTCCTCTTCACTGGACTCTTCACCCTCCCTTGAGCTGGGGCCTGCATCCCTGCAGATCCACAGATTTGCCAAAAATTGAATTTTCTTATCTTTCCACTATTACTATAGTGCTATAGTTTAGTGAGATGCACAGTAGACGTATATAACATATATATATCCAGAGAATTAAATAAATGTAAAACTTATATTGACAGGCAGAGAGTTAAGTGACCAACATGACCTGAATGGAGTCATACCTGTCCCGAGGCTGGAGCTGCACAGCAAGAGCTTTCAGTCTGTCCTGCAGGGACCGAAGACGCTCCTCTTCATCTCTTTTATGCTGCTCGTAGTTCGCTATTGGAGCAGACTCATCCGCCTCAGGAAAGAAGGAAATAGAGATAGACAGACACAGAAACAGCCAGACGTGCATTTATACATAGATCCATTCAGAGTTTGTGTAAACTGAGAGAGATGAGGGTCTTATAGGACAAATCATGTTAATTCAAGGCGACAAATTTATATCAACATTTGCCGATGAGCAATGACAGGATATTACAATATACTAAAGTATGACGTCATAACTGTACATTTTTACTAATGTACCTCCCACCCTCTAGTAGGGTTGAGCGATATGGGGAAAATACCAAATTGTGATTTTTTTACAATCTGCCAATTTTAATTGCCATTTACATTATTTATTAATTGGTTTAAATTAAATTGATCTTTCTTTCACCCAGGCCACACTTGTGGCTTATGTGCAATATGAAATGTGCCAGAGAATCAGTCCTTGAGTTCTGCATGATTAGATTCCATTATTAAAACTACTTATTACTGGATAACACAGGATACAATGATAATTACAGTCCCCCAGTGCGATTTTGGAGTAAAAATGATTAATTGTTCAGCCCTAATTAATAGACATCTACATTGTTGCTTTTCTTACTTTTGTTAATTTTGCAATCCTCCTCAAAGTGTCTGTCACCGTGCTGTGCAGATCCAAGCACCTCTGTAGTGTCTCCGCTCTCTCCGCTATGTCCAGTCTGTTCACATCCTGTGCCAAAGCATCAACCTACAGAAAGCCCCCCCCCCACACAAAAATATTATAATTATGGCCATGGTTTACAGCACTCACGATAACACAAAAGATCACATTACATGATTAAAATCATACTCATTCTATAATACATTTTATCTAGTGACATTTAATAGTAAACAATGCTTTCACAGCATCAATTTCAAAAACGTTGGGACACTGTATTGGATTCCTATGAACTTTGGGTCCTCGGGCTGCACTGCATTAAAGCCATGAATCTGTCATGGAGATTACTGCATGGGCTCAGGAACACTTCCAGAAACCAGTCTTTCACAAATGCAAGTTAAAGCTCCATAGTGCAAAGAAGAAGCCGTATGTGAACATGATCCAAAATCGCTGCTGTCTTGTCAAGGCCTAACCTCATTTAAATATGGACTGAGGCTGAGAAGTGGGAAACTGTGGAAAAAGTGAAAATGTCATTGTATTCTATATTATTAATAAATAAATTTTACCAATCAGAATCAGAGGAATGGAAGTCATTGTGGTTGCATGTAGGGCTTACTATGATGTATAAATAATGTGGGTATGGGGCAGACAGGCATCTAACCCTAACCAGGAAAGATTCTACAGTATTTGAGATATTATGAATATATCATATATTTTTCAGAAACCCCACAAAAAAGGGCTGAAATGTTAATTAGCCTAACACTGACTCGCTTGCTGGGGTTGCTTTAATGAGGGTCATTTAAGTTCGACAGATAAGCAGAATGACAGATTTGGTACAGCACTGCAGAAGAAACAGCATGTCTGCATTTTTCATTGCCCGTGTTACACTTTTGAGTGTATCTGCATTTTTCTGCAGTGTGTAAGTGATTTACTTATGGGCCAAGAGTGTCATGTAAAACAGTGTAAGAAAAACTTGTCAGTGTCACATACATACAGTGCTATGCAAAAGTTTGGGCACCCCTGGATATAATGGTGATTTTGTAATTGAAAAGATGTTAACAGTCTCCCTAGGACGTGGAAAAAATACATAATATTTTCAGCAAACATTGATGCATAATTCCAGTGGCACAGGAAATATTGCACAGGTGGAGGGAAGAATGTATTCCACTAAATACCAGCAAATTCTGGAAGCAAACATCACACCATCTGTAAAAAAAAGCTGAAGCTGAAAAGAGGATGAGCTTCTATAACAGGACAATGATCCTAAACAAACCTCGAAATCCACCATGGACGACCTCAAGAGAATGGCCACCACAGTCCCCTGATTTAAATATCATTGAAAATTTGTGGGTGGATCTTAAAAGAGCTGTGCATGCAAGACGACCAAAGAATATTACAGAACTAGAAGCTTTTTGCAAGGGAAAATGGGAGAAAATCCCAAATATTTGCTGAACATATTGTGTATTTTTTCCATTTCCTTTTCAATTAAAAACTGACCAAAATATGTTATTTATCGAGGGGTGGCTGAAACATTTCAATAAGACTGAAGTTATACAGGGGGTCCCTCATGTTGCACTTGACATACAGCGATTTATGGCTCCATGCCTTTAAACATGTCGTTTGCGACATAAAAACAAAGTTCGGGTGGGAACTGATTGGCGGAGCGGACAAATACACTCATCGTCACTCTGCGCTAAACGAGGGAGACGGTGTTGTGCCTCTTCACTCTCTTTCGTTTGTGTTGCTTGTTTGGAAACTTCATTATGGCTCCCAAGCTTAAAGAAGACTCTACAGTGAAGGTCAGGAACTGTTTCACTTCATTACCGCAGTGTATGTGGTTCATGCGTTTATTTTACCCACACGCTCGCCACTAACAAACTACAACTCCCAGAAAGCAACTCATTCTACCTATTTTCTGCGTATTACCCAGCTGTTTTCCTAACACTACATAGTCCACAATGCATTGCTCCCCATGCAACCACATCCCACAACAAACACCTACGAGAGACTCAGTTAGGTATATGCATGCTACACTTTCATGTTTAATAACCCCACACCCCACCATATTTGTGATATTGTGACATTGTTACAGCCTTTTTGTGAACCCCTACATCAAGGGTTCCCAGGTCACAGAACTGGTCTCTGTAAACTTTTAAATGCTTCTCTGTACGTTTGGACTTAAATGCCACCGCTGTGTTTCTGAAAACGCTCCGGAATATGGGACATCTGAGCATTTTACTAACATCTCCAACGTAATTAGCACCAAACATCTTAGCCATGCATCCCAGCGCCGGTGTAATGCCATATTGTGTGTTGCCCTTTAACGGCATTCACCGCAAGGACCCTGTGTTAACCCTTGACAATGCCTGACTCAAAATCACACCAGCTCGACTAATTAAAATAAAGCTAAGATTTCAAATATCGAATATATGCTATTAAATTATGTAGCTCAATGTGTTTACATTTTCAACGCCATGCCATTCTGACAGCTAAGCTTACAAAGTTCTGTAACTACGTAATCTAAACGCAAACATAGTCGGGGGACATCCGACAGGAAATCATGGCGTGCAGAATGGACGACCAACGAGATATGGCAGCACACCGAGGCTCTACTGACACAAACCCTTCTTTTGATGTCGTCTGTCTCCTTTCGTGCGGTTTGTAGCGGTCCCTTCTTTCTCGGCGCCATCTCACTCCCGTGCCCCTAACAAAACTGAAGTCACATTTAGTAGCAGAACCGATAAATTGAATATGTATGGTCGAGGCGCCGCTGATGACGCTGCGAACGGTTGCTAAGGGCGATGTCCGAATCGCGAACAAATCGATTCATTTGAATCGGTTCTTTTTTGGCCGAGCAGCTTAAAGCACAAAGACCCGATTTGTTTCATCATACTGAACTTATTATATACATTATCATTGTTTTTTTTCTCTCTGTAAAATGTAAACAAAAACAGAATGAAATTATCTGCCAATCTCATAAACCCATATTTAATTTACAATAGAACATAAAAACATATGAAGTTTAAACTGAGTACATGTATAATTGTAAGAGGAAAAGGTCGCACTGAATGAACTTTAAAAAGTTATGACAAGGTCATGTTCACCATCTCTTTTAACAGTCCATAAATGTCTGGGAACTGAGGAGACCAGTCGCTGGACTCTGATTATAGGATTCTATCTGCTCGAGCTGGGTCTACTTTGTCGTATTTTTAATTTCCTAATGAGTCAAATGTTTTCCATCAGTGAAAGGTCTGGACTGTGGTCTATGACTGGTGATCATATGTTCATCTTTATAAGAAGCTGTATTTATCCCCAGTCATGTTCCTAACATGTTGTCTGTTTACATAATTAGATGCAATATGTTCCTCCAGCTGTTTCTTTTTAGTACCACTTACTTTTCTAGCCCTTTGTTGCACACTCCCAACTTTTTAAATAGAGGTTGCTGCTGTCAAAATGAGCTAATATTTTCCATATAATAGTAATTTGTGTCTCTTTTTCCTATAGCAAAAAATATAGATTTATGACATTTGCAATCTAAACATGTTATTTTGTTCAACAGTATTTATTACACTCTGTATCGAAGCACTCAGTTTGGCCAGTGCCTTTAAAGCACTGACGATATCCAGGTTAATGCTCAGAGGAGTGTCGCAATTTTTCAGGATAACAATAAAGATCTCAGTTCTACCTCTCCAGGGTTTATAGCTGAGGCAATGAATGATAATATATCTGCTGGAAAATAGAGAAAAACTAGGTTCTGGTTAAGAAAATAGCCTTTTTTATTCCAACACAATGGTACATGCATATGGATCACAAAAATATGGCTTAGGACACCAGTAACAAAAACTTCTAAATAAACCTTTTTATCCCTAAAAAAACGGCAGGTTTTTATTAACTGCATTGCATGTCATCATTCCGGGGTCTAGTGTTGTTCTTCTCAGAAGGGAGCCGGAGAGGAACGTGACTTTGAGTCCAGGGTCAAGGCCTCAGCAGAGCACAAACACACAGGGCCTAGAAAATGAAAAGCATAAAATATTGAGAGGGAAACAATCCAAGCTCTTATTTATTTTACTGAGCAGGAGGGAGAAGTAACAGTCACATTGAAATGCACTATTTCAAAAAGGCAAGGCAGGGTTATTTCTATAGCTCATTTTCATCCACAGAGGTCAGTGTGCTACAGAGAGAAAATAGGAACGAAAAGAAATGCAAGCAATAAAATAAGATGCAGAATCAAATACATTTTGAAAAAATCTAAATCAATGTAAAGAAAATTAAAGTAAAATCTAAGAGAGAAAACAGATGTATGAGTCAGTAAACGCTCTGGAACAAAGTTCCTATTGAAGCTCAATCACTAAATTTGAAATCTCATCTCTTCAATTCGTTTATTGTTCATTTTTTAATTATTATTTGTATTCAATTTTATCATTTTTACACCAATACTTGCTAACTTTTACTTTCTCTGCACTTCACGCCTTAATTCAATGCTTACACTTACATTTTAAAATCTATAAACTGTACAGCACATTGGAGCTGCATTCGTTGTGTGATAAGTGACCTACAAAGTTCATACTATTTATATTAATTATTAGTATTACTATATTACTACAAGAAGAGCATCAGTTTTACTCTGTTTAATTATTATTGCCTTTTAGCTGATGTTTTACCATTGCCCTCATATCTGCAGTATATACACCACATGGCCTGTACAGCTGTGACAGCTCTCTGCATATCTGCAGCCCCTGGACAGTGTCTCCACTCTCACCAGACTGATGGTCAGGCCAAGTCCAGCTTCTTTTGCGTCTCCGACAGTTTATCCTGTAGCCGCTTTTTCCTCCAGTCCAGAAATCTCCTCCGCATCCTGTTTGCCTGCCAGCCCGCGAGGAAGCCCGTGGCAAACGACACCAGAATGGCAACCTGCAGCGTCCTCTCAGATATGTCGGCCATATTCACCTCCGCAGCGGCCTGTCAAACATCTACAAACGCTCCACAACCCACAGAGGGCAGCGTGCGACTAAGGCGAAGTCCCAAACGCTCTTCAGCGCACAGGCACTTTAGCTGTTGGAGAAACCAGCAGCTGTCTCGTGTCCTAATCTAGTGGCCTCAGTAGGGATCAAGGAGCCGGTCGGCATGCGACGTTACTGTAGTGTCACGTGGTCACAGACAGTACAGAAAGCCCCGAGGTTCAAACCAAAAACGCCAAAATAAAAGCAACGTTTGGATTTACTTTCGTACAAACTTAAATGCTTTGTTACATTTATGATCGAGCTTGCCTGGTTTGTCAAAGTATACAACTGATTAAAAAACGTTGTAAATGTAAGTTTTCTTTGACATTATATCATTATTTATTGTTTCTGTTTTATTTTCCAATTAAACATTTACTGTGCTTTTTCACTTCCGGATATCATGAACAAACACAATACTTTATTTGAATTTTCATTCGCACTGTTTTTATGTTTAATAATATTTCAGTCTTGTTTGCTTTAAAATATTAATATTCATAGCCATGATATTTGTATATTTGTAATTTTGTGTGTGTGGAGGGGTATGTGTCTGTGAGCTGTTAGGAAGCTGACTTAAATCCCAGAAATAATGAGCCAACACTATGATGAAATGAACTTATTAAACATAGCTTAAATTTACTTTCATGCCGATGTTCCTGATATGGGTTTCAGTTTAGAATACTTACAAATGTCTCAGACAAACCAAATGGAAGATTTTAATTGCTTTTTTTAGATCCTGATTGTCACTCATGCCAGTGACTTGTCTACAGAACTCTACTTGATGTCACACAATCTGGGGAAATCAAAGCACCACCACACAGACAGGAAAGTTGGCGTATACTGTAGTTGGGCATATAT
>JBBIGC010000001.1:36923364-36934517 GCA_037576955.1 Lepidarchus adonis
TGAAGTTGCTTTGTGACAATGTCAGTTGTAAAAAGCGCTTTATAAATAAAATTGACTTGACTTGACTTGACTTGACACACACACACACACACACAGAGAGAAATGCAGTGTAACTTTCCTGTTATTAGTCCTTTTTGGAATGGTATTACCGATTTACCAAGTAAATTAATGCTGTTTATTAGAGTTATCAAATTGTGATTCATCTTTTGATTTGTTGAGTTAATCATCGTTCCTCTCAGTTTGTTCCTGTCAGTTTTAAAGTACTGCATTCTGTAACAGCTGTATTATGGAACAGAAGAAGGTTTATATCACTTTCAGTAAAACAGTGGTGTTATTCTGATCATGTGACATGTTCACATCAGCCTAAATATGAAAATCACATGATCTCTACAACAGTACTGTATGTCCAATATGCCCAATGGTTATAGATTCTCAGAGTTTCTCTTGAGAAACTACATTTTATGGCAAAAATGCACCTAGCTCCACCCAAAGCACATGATATACTTTCATTATTCAGGAATGAAAATCTGACGATGCATCAGATCATTTCCTAAACAATCAAATTGCCAAACAGGTCAGCGATTTACAGCAGCAATTAGCCACGCACCTAGAATGGCGACCACTTCATCATCCTGAATGACCTCCAGCGACCCTGAGACGACGAAGCAGAGGCTGTCCACGCTCTCCCCTGCGTGATAGATGAGATCACCCGGAGCGCAGTGGATGGTTTGGAACTCCATGGCCAGTGCCCGCAGGCAGCCATCACTGGCCAACCGGAACGCAGGGTGCTCCTTAAACACCTTCCGGTTCAGGTGCACACAGATATCAGCCCGCATGTCTTTAGGACAAATTTGCAGGACCTGTGGAGAGAGAGAAGGAGAGAGGGAGAGAGAGAGGGAGAGAAAGAGAGAGAAATAACAGGTATACATTCCAGCTTGTACAAGAAAACATATCTGGGCACTAGTGATGTACAGGACCAGCACCCACTTGATCCAATGCATCTTTATAGAAGTAATTTATAACATTATCCAAACATGGCTTTGACACTTTTTGAACCACTGCTCAAAAAATTAAAGGGAAGACAAAAATAATACATCCTAGATCTGATTGAATTAATTATTCTTATTATATTATATTCTCTTACTCTGTTCTTTACATAGTTAAACGACAACAATATTTGGAGGTCTGGATTTGGAGTCACATTCCAAATTAAAGTGGAAAAACACACCACAGGCTGATCCTGTCCTTAAAACAAGTCAAGATGAGGCTCAGTTTATGTGTGGCCTCCATGTGCCTGTATGATGCCCTACAATGCCTGGGCATGCTCCTGATGATACCTGGACTAAAGCATCTGCCAACTGGATAGTCAGTGGTGCAATGTGCCATTGGTGGATGGAGTGAGACATGATGTCCTAGATGTGCTCAGTTGAATTCAGGTCTGGGGAACGGGCGGCCAATCCATAGCATCAATGTCTTCGTCTTGCAGGAACTGCTGACACACTCCAGCCACATGAGATCTAGCATTGTCTTGCATTAGGAGGAACCCAGGGCCAAACGCAGCAGCATATGGTCTCACAAGGGGTCTGAGGATCTCATCTCAAAACCTAATGACAGTCAGGCTATCTCTGGTGAGCACATGGAGGGCTGTATGCGACCCCCAAAGAAATGCCACCCCACACCATTACTGACCCAATGCCAAACTGGTCAAGCTGGAGGTTCTCTACAGTATCTCCAGACTCTAGACTGTCACATGTACTCAGTGTGAACCTGCTTTCATCTGTGAAGATAACCGGGCTCCAGTGGAGAATTTGCCAATCTTGGTTTTCTTTGGCAATTGGCAAACGTCCTGCACGGTATTGGGCTGTAAGCACAACCCCCAACTGTGGACGTCAGGCCCTCACACCACCCTCTGGCTGTGCTCCTCCTGTTCCTCCTTGCACAAAGGCGGAGGTAGTGGTCCTGCTGCTGGGTTGTTGCCCTCCTACGGCCTCCTCCATGTCTCCTGATGTAATGGCCTGTCTCCTGGTAGCGCCTCCATGCTCTGGACACTGCGCTGACAGACAGCAAACCTTCTTACCACAGCTCGCACTGATGTGCCATCCTAGATGAGCAGCACTACCTGAGTCACTTGTGTGTGTTGTAGACTCCGTCTCATGCTACCACTAGAGTGAAAGCACCGCCAGCATTCAAAAGTGACCAAACCATCAGCAAGAAAGCAGAGGAACTGAGAAGTGGTCTGTGGTCACCACCTGCAGAACCTCCTTTATTGGAGATGTCTTGCTATTTGCCTATAATTTCCACTTGTTGTTTATTCCATTTGCACAACAGCAGTGAATTTGATTGTCAATCAGTGTTGTTTCCTAAGCAAACAGTTTGATTTCACAGACTTGGAGTTCTTTAAGTGTTCCCTTTATTTTTTGAGCAGTGTATATCAATCACATATCTGCCCAAGTACCCATATGATTACCACATTATTCTAAAACTTGAAACTTGAGCTTGAGCTTGAACCTTTACTGTTTACATGGTAACTTTGTTATTAAAAAAGGAAAAAGTAAGTACTCCCAGGTGCAGACCCTCAGGATAGAAAGGTACAGAGAAATTGAAAAGGCAGAGGCACATTACAGGAATATTGTACCGTGAGAACTGTAGATAGAGAGATAAAGAGAGAGAGAAGTCTATGTAGGGCAGCTGGGTAGTCTTGACAAGCTTCACAACACACAAGCTGTGTAAGCCTTCAGATGTTTCTCCAGGGTGTACAGTATAAAACACTGCAGCACGTCTGCAGGCTGGGAGCAGCAGCTTGCAACATCAGCAAGGGACTAAGCATAGAAATAGTCTGAGCTTTGTGATGGTGATGTTTGTGAAATACCTTCTCTGTGTCGATGCCTCTGGACATGGACCATGTGGAGGCGATGTAGTCCATAACTCTCTCACTCAGGCCTTTAGGGACCTGGTAGAGTTTGAGGAAATCCCTCACGCTGTTCAGCATCTCATGGTAGCGGTTAGTGTTTGCGTACATCTGCTGGAAGATAGTGGTCACGTTACCAAAGATGGTGGCATACAGGAGAGCTGAGGGAGGGAGAGAGAGACAGAAAGAAATAGCATATTACTATATATATATATATATATATATCAGCCATAACATTAAAACCACCTGCCTATTATTGTGTGGGACCATTCACTTCCAGTGCTACAGTTGCTCTTTTGTGGGATTACACCTCCGATAAGGGGGTTGTAAACATACTGGAGGACTGAGGGTGTCAGATTTTGGGTGGTTTGTGGTGAAAATAAAAGGAAAATTGGTTTTAAAAAGTGAGAGGACAAAGGTCCCTCAACAAAAAGTGAGTTAGACAGAACAGTCATTCACAAAAAAAGTGAGTAGGAAGAAATGGCCCCAGAAAAAAACGAAGGTGGGCAGAATGGCCTTCAACATAAAGGTATGGCTATTGACAAAAAGCGTAATTGACAGAAATGCATTCAACAAAAAGGCTACGGACAGAACTGCCCTGGACAAAAAATGTTAAGGACAGAATGATTATGGACAAAAATGTTAAGGAACAACAAGGCCCATTACAAAAAGTGGTGGGGAATAAATGGCCCTCAGCAACCAGTGATGGGAGGGACAGTCAGTCCCCATGTCCCCAGCATAAACAGTGGTTCTGACTGACGCTCTCTGACCAAAATGAAACAAAACATCTTTACATGCCTGTCACAAACCCAACTACCCACTCACTCCACAGCAGGGCTTCAGTGAAGGACCCTTCCAAAGATGGATCTTAAAGGCGGAAATGTTTGAAAAACTACAGTCACTTGTGGGGATACTTGTGAGAATCATGTTTTCCTTGCAAAAGGAGGTCAGATAGCTAGTCATACTGCCAGGAAGTTGAATATCACATCTGGATTATTATCCTCTTCATCAGTGGAACACCACTGGTATTAAAATTTCTGTTGGGGTTTCCCAGTGTGTAATGTAGAGGTTTGGTAGTTCCCCTTCTTCAAACACACCCTTTAAACCTGCCAATTAGCAGGTGAGTAGGAAAACTGCTGGATGCCAGGATCTTAACTGGGCACCCCTGGTGTAATGCATGCTGAGTATTGTACCAGGAGTGCCCAATGGGCAAAAAGGAGGCAAAATGGTGAATTCTGTCAGCGATGCAGTGCTCCAGAATATTACAAAACACATCACATATTGAAAGCTGGATTTAAGTTATAAAGCTGCTTCTACTGATTTTACTGACTGACTGGCGTTAATGGACTTTGCATCACAGGCTTGTGTGATGGGACAGTGTTAGAGTGACCTTGGAGTGAGAGAGAACACTGCTGCCTCTCTTGAGATGGTCCATGCTCTGCTTTGTACCCCTCAGAGTAGCAATGTGTACTAGTATTCAATACATTGATATATTGATGCATTTGACACCAAAAGTATCAATACTCAATTCCTTCTGTTTTCACACCAATGGAACATTTAACAATGTCTCTCATTTAACCCTCACCGTTCTCTGGGTACTACTTAACAATATACCCTTATAAAGAGTAACTATATAGTTTACAGTGAGTTTAAATTATTAGATTATAAATGGCTAAAATAATAAGCAGTTTTAATGCATAAACATAAGGGCAACAGTGAAGACACGTTATAAGGCTTATGGACACATTTTGTGTTGTTCAAACTGTAGGGGTTTTGATTTGGATGCAATTTGTTAAAATATGCCACAACAGCCACGTGTGTATGTGTTACTGCTTATTAATGCTTTTTAAAGCAATTAGTACATACTTAAAACAATTAATAAATTAATTATAAACTATTTATAAACCCTTCATAAGAGCAGCCATATTATAAAGTGGTACCAACAACAAAGTATCTAATACAGGCCTCAGCATATACCAGAACAGACAGCTCTGTGCTCCCAGTGTTCATTATAAGAGTTTAGTGATTTATAGTTCATTAAACCATTTTCCCTGGTGCTGCTCTGTCTGCACTGCTTGCTTGAACTTGTGCCTTCTGAATGGGACGGTATAAGATATATTTTGAACAACTGCACTACTGTACCTCATTGGGATTGTTCTAATTCTGCAAATTGTATTCAAAAACAATGAAATGCCTAAATCTTTCATCTGCCTTTGGCAATGATTGTGGTATTGAATAAAGTGGGTTCTTGATGTCAGGGTTTGGTTCCTCAGAGTGTGATGTAACCAGTGCATGTACAGTAATAAAGCTGCAGAGGCTTTAATGAACAACAACATGGCAACATGCATGATTGGTCTCATATTACAGTAAAACATTTAGGAAACGTTGCTCCAGATCTTTATAATGCTTCAACATACACCACAGCAGTAAACACATTGGCGATGGTGACTTGTTGCAAAACCGCACTGACGGTGACTTAGCACAGTGCACTATTAACCCCCCATCTCACCCACCAGTCTGCATTAACTAATTCAACACTAACGGTGAATAAAACATAAACATCTCAGCAATAACAGTGAAAAAACAGTGCACACCCCCACACACACCCCCACCCCCAATATCTGCAAACACGCAGTGGGGCTTGCGTATCACATTAAAGCATCTAGCAGGTGTTCAACTGCATTCTACTACCATATATAACAGTAAATATGCACATTAAACTCTTTTCTTTTAAAAGCCAGTGACATAATCACAAATTTTCGTAAGTCGAGTACGAAGTAAGTGGAGGACCCCTGTACTGATATTTGTCAAAAGTATTGTATCAAAAGCAAATGTATGTTCAAACCTCAATGCCCATTAGTGTTATTTTGGAGCATTCCTATTAGTCTTTGTGCAAAGTTTTCATAATGCAAAGCACAGCTGCTGACTTCAGATGATTAACAAATGGTATATAATGTAGGCCTAGTGTGTGTGCATGTGTGGGTGTGTTTTTGCACATACAGCAAGAGCAGTAGTGCAGTAGCATGATGATGTAATATAATTTATTCATGTGGAAATGATGTACACATTTAAATCCAGTAAATTCAATACATCACTGCTTGCAGGGCAGCCGGAAAGTGGATATCAAAGTGTGTGTGTGTGTGTGTGTGTGTGTGTGTGTGTGTGTGTGTGTGTGTGTGTGCACTTGTTCCTGCTATGCATCCTGCAGCTGTCAGCTGGAGAAGGAGCTACAGGAAAACTATTACACAACTCATCTATAGAAAGGAAGAGAGTGAGGAGGAGGAGGAGGAGTAGGAGGAGTGGGGAGGAAGGGAGGGAAGGAAGGAGAGCGTAATGAAGGAAGAAGAACAATAATGCAATAAAGGTGAGTAAATGATTTTCTAAAGTGGATTAGGTGTGTCAATAATGGATGGGCTTACTGGAAGCAATCACATCAACTGCTTTTACACACACACACACACACACACACACACGAAGTTTATTGCAGTTTTTGTTTTGTTTATTATCAGTACTGTAAAGGATGCAGTGGGAGTTTGTAAATGCTGTTTGACCGCTACACTGGTCAGCCTATCCAGGAACATTCAGCCTCTGGAAGTGGTGTTCATCACTGTGGAAAGTGAGTTATGATGTTATCACATTTGAGTTCAAGATGATCTGAACAAATGTGTACTGCAACTGTTCCCGACGGAAGTGTTCAATGATTGGTCCTTACATAAATGTACAGGGATTGGTCTAGTTGAAAGTGTACAGAGATTGGTTCAGATGAAAGTGAATTGTGATTGGTTCAGATGAAAGTGAGTTGTGATTGGCCCAAAGGAAAGTATGCATGGGCTGGTCAAGTCAAAAGTGTAGAGTGACTGGTACAGACAAAATTGTACTGTAATTGGCACAGACAAAAGTCTATAGGGATTGGTCCAGATGAAAATCAACATGGATTGGTCCAGGTGAAAGTGTATGGTGATTGGTATTTTAAAAAGTTGGGAGAAAAACAGATGGAACAACAGTGAAGATAATAAAGGACATAAAATATGCACCAAATCCCAAATCTAAGTGAAGCTTAGCAACAGCGTCAACAGCAGAACAACTAAATTATCATTAAACAAATTGTGGAAGCTATTTGATGTATTCCGCTGGAAGAAGACCACTTTAAGCATGCAGCAGCATTCTGAGTGTTACAGTCGGATTTATCCCAGTGTACATGTGCGCGTGCAAGTGTGTGTGCAAATGTGTTTGCAGGCATGCAGAGTGACAGTCTCTGCAGGATTTGGGATAAATTTGGTGGAAGGTGACATGGAAGAGGAGCTGAGACACACACACACACACACACACACACACACACAGAACTAATTAACAGAATGTGTATGGTCTAGATATGTTAATTGGTAATTTTTGTATTAGCATTTGTATAGTTGGATTAATTGTTTAATATTTGAATGCAACCCTACAGGTGAAGGTGACCATAAGGAAAGGCATATTTGTCTTGTAGGCGTTTTACATAATTTTCCAGTCTTTAACACTTACATGCTGAAATGTTCAACTCTCCACTCTTCCATGCCAAATTCCAAATTCCATTCACTGGATTTGCTAGTGTGCTTAGGATCATTATCCTACTCCTTCCTACTCCACCTCAACTTCTGAACACATGGAATTAATATCTAAATCAACAACTAGGTTCCTGAGGCGGCAAAGCAACCCCAAATCAGCATTTCCACCATGATGCCTCACAGACGGCAGGAGATTCATCTCCTAAAATCCTACCATGGACAAATATGTAACTTTATGTGCATCATTGTAAAAAGCCTGGTCTTTGTGTCTTTATTGCCAAACTGCTCTAATCTTCTTTTGAAAGAGCTAAGGACAAACCTTTTCCCTGACCCCAATCCCGTGCAGGTCAAACCTGTCCATTCTCTTTACGACTGTAGACATATGCACTTTCACTCCCATAGCTGATACCTGATGAATATCTGATCCTCAGATGAATATCTGGGGTTCTTGGTTCTTTGCTGGGGTGGCCAATCAGGAACAAACCGACTGTCTACCACTTGTTGATGATTTTCCTTACAGTGTCCTGCTTTATTTCTAATCATTTTGGGATCTAACTTTAAATTCCTCTCCTGACTCACAGCATCCACAACTTTTTAAGTGTTGCCATTAGAGAGTACAATCAGAGGCGGATAGAGTACCTAACTTCAGTACTTAAGTCTATTACTCCAATACAAGTGAAAGTCCTACAGTTAAGTTTTACTTAAGTGAAAGTACGGAAGTGTTAAAACTCCATTTTGCCATTACGTTACTCCAATAATGTCTTAAACTCTTAAACTAAAATGGAATTGCATAGTCTGGACTTAGTTCCTTGTCTTTCTCTTTCTTAGCTTTTGGTGGGTAATCAGTGTTATACTTTTTAATGAACAGTCTAATTTTGGTTTTATACTTGGTTCATAAATAAATAAATAAATTGGAATCTGCTAACTAGGTGATTTGTTAGCTGGAGTTTCGTAGTAGCTCACGTGAAAGACGAAGCATGCGCAGATCTCAGATTGGCTGTACTGTATCATCGCCGCAGTGAGGATGGGTGACTGGTTAACACCGCGGTGGCTCGCGGTTCACTCGTTTTTAAGTTGCGCTGCCTCATGTGTGTGATAAATTTTATTTTGAAAGGTAGGGCTCCGTGATCAGCTCGTTCTCTGAAGATACTCTGAAAGTAACGAGTAATGAGAACCTTGACAGGAATATACTGAAGTAAAGGAGAATCTAATCAATGGAACCTGTCCTGGGACAATTATAGACATGAAGGTGTGATAAATGTAAGGGTGTGCTCACTTTTTTCATGTGACTAATCTGTTTTTTGTGTATTTAAATGCTGAAAATGATACAAAATGTCAGTTTTTCATAGAGTATGTTCACCTTTAGTCTTTAGGAAGCATATCAAAGAGAAGAAAATGTTAAAAAAATAACTTACAATTGTTTTGTTCCCCATGACTCTTTAATTGTGTTCTTGCTGTGTGTTTCAGAGAGACAGCTCGGTTACGCAGCAACATGAATGTTAATGAAGAGGAATCCTGCACGTTTCATTATCCAGAAGATCTATGAGATTAAACTGCTCCAAATGTGTGTGTGTGTGTGTGTGTGTGACTGACTGTAAAAGATCAGCCATTAAATGTTCTGCTCTCTGTTCACTCACTGTTTTGATGAGTGTGATGGAAGATCATGATCACACACAATAGACAATGACAGACACACACACACCTGGCACTGAAGAACCAGTTGTCCCACCGCCTACTGTCCAATCCATTGTTCTCTATCTCCGTCCTCCATTAAGTGCATTATATATACAAGCCATAACATTAACACCACGTCCCCTCATGCTGCTGAAACAGCTCTGACTGTGCTGCACTGTGAGTACTGGCCCCTTTCTATCACAGTCAGCATTAACATTTTGTACAACAGGATCTAACCTTTGCGATCAGACCCGACAAACTACCCTTCCCTCCCTGCATACAGCAATGAGACTCGGGTGCATGCGACTCGGGTGCATACTGACTACTTGCTGCCTGAGGAATCTCACCTTCCAGACAGGTGCTATTGTAATGAAAAAACTACTCAATGTTATTTACTTGGTTGATCAGTGTATATTCACTGTTAAAACAAAATCTTGTATCTCCGAGAATGCGACTTTACTAGAGAAAGAAAAACCAGCAGATAGTTAATCTAACAAAAAGCTTTGTTTTTCGATTGGTTCTTTCATTGTGACATTTAAAACAGTGTAAACTGCAACAGTATGAATTATTTCTGCACACAACATTAAAACCACTTGCCTAATATTGCGTAGGCCACTAAAACCACTTTGATACTCAACTCATGGACTCGTGAATGCATCTGAAGATGGTGTAAGAGTACAGAAAAGTGTCTATTACTATGAGAATGGTCCATCAACCAACCAATTTTAGTTCAGCAATGATCCCATAGGCAGAAATTACGCGGCTGCTGTAGAGACTGTAAACCTGTATAGGGGTCATATAAGGTGGGTGCTTCAATTGGCCAAAGATTGGAAATGCAAGGTAGGCGTGGCCTTTGACCTGTAAGAGTATATAATAATCATTCCTAGTTTCTAACACACAAGCTGAACCACACACACACACACACACACCACAAAACGTCTAGTAATGTAATTTCTTGCTACTCCAGCACTTATCTAACATCCTCATCTGTCCTTGATAAAACAGAGTCGTGTCGTGCGATCATATCCACATGCAGCATCTCAAATTCATCATGCAACATGAATTTCCCTTCCTTTCGGCTCCTCTAAAAATAGAGCAATGTTGGGCTAATCCCATTCCCTGTTCCCCACTCTCTCCCCCTCAGTGTCGCTGGAATTGCTCCCATTACACTGGCATTCCTGAGATGGGGACTGGACCAGGATTTATTGCTTTTTTTCTCTGTCACGTCTGGGTCCTAGATTGAAAAAGGATATTGAACTGGTAACGTTCTGCTTGCTGTACACTTCTGCCTGCTTAGCACGTTCCTCCTCTAAATATACACTCGTAGGAGATTTGGTACATCCTGCTTACTACCTAGTTTTATTATCCTTTATTTAATTTAAGAAAACAGCAGCAGCAGTAGCCTAAGCTCACTTTAATGAGGTTCAGGCTTTCAACAGAGCATGGGCATGGACTGTGAACCAAATACACACATACATAAGCATTAGAAGCAGAGGACTGACACTAGATCCCCAAAGCAAATGTATGAGTTACACCTACTCCATAATGTAAATGTATGAGTTACATCAACTGCCCAAAGCAAATGTATTGGGTACATCAACTGCTTAAAGCAAATTTATGAGTAACACAAACGTAATAAAGCAAATGTAAGGGTTAAACCATCTTAACAAAGTTAAATCAACTAAAAAGGAAATATATAAATTATACCAACTTAACAAAGCAAATGTGAATTACACCAACTTAACAAAGCAAACATGTGAGTTACACCAACTTAAAGCAAATGTGTGAGTTACACCAACTTAACAAAGCAAATGTGTGAGTTACACCAACTTAACAAAGTAAATGTGTGAATTACACAAACTATCCAAAGCAAATGTGTTATACACCAGATTCATCTTCTCAAAGCAAATGAATGAATTATACCAACTACTAAAAACAAATGTGTGAGTTACTGTAAGGTTCGCACGCCGCCATGTTCCCGCAATGCCTTGCGAGGCCACGCCAGACATGGGGCGTCAGAACCCGGC
>JBBIGC010000001.1:36934617-36954617 GCA_037576955.1 Lepidarchus adonis
GGTCAACACACAACATTACAGTCTGGACTGACTCATTACTGCCCCCACTGGTCAACACACAACATTACAGTCTGGACTAACTCATTACTGCCCCCAAAGCTCAACATTTAACATTACAGTCTGGAGTCATTACTGCTAACATAGATGATCACACAACATTACAACATTACATGCTGGGCTGAAGAAAAAACACCACTGATCATACTGAAGTCTATAAACGGCACTACAAACACTAGGTCATTCAGAGCACACTCATTTAGGGCTGGAGTACATCCATAAATCAGACCCATTTATGTGCAACAGTAAATATGTATATGGACAGGGCCTACTACGGGTACTCTCATTCTTTTTGTCCGCGTGCAGATACAGATGAAACAGTACACCACCACCAGTAGTCATTGGGGGGCAGTTTTGCCAAAAGCTCAAGTGAGACACATGTACATGATATTACATCACCCCGAAGGCTTCCACTCCACCTCTTTCTACATTATTACGCCCTCCTCCACTGTGGCATATCTGTTGTTGTCTGATACTCTGCCCCCTAGTGGATGCTACCAGACACAGGGGCAGTTGATTTCCTCAGGCCATCACCCTTATCATCAATTAAGGAGTTGGCAGAATAACTTCACAGAATAAACTCCATCACCTCCATGTCTTCTGTGTAATATACTGTAGATATTGTCCTAGACTGTTATACTGTCTATTTTACTGTCTACGCTGTCTACTATAGCACACTGCTTATAATATATTGTATAATTCTGCACATTTTACATTATATATTGTATATATACTGTATATTGTATATGGTACATATAGGCACATATGTACATTACCCTGTATGCTATGTAGAACTGCACACACTGTATATTGAACTGTATACTCTACACTGTACTCTATTATACTGTATACTGTATATTGTGTATAAAAGAGTCTGTATATATATATTATAAAATATCTAATATGTACATTTTGTAATCATAATGAACATATCACATATGACATAAAATAAACACAACTCTGTATATTATCTATCATTATGTATATTGTATATTATGTAACATACTGTACCATATTTGTTGTGTAAAATACTGTACTGTCTGTATCTTATATGTGCATATATATAACATTATATATGTCTTGTTTGAATGTACTACAGAGACACCATCATCTGGAAACAGATGCAAACATACTTAGCCTAATAAACTGATTCTGATTTTCATGTACTATGCGGCATCCACACCAATGACTATGCAGGAAAGTGTGTGGGTTCCATTGTTTGAAAAAAAGGCATTTTGTACATAAAGAAAGCATAAATGAGCATAAAAGAAGGTCCATAATCCAAGACAATGAAGAAGCAAGTTACTGGTCATCTAAACACAGAACAAATGAAACTCTACTTTTCTCTCATTTGTGAAAGGGTGAGTGAGGTCAAACAAGTCCGCAAGTTTTAGGAATAAGCTTCTTACAGTTTCAATACGCAATGATTTCCTACAACAATCCATAATTACAGCTTGGCCTAATCAGTATTAGAGAGGCCATGTACGTGTTTGGTTGTGTGAATGCATTTTACATGTGGCAATCCTTCAAACCCCACTCCATCCATCCGCCCATCAAGTGGACCCATGGCTTATTTAATACAAATCCAAACTGCTCATGAAATCAAAGGCCCATTAAAACGGCATACTGTATATGGGTAATGATGGGTTTTTCAGTGAATTATTCCCAATTACTCTAAATTATAACCCATGCAGTCTGCAAATCCTACTGAGAATGTGCTAAACACTGCTTATCATAAACTGTGGATGCCATGTTTATCATTCAAACTACAATATAATCACAAGGCTGGTTAATACTTCTAATCTACATCAACATGTTATGAATGTGATTGGCAGTAACACATTTTCTCTTATACATTTTCAAAAAACGACCCCTCCCCCCTTAAAAAAAGTTGTGGCGAGTTGTGCTGTTGGACTGGGCCGCTGCACTGAATGTACTGCATGAAGGGGAGGAGTCACACAATGGCAGGTTAACTTTCAAGCTGATCTTTCAAAAACAACCAGGGGATAGTGGAGATCTGCATTCCCACCTGTCCAAAAAGCCCTCTTTGGAAACATTTGGGGTCTTGGTGTCTAGGTGGGGAAACTGTGTAAGAGCACTGAGGCCTGATAAAATGGCATACATGGATAATGATGGGTTTTACAGTGAATTATGCACAATTACTGTAAATTATAGACCATGCAGTCTGCAAAGCCTAATTCCAGTGATTGTGCAGTGATGTAGATGATTCTGAAGGAAGACTGGATAGACACCAGGAGCTGGCGGGGAATCATAAGATTTAAATATATCTGTTAGAAATGCTCTTTTTGGGTTTGCCGCGGATAATTAAACGTCCAGAATTAACAGTGGATTGTGTAACAGTGCCAAAATCCCCTCTAACAAAGAGCCAGATTCACAAGTGAGCACTTCTTCGCTCGTCAGACAGAGCTATTCTTGTTGCCGATTGTTCTGCTGGCAAGGAAACAGATGGAGATGGAGAGAAAGAGATGGAGCGAGAGCCTCTACAGATAAAAACAGGCCTCGTCAAAGGCTCTCCTGTGGCTGCGTAACAGCGATATGTGACAGAATATTTAATGACTCGACATCTCTGCTTCCATTTGAACTTTCTGCGCGTGGTGGAGTACAAAGAGCCACGTGATGGCTTGGCTCACGAGGAGGAGGCCGCCGCCATGCTGCACCGCGCGATTTGTAAACACCGCCGATCTCTTTGTGCTGTTCCTTTTGAGCTTTTGTTTTCACACGGCGTCAAAACGTGCACGCCGCTCTATTGCCCTCGACGACACGAGCCGACACCAAACCCATCATCATGTGATCACTTCCATTAATTACATAATGCTGCTTGTCGTTTTATTTACCGTTTACATTTGATGTACAGTCTGCATCAAAAGGCTTAAGGCTGCTGTCATTTGTTTCAATGTTATTTTCAACAAAATGATAGAAATATGATAAAAATCCAAAGTGTGGTCACCACCGTGCACACACTGTACCCATAATGATTAATTACCGACCATAAAAATATCTACTTTTCCACAAATACAGTACAGACTGGAGGATGGAGGTAGGGATGGGCGATACAGCCAAAAAGGTTATCGTGATCAAAAATTTCAAATCAGTTGATATTGATAATTATCGCAATAAATGTCAAATCATTATTTTTTTAAGTTGAAAAGATGCTTTAAAAATGTTTCTACTGTTAAATTGAAGGTAGGAGGGAATTAAGTATCTACACAAATAAGAGGACTTTTCTTCCAGCACATCAACTTCAGAAAGGGACGACAGCACCACTGATAGATGGAAATCCATTGTAGTGATGGAGAACTTTAACCCTGTGTATTTAAGATGACGTACGTATACTCTGAAACAATAAAAGATTGTCTGAAAGAGCTTGTGATGCTCCGCTGCTTCAATAAATAGAGGCAGCTAGCCAATGAAATTCATTTTAATCTGAGATGTACATTAAGCCTAAAGGTCACATAACTAATCAGCCATAACATTAACACCACCTACCTAATACTGTGTAGGTCGCCTGAATCAGCTCTGACTGTAGTGCACTATGTGTCCTGACTCGTTTCTATCAGAGTCACTTCGTGCTCCTAATTCGACTTGATCCCCCAGATAGATCAACGAGCCTCAGATGTCCATCACCCCATCACAGATTCACCAGTTGTCCTTCCTTGCATCACTTTTGGTAGGTACTAACTACTGCAGACCTGGAACACTCAATACGACCTGCTGTTCTGGAGATGATCTAACCATCACAATAAGGCCTTTATCAAAGTGCCTTAGATCTTTATGCTCCTGCTTCTGGCACACTGGCTTCAAGAACTGACTGTTCACCTACTGCCTAATACAGTATAGCCCTCCCCCAGGCACGTGCCAGTGTAATTAAATAACAAGAAATATACATATTTCTTCCACAACTGATGGGTGGAAAAAGAAGACCTCAGTGATGGATGATCTGGTCGTGGGGCAGCAGCTTGGAGTGAAAGGTGGATGCGAATGCGAAAACTGTAGATGGACTAAGTGCAGCATAGATCTAATGCAGGCTGGTATGACGTTTGCTGGTATTGAAACACTCCTGTTAGTAGGAAACGGTATAATGTTCAAATTGTGCACTAATCTGCCAAACTTATTTATGAAAACTACACAGTATTTACCTCAAAGCTTTAGAGTTTAGAGCAATGTTTGGAGATGTTCAATGGTGGTTGGCAAAGAGCTTTTAGGTGCATTACCACCACCTTCTAGGAGTCAAGCAGAGGTGGAGGAAACAACAGAGCAATTATTAGTCAAAAGTGATCAAATAATACAGCACAAAGCAAGAGGTCCTCCACAGGTGGGACATTGAAGCCTGTGATGGCACGTTATGTCCCAATCTGCACGATATAGTGATGCATCGTTCGCCACTTTCATTTCCATACCTGACGTTGTCTTCAAAGGATCTAGTGGCAAAGCTGACAAACCTTATTCCAGCATCTCCCCTTCATCAGCATGCTGACGAGAAACGAAGGAGAGATCTTCTCTTTTATGAAACAGCCGTGTGATTCCAGTGTACGAGCACGGTTATCAGAGAATCAGAAAATCAGAAAAGTCCTTGAGATGCCATGTGAGGTAAAGTCACAGTAACATATACAAATTAAAAGATTTAATTTAAGCCCCTGCTGTGGTTCACTGCTGGACACTTTAATGCTTCAGTATTGGGTGTGGTCTCAGCTTGCACTGCTTTAAAGTAGGTTTGGGTGTGAAAGGGGTGATCAGCCAGATTCCAGTGTATAAGCAGCAATAAAGGTAATTAATATTTCCTATTGAAGCATTAACTGCAGTCTCAGACACACACACACACACACACACACACACATTTACATACCCAGTGTGTGTGTGCATGTGTGTGTGTGTATGCCCCGACCAAACTACTGCCCTGTCCCGGGCCTGATTTCCATTTTTTTTTAATCAGCCTCTACCCCTATGCCCCAAGCCAGAGGTTGCCACGGCAACAGAGGAGGCATTCCAGCGCCCACTGCCAGCTCTGCCTGGGAGCGCCCAATGAGCGGCAGCACATCTGCACGGAAGCCGTCTCATCACATTTCCTGAACAGATCAAAAAGGGAAAGCGACTGATTTGTGCCGCGAGAAAGCACACGGCCCACGCTGATGTGCTATCAAACCACAGCCAGAGTCATAGACAAAAAGCAGCTCTCGCTCTCCACCAGAACACACAGGAACCGCCGTAACCTGTAGAGCAGAGGTGTCCAACTCTGGTCCTGGAGGAGGGTTTATTGATCATGATTAGATACACCTGGTTCTGCTCACCTGCACATTGAGTGTGTTTGGGGGGTAGTACCAAACTGTGGCACTGCCGGGACCAGAGCTGGACGCCCATGCTGTAGAACTGGTGTCGATTTTAAAGGGCTCGTGTTTTGAGAGGCTAAAGTGCATTACACCTAACTGAAATGTAAATATATGTAAATTTACATTTTAAAGGTACATTTACGGCATTTGGCAGAAGCTCTTATCCAGAGCGATGTACATGGTGAGCGGTTGGGGGTTAGGTACCCTTCCGTCACAAACCCACTTCTCTAACCATTGGGCTATGGCTGCCCCCAATGAAAACATTCAGTTTCAATGTCATCACTTTCCTGAATGGTGTGGTTGGTGACTGCGGCAAACACAGACAATGTAAAGACTTTCTGAGTCCGCTGTTCATATTCTCAATAAATGTATGTAGAAAGAAGCATAAGTATCGCATAACAAGTGACTCTGGATTCAGGAAGTGTTGCTACGGTACGCAAGCAATCAAAAACTGTTAAGAGCAGTGCTTTTGACTCATCTGAAGGAGCAGCCCCTATTCAAAAGATTACCCTGTTCTGTTAAATAAGAACTGATAAGACATGATTTCAAAACCCCCTTCTGTGTAGTGTTGTCATAATGTTTCAAATCTTCAACATGATACTTTAAAAATATTGATATTTGATTCTGTTTCTCATACCAGATGCAGATGAAAAAATTTAGTGTAACATTTCTCTTCAGCAAAAACCCAGAACATGTCATTCAAAACCAATCATAACAGTGAGCACCATCTGTATACAGAACCATAAATCATTTACAGTAACAGTCAAATCCAGGTGAGGTAGTGTAGCTGTTCAAAAGCCTTTTATATTTAAAAGCCAAGAGAAGGTCTCCTAAAAACGTACGACACTGACTACCCACTGAAAAGCTGCGAGAGATAAAATTAGGACCTATGTTTGGACTATGCAACTCTGGCTGATAGGGGTAAGGTACTGGCCAAAAAGTTTCCCCCTTCCTAATTTCACATTTTTTCCATGTTTGTCACACGTTTCAGATCAGAAAAATTTAAATATTAGTCAAAGACAACAAATATAAACACAAAATGCATTTTTTAAAAGAAGGATTTTATTATTAAGGGAGAAAAACATTTAAACCTACATGGCCCTGTGTGAGAAAATGATTGCCCCCTACATCTAATACTGTAACAGGTTGGGCCCTTAGCAGAAACATCTGTAATCAAGTGTTTTCAATAACTTGCTATGAGTTTTGTCCCATTCATCTATAAAGAATTGTTGTAGTCCAGCCACATTGGAGGGTTTTCGAGCATGAACTGCCTTTTAAAGGTCGTTCCACAGCATCTCTAGGCCACTCCAAAGGCTTCTTTTTGTTTTTCTTCAGCCGATCAGAGGTGGACTTGTTGTTGTGTTTTGGATTATTGTCCTGGCTAGAGATATTGAACTCAGGTGTGATGAACCACAGTTATGCATTAACAGGGGGGCAATCATTTTGTCACACAGGCCCATGTAGGTTTGGATTTTTTCCTCCCTTAATAATAAAATCCTTCACCTAAAAAACGCATTTTATGTTTACTTGTGTTGTATTTGAGTAATATTTAAATAAATATAAAAATAAAAGAAATCAGTTAGGGGGCAAAAACCTTTTTACACCATTGTGTGTATAAATATATATATATATATATATATACACACACACACACACACAGTCAAACCTCGGCTCTAAAGGCTCTATAAGGGTAAATACTTGGAAGGAAATCTGTCCTGCAGCTTTTCATGGCAAGAGGTGGGGTTGGCGAGCTAACAGGGGGGTGAGCTAATGGGGTTTGATTGAACATTTAAAAAATTTAAGAATTTTTATTGTTGGTAGATTATTTTGACTTGGTCATTTTAAAAGTAACTAGCAAACCAGAAAGGTTCAGGCACCCCTGCTTTACAGTAACTGCAGTTCAGCTTAGCTCCACCCTTACAACTCTAGCCCTACAATGGGGATCACCCAGTAATAAAGGTTTACAGTATCAGGACGAGTGTTTAAGAGATTTCTTGTTAAATGTTTCAGTGTTGTTGAAAATGGAAGCGATCACCAACATTTAGCGTAACCGCACCTCAGTGTCAAAATACCCTAAAATTATAATATGTCGATATATTGAGCACCAGTAGTACACACTGCTACTGTGTGTGTGGTACAGAGCAGGCAGTAAACTCTAGCAGTGTTCTACAACTCAAACAATGCTTTATCCCATGAGTGAAACACTTGCTCACAGCCAGTAATATAAACTTCAGGGGTCAGTCACTCAAAGCAGCATTTCACTCCAAAGCCAGCTTGACACTATGGCCTCCATGAGCTGCTAAATGTTCCTGAACCTCCTGTTTTCTTTCAGTTTTACCATTTTCCAGCTCTGCTGAAGTGCATCCCACTGTGAAATGCCCCTTGGCCCATTCTGAAGGTCTCTCATTTGCAGCGATGGTATGGGTCATGCTTGGTGTCAAGCTCAGCCTTAATTTCGTTCATATTTAAATTGTTCTTGTGTGACACTCTAAAGGTGACATTTCCGTTTTGGGCATGATGGAAATGGAGACATGGCATTTAATGTGAGCAGCTTTGCAGAAAGACATGCTATTTTGTAATCTTTTGCTCTGAAAATGAGCTAAACTGGACAAAAATATGGAAAATCAGATCAAATCTTGACTTTTCAGCAGAAGAGGTTCAATGACATCCAACACTGTGAGCATGCACACCTCCCAGCAACTGAGTGAGGAGCAATGACATCCAACACTGTGAGCATGCACACCTCCCAGCAACTGAGTGAGGAGCAATGACAGTACGTTAGTGATGAAGCTTCTGAGATGTTATCTTCTGAGACTGGGGTAAAAGCTGTATAGATGGAAGTGTCAGCCAGTATTTTTTATATTGTCCTCCACTGTCATTACCAGAAGGAATCAAATTCTTTCATCCCCTCTAAACACTCCCTCACCGTCATCCCTAGCCATATTTACTCGCTCCACAGTTTCACAACACCAAATGACAGCGATATGAGAATAAACGTCCGTCATTTCTCGCTTAGTCATAGCATGAGTCAGGCTTACACCCCACCAGAGCAGTCATGGAGCCACACATGGTTTGTAGAAGCACATGCCAGTTTGCTTATAATGCCAAGGCAAGTGTAAACTACAGTAATCAAGGTCCATATCAAGCTCACCACTCAGCCAGATGGAATTCAAACTGTTTTGCTTCACGTTAATTCTCATCACTTTTTTTCCTAAGAACTGTAAGTGGGTTTGGAAATAAAGCCTGATTTTCTCAGCGCTACACCCTGCCATAGTGGTGAGATGCAATTTTCTACTTAATTGTGCATTCATGAAGAAGCTATGAAGTTTCCAGCTTCGATGTATCAGAAAATGAAGCAGTCATGATGTCAGATTTTCTCTCCATGATTATCACGGCAAAAAAATTCATAACAATACTATTGCGATATATGTGTATATGTATCCCACTGTGTGTAATCAGAATTTAAACACTGTCAAAAAACAATGCACACATGATGCATCAAAGCGATACCAGCAAGCGAGCCAGTATTAGACTAATCAACATTTCAGCCGTTTTAGGATATAATTATTGATATAAAACTGAAATAAAATAATGCAACTGTCCTAAACACAATGGAATCTTTCATGGGTGGTGTTATACACTAACTGTCCATATCATCACTGGACTGAAACTGTTGCTACTGAACTAGCATTAAGGAGCAATATAGGAATGTTATTCATGGTACTCAAAAGCACAATATCAATATTTTACTTAATAAATATCAAGGTTATCATTAATACCAGTATATTGCGGCACCTCTAATAGAGATCCACTTTAATGACCCTCAGTCTAGCACTCAAGGTTGCCCAGATGATGGGAAGCAGGAAGCTGGGAAGTTCTGAGTGATCAGGAACACAGTAAAAGCCAAGAGGCTCATGTCGTTCTTTGGGAAATATTGGTTTGTTACTTACAGCCGATCATCATCATGGCCACAGCGAAGATCTTCTCTCCGTCTGTGGTGGGGGCGATGTTGCCAAAGCCGATGCTGGTCAGGCTGGTCATAGTGAAGTACAGAGAGGTGATGTACACCGAGTCCTTGTTTGGGCCGCCCTCCCATCGCCCCGACCCACTGCTGTTGAAGCGGTACGGCGCCCCCGTTGTTTCACCCAGCAGGTAAAGCCAACTGTCCTTGCGCACAGAGTTGCGCTCCTCATCGATGACCTCATAGTCCCCGATGCTGTACCAGATGCAGGCCAGCCAATGAGCGGCCAGGCCGAAAACACACACCAGCAACACCAGCACGGCTGCTCCGTACTCAATGTAGTGGTCCAGCTTACGGGCCACACGGCCCAATCGCAGCAGGCGCACCACTTTCAGAGAGCTGAAGAGGCTGCTGATGCCCTGGGAGAGACAGAGGGTGATCATTCATCTACACAATTCATCTATTCCTTCACTTGTTCTGTTAAAGTTGTGTGCAAAAGTTTGAACACCCCTGGTCAAATGACACTTTTGTTGGTGTGTGAAAATAGGCACCCCCTACATCCCCTTCTTGCTTTTGTCACAGCGTAATTCGACCAGGGTGCCCAAACTTTTGAAAACGACTAGAAGTGAAGCTAATAACACAACATAAAACATTTAAAGACTACCTGTTGGTGCAGAACTCTGCAAAAGTCTTAGGCCAGCCATTAAAATGGGTTAAAACTATATAAGTGGGACACACCTGTCCAACGGACTAACAATAGGATGGACACATTCCCTACTTTGTGAAGTAAAGTCATTTACTCATCCTTTATTGGAGGATAACTGTGTATTATGGGCTGCCTTGAGAGAGAAGTTTAAAAATCCCTCATAAAACCAAATTTACTGGCATTTGTGCTTCTTCTAATGAGAAGGCTTTAAGAGCACACTGCCCAGACCTCGCAAATAGCTTAGAATAAGTGTATAAGACCTTTGCACAGAACCTTCTCCAAACAAAAGAGCATTGTCTATGCTTGAGCATATTCTCCATATTTATAAATACATACTGGAATGTGCCAAGTTGGCCTCTGAACAGGAACAATATACAGCATCTGAATAGCACTTAAGTGGCGGCTACATACAGTAGCTAGTGCTATACAAAGAGAACACAAGAGTCTGCCTGAGGCTGCTATTCATACCCTTGAAAATGTGCAAAGCTGTGTCAATATCTGCAAAAAGAGTGATTCATATAGTAGTGTATACTGTTTCATGGTGAAATCATATTTCAATTGCCAATATAAAAAATTCTGCCAATTTCTAAGCAGGATTCCCCAACTCCTGACAATGAGCAGATGAGTTGAACCAGGTGGGTTTGAGCAACAAACCACCCTGGACACTGGGCCTCCAGGACCCGATTTGGGCATTTCTGATCTAAAGGAATGGTAAAGGGGTATTCCACCATATCTGCATAATTTGCTTAGATTCCTTGACGTGAATAAAGTAATTCACAGTGGTTTGGTTGTGCTTCTTTACTATAGATGTCAATAAATTGGGGATGCTGGTGACTTGACCCCACAACTATTGGTTTTGGGTCATTTCATCCCCACCACTATTGGTTTAGGCCCATTTCGTCACTACCATTATTGGTTTAGGCCCATTTCGTACCCACCACTATTGGTTTAGGCCCATTTCGTACCCACCACTATTGGTTTAGGCCCAATTCGTACCCACCACTATTGGTTTAGGCCCATTTCGTACCCACCACTATTGGTTTAGGCCCATTTTGTCCCCACCACTATTGGTTTAGGCCCATTTCGTACCCACCACTATTGGTTTAGGCCCATTTTGTCCCCACCACTATTGGTTTAGGCCCATTTTGTACCCACCACTATTGGTTTAGGCCCATTTCGTGTCCACCACTATTGGTTTAGGGATATTTCGTCCCCACCAATTTTGTTTGGAGGTCATTTTATCCAAACCACTATACTGTAGGTTAAGGGACATTTTGTTGCCAACACTATTGGTTGAAGAACATTTTGTCCCCCCAACAATTGGTTAAGGGACAGTTCATCCCCACCAGTTTTGGTTGATGGCCATTCCATCCCAACTACTACTGGCTAAGGGTCATTTTGTCCTCCATTATGTTTCTAACCCTTCCTCCACCTTCATCCCTCCTAATGTCATTAGATGTAATCATCTCAAAACCCACCCTAATCGACAAATATGATCACTCTCAAATCCAATCCACTCCACTAATATGAGTGCCTTCCCTCACCATTTGCAAACAGTTAGCTTTGTCCTCACCACTTTTCAACCAAAATGACACCAGTGTTATTTTACACCAAACCCACTCTGAATGGCATTGTTAATACCTCAGCAAATCAGTGGAATTCCCCTTTAGGGTTTCCCTTGTGGGGAACAGCATGGTATTAACACACTTAAGCACACCCAATGTACAGTATAGTGTTCTCAGGCTTTTCATAGTAGCTGTAAGTATATTTAATGTAGTAAAGTTGTGATGATGAGATCATTTTAATAAACTAGAAGTATATATTCAGTGTAGTAGGTGAGCAGCTTCAATCAGACCTAAACACAATTTAAATAGATTTATTGGACAATATTTTAAACACACATTAATCACAGAACACGTACCAGCAATATACCATTGAAATCATAATTAAATTTAATAGTAAACTTTCACTGTGTCTGAAATGTGTCAATAGCACTAAATGACACATATAGTATATTAAGAGTGTATTAAAGCTGATATAGAGGAGCTACTATGTGATATAAAATAATCACACTACAATATACTAGTAGAACTGTTTAGAGCACATAATTATTATTATTATACATATATTTGTCCATATACAGGGGTGTGAAAAAGTGTTTCCTGATTTTTTTTCATGTTTGTCACACTTAAATGTTTTAGATCATCAAACAAATATAAATATTACTCAAAGACAACACAAGTAAACACTGTGTTGTTTAAATGAAGGATTTTATTATTAAGGGAGAAAAAACTTCCAAACCTACATGGCATTGTGTGACAAAGTGATTGCACAAATAACCAGTTATTAGGTTTAAGGGGCATTGTCTTTATAAAAAGCGCTTGAAGAAATGGTGGAATTTTAGTAAGTTCTTATAGAACTGATCATAGATTTAACATGGATGGTGTAAATGAAGGAATGTTATAAGTGTGTTTTTAAAAAATGTTGGTTAGTGACTTTGAAAACTGAAATAAATAGACTTGAACTGTGGACGACTTTTTTAAGTATATTGTTTTGAAATACTAATACATTTTAAATAGATAAAATAAATAAACTACATCACAGTGTGCAGCACACTATTCAAAGCTTGGTATAATATCGATATTTTTTTTTATATGAAATATATGATATTTCACTTGGATCTAATGTTTAAGGAAAACTGGCAATGTGGATTAAACAGTTGGTCCAGTAGATGTGGCGTGTTACTCTTTTTTCAAAGTGGCTTATTTGAGAGATTCCAGAAATATTTTTTCGTCCTGATTGTATTCCAGTATAAGCAAATTGTCATCAATCTTCCTCCGAAAACGGAATGTGATCTGATCTATTTAGAAGAGTGGCCCTTTTTATAACAAAACAGAGGTAAAAAAAAGAAAATTGGGGAACTACGTGGCCTGCTTTTGTTTTTTAGAGATCTACATTTGGGTCAATTAAATAATAACTGAAAGGAGTGACTTTTCACATAACACACACACACACATACACACACACGTACACAATAAAATGAAATACACATACACACTGAAATATAGTGTAAAACCCACTGACAAACCACTGAGACAGAAGAGCAGCACACATACAACGTGCAGCTTGACACACAATCGACTGGTTCAACCACGTCTAATAATTTGGATGTATCGTAAGCAAGAGGTCACTGGTGAGAAATCGTCTGAGTGTCTGTATTCACCGTTAGCAAACTGTGCCAAAGGCTCGATTCCAGGTCCAAAATAAAAGAACATCAAGCCCCCGCTCACTTGTCCTGGCAACTCCCACTTTAAATTTCCTTATTAACAGTGGACAGTCATCGTACCTCAGTAATAAAGCTGAAAAATCTTTCCTAATATCATCACAGAGCCACATACTGCATGGCATACCAATCACCCATAACATTAACACCACCTCCCTATTATTGAGTAGGTCCCTCATGCTGCTGAAACAGCTCTGACTGTGGAGCACTGTGTGATCTGACCCCTTTCTATCAGAGTCAGCATTAACATTTTGTACAACAGCTCGGATTTGGGAATCAGAAGACCCCATATGCATCAATGAGCCTTGGGTGCCCATGTTCCTTGTCCTTCCTTGGGTCAATATTGGTAGGAACACTCCACAAGACCTGCTGTAATGGAGATGCTCTAGCAATCACAATAAGGCCCTTATCGACCCTGGTCATGGATTCCCGACCTAGCATTTTCCTACTCACACAAACCCACATCAGCCCAGGAGAGGCTTGTTGAGAAGATGATTAGCTGTGGGATGGTGGGAGCAAGGGGTCTTCCAGGACCAGGGTTGCTCTAGTACTTAGTGCCATTTTACTATATCATTAAAACCACAATACGCTATATTATTTTCATATTTCATTTGTTTTGGTCCATTTGTGTGTTTTTATTATTACATCAATAATAATGAAACTGTATCTGCTACTATCACTTTAAGACTGATATACTGTAACGAAAGCTCTAATGGGCTTTTCTATGTTCTATATTTACTGTTCTATATTTTACTTTATGGGCCATTTAATTATGTGTATAGTTCTACAATTAGTTCATTTGTTTTTTATTCTATTTTGACAAAACTGTATCTACAATACACTCAGTTCACAGGCTCCCATCTACAAACCCAAAGTGAAGTTGTGATGGAAAAATTCCGTAATAAGATTATATGGATGGAGGATTGAACTGAAGAACATTTGCAACATACTGTAGATCTGACTTAGATCTGACAGTATGTGAAAGCTCAGTCTGTGGGAGTGCTCAGGGTAAGCAAAGGATGGGCCTTTCTTTCTCTTTTTATTGGAATCTGCCAGTGACTTTGTGCAAGACCGAGTCAGACCAAACTAATCAAATGCTGAATTCTGAAAAGGAAAGGCCTACTTGAGTGACAGCTCGATGGTTCCAGTTCTTCATTTTTTCCCCAAAAAACAAACACAGGCAGTGGAGGGCACAAGCAAAAACAAGAAAAGAGGGGGATGGAAAAAAGAACAAAAGAGTGAAAATGGTCAAAAAACAGAAATACAGTGAACAGTCCTGCTAAAAACAGTGTAAAGACCCTCACAACCAAACTGATTAGAAACAAATAAAGCAGCATTGTTTCATTTGGGCACTGAATGATGGTAGATCTTCACATGTGAGAAGGCTTATGCAACACAAATGCAACATGAAACACCATTAATACTTTATGATAAAGGATATATTATTTTTAAAAAATAAATTATATTCAGGGAAACAAGCTTCTTTCAACCTGTAAACCTGTAACCTCCTTTGATGTGTATGTTGTGGAGGTGAGTATTATGATTGATAGCACAATAAAACAATATACCAATCTCATTACTACCCATTTTTCATTAACATGAACACCCCATATCTTGCCATGTAAAGGTTCAAACTTCACAAAATTTGACACACTGCATAACCCCAACATTCTTCAGACGTACACCAAATTTCATGTAATTCCCCCATAGGGGGCACTGTGACTCACTCATCTCAAAAGTGCTTAAGTTGAAATTGTACAGTGGTCATAGTATGCACCACAATACATTATGTCTTGTTAAAAGTAGTAGTATCACTGGGGGTGGCCCTTAAGGGTTCATCTTTTTGTGTTTTTAACAGTATGATATGGTAAAATAGGGTCAATGACATTCTTCCACACTCCCACCAAATACAGTGTTTCTCCAACTTAGTATTAGTATTAGCGCATTGCTTCACCAGACACTGCTTCCCCTGCTCTACCACAGTTCATTCACCTGAAGGTTCAAGCCTGGCAATGAATCAAACAGAGAATGCCTGGAATAAGAGCATGCACTGGAAACACTACCATCAGTCATTCCCAGTAGACTTTGTGTAAATGCACATGTTGCTGAAGTTTAACTCAAGCACTTTCAATTGATTTGTCTCTATCTCAGCACATCAGAACACAATGTGTCAGACATGTATGATGCACAATAGCACAATTGGCTTCACTCTCTCTAGTATCCAATTTCCACCAACAGGAACAGGTTCTTGAAGAAGCTACATTCAGGATTCTTTGAACCTTCATGCCACATAGTAAACCAGCCCAAATGTCCACCAGTTTTGAGCAGACCCAGTATAATAAATAATGCATCTACAGTTCCCCCCCCCTGAACAGCAGTAAACATCAGTAGCAGGACAATGGATCATAAACTGTTGTTCTGTTATTGTTTTCACCCAGAAACAAGTCATCCTTTAAATTTTTTTCCTGCCTATGATGGCACTTCTTTTGTTTCTAGCTGGGAACTTTGATTCAGGTTCTGAACCAAATTAATTTGGTTTTAGTTTGGTGCATGAAACAGAACTGAACCAGTTACCTTTGAGTGGTACAGATACAGGCTACTGGTCATAAGTTATTCCTGTTTTTTAGTGGTGATATCTACAGTCTTCCACTGATCTGGGCTTTATGACAGATTGAAAATACAGAAGACTCTCATCAGTTCCCCTGAAGGACTCTCAGACTGTGAGGAACAAGACTCTATGATCTGATGAAACAAAGATTGAACTGTTTGGCTTTAATTTGAAACGTTATATCTGGATGAAACCGATGGAGAGCTGCAGTTATGATGGTCTTTCTGGAACTCAGTCCCACCTTCAGACAGGATCTGTGCAGCTCAGTCAGAGTGACTATCGGCTTCTCTCTCACTAATGCCTTTTTCCCTCGATTGCTTGGTTTGGCCAGGCAACCAGCTCTTAGAAGAGTCCTGGTTCTGCCAAACTTCTTCCATTTGAGAATTTTGGAGGCCACTGTGCTCTTGGGAACCTTTAGTGAATCATTTTTGTAGCCTTCTCCAGATCTGTGCTTTCAAAAATCCTGTCCCTGAGCTTTGCAGCCAGTTCCTGATATGCATTGTCAGCAATGAGGACTTCTATAGAGAGATTTTACAATTCCAAATTTTGTTCAATCAATTTATTTGATCACAGGTGGACTCCAAGGTGAAGACATCTCAAAAGTGATCAAGAGAAATGTGATGGACCTGAGCTACATTTCAAGTGTTTTTGCAAGAGGTCCAAAAAACGTATGTAAATGTGATATTTCACGTTTTTTCTTGTATAAAAATGTACAAAATGGTTTAAAATTCTGATTTGTCATCATAGGAAACAAATAGAAGAAAAGCAATTATAGCATCAGGGTGCAACATAAAATTTTTAAAAAGTGAAGCTTCAGTGCTACCTATAAAAATGCTCACAATATTTTCTTCTTAAAACAGTTGTCAGGCAAGGCTGCCCTTTAAACCCACTGTTATTTCCATTGGTTCCTGCTTAAACAGGAGGACTGTAATAAGTCCCTCAGTAGAGGTGAGACTAGCCTCTACCCTCTTCCGACGTTAGGGTGAGAATACAACCTGGACACGGAGGTGATGACCTTGTGTAAATAGAAGGGACATCCCATGTGTAAAGAATCGTTGAGGAAATGATCACGAGAGGAACAAAATGGGCTGTTCCAAGTTCAAACGCAAACACTAGCATGACCTTAATTGGTTGCAAAAACCTTTTTAGTGCTTCTTTCTTACATTTTTAAGGATTGTTTTAATCTATCTTTATTTGCGATAATTATGTTCTATTTAACTTTGTAAAGTACATTGACTGACCCCTGTGTATAATAATGTGCCATATAAATATAGTTGCTTTGCCTTTTTCACTAAGGCTATAGAACCACTTGCCATTACACTAAGGTTTTAAACAAACTAATGATCTGTTCTATATACAGTGGTGAGAAAAAGGATTTTATTATTAAGGGAGAAAAAGAAAAAACAAACCCTGTGTGACAAAGTGATTGCCCCTAAACCAAATAACCTGTTGGGCCCTTAGCAGCATCAACTGCAATCACACGTTTGCGATAACTTGCAATGAGTCTTTTACAGCTGTGGAGGAATTTTTGGCCCAAACTCATCCTTGAAGAATTGTTTTATTTCAGACAATCAGAGGTGGTCTTCCTGGTGTGTTTAGGATCATTGTCCTGCTGCAGAACCCAAGTTCATTTCAGTTTGAGGTCACGAACAGATGGCCAGATATTCCCCTTCAGGAGTTTTGGTAGACAGCAGAATTGGTTTACTTTTAAATTTACTTTTTATGACCTTGTAAATTTCTACCTTGCATGTTTAGTACTTTTGTATTTATTTCCTTTGTCTTTTTTATTAGTATAAGATGTATGTTTATTTTTTGTCACTGTCTCTATGTTGCAGTCGCTACATAAGCAATTTCCTTAGGGACAATAAAGTTTTTCTGATTCTGATTCTGATTCTGGTTAATTGGTTCCATTTATCAAAGCATGTTTTCCAGGACCTGAAGCAGCAAAACTGCACCAGACCATCACACTACCACCACCATGTTTTACTGCTGGTATGATGGTCTTTTTCTGAAATGCAGTGTTACTTCTATGCAAGACGTTATGGGACACACACCTTCCCAGTATTTTGCCAAAATTCTTGGGAATCATCAAAACGTTTTCTGGCAACATTGAGACGAGCCTTAATGTTCTTTTTCATCTTGGCACTCTACCATAAGTATGTTGTTGTGAGGTCCTTTGTGACCTCTTGGATGAGTCGTCACTGTGCTCTTGGGGTAATTGCACTCCTGGGAAGGTTCACCACTGTTCCATGTTTTCGCCATTTGTGGATAATGGGTCTCACTGTGGTTCGCTGGAGTCCCAAAGCTTTAGAAATGGCTTTATAACCTTTTTCAGGCTGATAGATCTTAATTACTTTCTTTCTCATTTATTCCTGAATTTCTTTGGATCTCGGCATGGTATGTAACTTTTGGGGCTCTTTTAAGCTACTTCACTTTGTCAGGCAGATCTTATTGTTTAGGGAAAGAAAAATAATTGTCATAGGATCTGCGGGAAAAGGTAGTTTAACTCTATTAAACAGGAAATGGATATAAGAAAATAAGGAATTGAAAATGTCAATCAGCAGGGTTCAAATTCTAGTTAAGAAGTGGAAAATTAGGGATCAGGTAGATCAACTAAATTTTCAGTCACAACTACCAGGAAAATTGAAAAACCCACAAATAACTACAACACTCTGAAAAAATGTGGTGTGGCTGTTTCAAGATGCACAATAAGGAGGCACTTGAAGAAATATGGGCTGCATGGTTGAGTTGCCAGAAGAAAGACATTACTACAAAAATGCCACAAACTATCCTGCTTACAATATGCCAAACAGCACAGAGACTGGCCTCAAACCTTCTGACACAAAGTCATTTGGAGTGATGAGACTAAAATTAAACTTTCTGGCCAAAACCATAAATGCTACATTTAGAGAGGAGTCAACAAGGCCTATGATGAAAGCTACATCATTCCTACTGTGAAACATGGTGGTGGATCGCTGATGTTTTGGGGATGTGTTTGTGCACAAGCAATTTTGTTAAAATTGAAGGCAAGATGAATACAGTAGTTTATCAAAAAAAAACCTGGAGGAAAATTTGCACTCATCAGCCTGGAAGCTGCGCATGGGACGATGATCAATGATCCTAAACATAAGGCCAAGTTGACCAGTGAAGGTTCTGAACCTGTAGACTGTTCTGCAGCGGCCATCTCAGTCTCCTGACCTCAATATAATTGAGCCACTCTGTGGAGATCCTTAAAATGTGCAGTTCATGCAAGACAGACCAAGAATTTACAAGAACTGAAGGCTTTTTGCAGCAAGAATGGGCAGCTTTAACATCTTAGAAGATGTTACAAACAAAGCTTTACTTTTACTTAACCAACGGGCTGAGCAACTAAAAGATTCTCATTTGCAATTTTACATCAACAGATCAGGATTTAATATCTAGGAGTGAATATCACACACAACCTGTCTGCACTGTTGAAAAAAAACACCACTGGGTAATAAATGTAAGTCAGACCTTAAGAAATGGAATACATTTCAGCTTTCACTAACAGGCAGAATAAATTCTAGGAAAATGAATGTACTCCCAAGGTTTCTATTTCAGAATCCACCAGTTGTTATCCCAAAATCCTTCTTTGCAAAAGTATCTACATTTCTATTGAACAGGAAGAACCCAGAGATTCGTAAGGAATCCCTTCAAGGACCAAGAGATCAAGGAGGACTCACATTGCCCAATCTTAGATATTATTACTGGGCTGCTAATATATAAAAATCCTATACTGGACACTGACCTCTGAGAAGGAGGCAAATTTTTGTCACAAACCAAATCAATGTGCAACCACATAATCACTTTCCACACTGCAATACGCCTCTTGCCCGATTGTCTTAGCTACACTTTAGGTCTGGGCACAATTTAGGTAGAGCTTTAATGGGACAACATCTTGGGCCAATTCAATTTAAAATCATATTATTGCAAAGCAAGGCTGGCAAATATATATTCTAACGTAAATGAAAGCTGTGACAGCAAAGCTCCCACATATTCTGGAAGTGTTCTTAGCTTTC
>JBBIGC010000001.1:36965091-36980311 GCA_037576955.1 Lepidarchus adonis
ACACACACACACACACACACACACACACACACACACACACACACGTCTGAGGTTTAAAAATCAGTTGCCAAAGTCATTTAACTCAGCAGAGATTTCAGAGCAAAAACTGGTACAGACCCCAGACCTCTTCCCTCGCTCCCTCCTGTGTGTGTGTGTGTGTGTGTGTGTGTGTGTGTGTGATCCTGATGGCTCCAGATCTGCATCTTCCAGCATATATACCCTGCAGGGCGGGTAGAGTGGATCTGATGGTGCGTTCTGCTGAACACACCACCCTCTGCAAGGCTTTCTGCTGCTGAACAGTGCAGTTCCCAAACAGTGAAGCCCTGGCCCATAGTCAGCTGGGATTGGCTCCAGCTTCCTTGTGACCCAAAACAAATAAGTGGTTTGGGAAATGAATGGAAGTGTCCAAGTTGAATTTCGAGTTAACGTACACAAACAAATTCAAGTCAAGTGTGAATTGGGCAACTTGGACTCAAGTCCACAACTCAGACGCAACAGCAGACGACATCAGACTTCAAATTCACAAGGAGGATTCCCCTCTATCTTGTATTATTTTCAGATATCTTCTTTAGTATTTGGTTCTCTCCTGCCTCACTGGTTGTCCCATGTGTGGGGAAAATGAGTCGAAATATCATGTTCTAATGGGTCAACCATCTGCAGGCTAATTTCAGAAATTTCTCTCACGGGAAGAATCACTATGGTTTCATTTGGACAGCAGGCAAAAGCGCTCAGCTCGGATTTGTCATGTCCATTTTGTTCTGAGCGGATCAGATTTGTACGCTTGGTCAGGCTAGGATATGGGCAAAGATCCGTTCTGACTGCCCGTCTGGATGCAGCCAATCAGAGTTAGGAGGAAGTGGGTCAACAGGTTGTTTTGTCAAGCATATTGGATTTGTAATGGTTTACGTCTTCCTTCATAGAGCTTCATTTACTGCACACTTTCCTGTGACCATCAGTAACACATGCAGTAGCATTTGCTTAACTATACCCCCTCACTAACCAGTGGCCGCCATCTTGAATTTTACAACTATAATCTGATCAGCCACACTACTGAAACCACTGTCAGGTGAAGTGAGTAACATAGATGATCTAGATACATGGGCTCCTCTCCAGGCGTGAAAGATATTAGACAACAAGTGAACACTCGGTTCTCAAAGTTCTCGAAGAATGACCAAGGAATATGACTAGATGACTGGGTGAGAGCATCTCTAAGCCAACAGCTCTTGGGCGATTCCTGGTATGCAGGGATTAGTACCTCTCAACAGTGCTCAAAAGAAGAACTTCTGAATTGGAAATAGGATCATGGACACCCAAGACTCATTATTGAAAAGGGAGTGTAAATTATACTTTAGTCTTGGCCGATCCCACAGAATACCCTAAAATGTAATTGTGAGCATCAGAACTGGACAATGGAGCAAACTTATTGGAACATCACAACTTCTTGAAGGTGGTGGATGCAATTTAATGGATTGGCTATGGTTCTGCTAGTCCTGGATTCATGTGGAGGTTTGACATGTAGCACCTACCTGAACACTGCTCCAGATCAAGACCCTTCATTTTCCATAATGGCATTGACCTCTTTCTCCAGGATGATGCTCATGAAGACCATGACAAACAGTTCATAGTGTTATGTAGGTCTTCAAATTCTCCAGATCTCAGTCTGATTGAGCATATGTGGAATGTGCTGGACAAGAGACTAGAGATCCCATCTCTTAAATGACAAGACATGAAGGATCTGTTGTTTTAATGCCAGATCCCACAGCACATCTTCAGAGGTCTTGTGGAGTCTATACCTGTTGTAGCTGCCACTGAGTGAACATAACACAACATAACCCGTATTCTAACAGTTACCTGCAGGTGCTGCTCTTCTGCATGACCTCAGCACGGTGATATCCAGAGAGTTTGCAGAAGCCATCGTTACTGTAGACGATGGGCCAGTCCACGATCTGAGCATTCCCCAGAACAAAGTTGGTGTCTGTGGGAATAAAGAGAGAGGGAAGGGGGAAGAGGATGGGATAAAGAATGACCAGCCACATGGTTAAAGATCAAAGAGCCACATCTAGGTCACTTACTATGGGAATATTATGAAGAGGAAGAGGGGTGTGTGCTGTTATGGTGATTGAGGCTATGAGACGTAAAAGGTAAAAGTCAAATGGGCTAAAACCCTCTTTATGATCGGTCCAAACCTGGTTGCATTTCAAAAAAAGTCTATCCAGTATGATTTTTTGGGCCTATATATGCTGAGTATTTTTCATATCTTTTTTATACTCCAGTAGTTTTAGTGACACATTGTCAGTTCTCAATTTCCAAGTCTCTTTGGTCGCAGACACCCAGCCAACGATGAACAACTAGTGCCAACTGTTGATCAACTCCCATTCCCTCCTGTCTGCTCTGACCCAGTTGTCCAGCCATCACAGTTTGACCATCAGATCCTTACTCGCACCATCTTTTCCTGCTTCCAACACAAGAACTTACTGTCCACTTCCTTAATATGTCCTGACCCTCAGCAGGAGTCACTATTTTCAGATCAGCAGTTACTCGCCTAACCTGCCAATGGCTAATCAGTTGTTTTGTGTTTATAGCGATTGGTGTTCAACCAAGGTATTCAAACTGGCTCAAAAAAGGTGACATGAATGAACTAATCCATTGTCATGCTCTACATTTTCCCATATATAGCAAAATAAAAACAATTTTTTAAGCAGCTTCAATCAGACTTTAACACATATCAGCAACATACTACAGCAACATAAGTATTAATAGTTACTTGGTAATTGTGCACACCGCACTCTGCAAAATGTGAACATTAACCTATCGCATGTGCATAAGTAGAGCAGTGTGGCAGGACAGCACCTAGCTCAAAGGTACCCCAGTGGTAGAGTGGGATTTGAACCTTTGCAACCTTCTGATCCAAAGGACAAGGTTCCAACTACTAGGTCACCACTGCCTGCATACTAGTAATAGTAAACTTTGTAAATTTTGTCTGAAATGTGTCAGCAGCACTTAATTACCTGCAGGGGGTCCTCGAGTTATGCCAGGGTTCGGTTCCTCTGAGTGTGACGTAACTCGAATTTTAACGTACAGTAAGTTGGAACTCTTTTTAATGCTTCAACATACACTACGCATTGGAGAGGAGACTTGTGGCAAAACCACACTGACGGTGCCTTAGCACAGTGCACTATTAACCCCCCATCTCACCCACCAACACACATGACTCTTACTCAACACTAACGGTGAATAAAACATTAACGTCTCAGCAAAACAGCAATAAAGAGCGCAAAGTGAAGCAGAGCAGTCGCCTCTTTCTCTCGTCCCTGCACTCATGCATGCACGCACGCCAAACGCACACACCCACAACACTTCAATACTAACCCCCCAATCTCACACACCAATCCAACCCTTATTATAGAAGAGCTGAAATAATCTTACTGCAATATATTAGTAGAACTGTTTAGTGAATAATTATTTATTACTAAATATATTTTAAATGACTGTACAGATGAACCAATGTACAGATTAAAGATCATGATTATCACCGTTTCTGGGCTGTGGGAGAACTAGTGAAGTGTGCATTAATACAGATCGGTGTGAAGAGTTTGTGCATTAAGTCCTAATAAAATGTGCTTAAAGAAATGGTGGAATTTCAGTAATTTTCATAGAACTGGTCATAGATTTAACATGGAGGGTGTAAATGAAGGAATATGCTGTTCTAAGTGTGTGTTCAGAAATGTTGGACTTTTGAAGAATATATTTACAAAAACAAATACATTTCATAGCTATTGAATGATAAAGTATTTTACAATTTCATTTGAAGTTTACTTATAGACAGTAGGAAAACTGGCAGCATGTTACTTCTGCTGGAAACAAATTTAAGTAACTATATTTTATAAGGGAATGTCACTATAGCTGCTTTCAGACTGCTGGTTACATTGGGCTAAATGTGATTAATAACCCATACACAATGTTGTTTTTTGGTCGTTTATATTATCTTTTAAGCTCAGTGTACTGCTTACAGAGTGAGTAACATTACAATAAATTAACATTCCACCATTTGTTTCTTAAACTAGAGAGAAGAGAACTAAAGTGAAGATAAAATATATATTTATCTGTGTGAAGTTCCTTTGACTCCTGGTTTCTCTCTTCATTTCATATTTGGCAAAATATTCTTGAGGGTAAAGTGATTTGAAAAAGTTGTTACTTTGATTTCTCTGGTTAATGCCGTGCTTATTTTTTTAGCACTTATTTTGCAAGGAGCATTTTGATGACATTGCTATAAAGGGTCTTGAGTGTGCAAATTCGCAAACATTGACTTGCATTGACCCAAAAGCGACATCGATACCAGACTGACTCTTCAGGCTACAGCTGGGAGAAAAATGGTCAAAATAGTGATATAATGTTTTTGGTTCAATGTCATCAATATAGTGGTGCAAAGTATTGCAATGTATTTATTAAATATTTGTATTTGTATTGTAGCCTTATTTTGAAGAAGCATAGGCTTATTTAACCCCACCCCCTTTCCACTATTTGGTAACTAATAATCAATACTTTTTTCTTCAATATCCATTGCTACATGTATTTAGTTTTATAACCTCCTACATGTTTATACATATTTATATTAATTTGTTGATTATATTTATATATATATATATATGTGCACAAGCACAAACATATATACTGTACATACACCCAGTGTGAAAAAATATACCTATTATGCTTTTCTTTTGGTACTTACTACTACTAGGATAACATGCAGAAATGGAAAAATAATTAAACTGGGACATTTCTTTGAGATGTGTTAATTTCTTTATGAATTATAATTCATTTTAGTAATATAAATGACAGAAAAACATCAGCCATAACATTAGGATGACCTGCCTAGTGTTGTGTAGGCCCCCCACACGCTAACAAAACAGCTCTGACTGTTTTATACTGTGTGTTCTGATTCAGCATTAACAGTTCCTGCAACAGGAGCTCCTCTTTTGGATCAGACCACACAGGCCAGCTCTCACACCCCACGTGTCAATCAGTCTTGGGTGACCATGCTGCCAGGTCACCAGTAGGTCTTCCATGGATCATGTTTGGTAGGTACTAACATTCTACAAGACCCTCGCTTTTGGAGATGTTCTAGCCATCACAATAAGGTTCTTGTCAAACCTCAAGCACTGATTGTTCACTTGCTGCCTAATATATATCCCACCCCCCTGAGCAGTAACGTTACTCACGTTGAAGATCCATGGTGTTATGGCTGATCATTGTATTTGTATCATGGCCCAAATATCAGATCAGATTTCATCACCTACATGCAAGTGACCAACATCAGATTCAGTCATTTTTGCTGGTGACAATTGTAAGTGAATTTGTTTGGATTTAGAAACAGTCTATTGTTTTTTAGCAGCATTTTTCTATAAGATTAACTTATTCTCCTTATAAATAATATAAAACAGCCTAATTCTAGTGCCATTTACAAACCTTGGCAGGATAGCCCAGTCCCTTATCTTCCATCTCACACTGTAAACACAGTTTTCAAGTCACGTAATAGTTTGAATATCAGCGACACTTACATTTGGTGTGAAAACTCTGCTCGCTTGTTTAATTCTTCCTCCGTCACGTATAAACTTGTTGAAGTGTTGGGATCAATGTTATAGGGATTCGATTCACTTTTATATCTACAGTCTCTGTATCGTAACTTAGCTTTCATAACAAAGACCTAAGTCCTTCACTTTGTCACCACGACACTAAAACACCAGCATGTTTATCTCTCCTACTTTACCAAAGCTGAGCAGGAAGGAACATCCACCAATGAAGCCTAGTTCTCTCAAACGATCACATTCAGTTGACAGCTGGAGAGAAACAGCACACGAGGTCTCTACGGGTGGAATATTCAGCGCCACATTACGAGAGAGCAGCTCAGTAGATACAAACATCCGAGCCAAATCTCGGCGAACTGTCATCACTGCCTCCACTCAGCTGTCCCGGCCATGCGGGCTCCAGTGCCGGAGGCTAAGTAATGGCAATCTTGGCCCACTCCTGATCCGTCATTCTGGACAGTCAAATGGTAGAAAGTTCCAGTGTAATTTATCAGGATGTCATTGCTGAGCTGACATTTAAGAAATGTCAAACGCGAAACGTTGCGAATCGCACAAAAGACACACTTTTTGCTCCAGGGTGTTCTGCTGTGGACATAATTTTATGTATTTACTTCTGCAAAACTGTGCTATTGGTGCACATGTAGCCCCTGACTGGCTGAGGCATCTGAAATGGCCTTTACTACAGACTTTCAGACAGAATTAGCATATGCTACATTTCTAACAAAAGAGTGTCTGTCACGAAACTACCTGTAAATGCTCAAGCGAAGCACTTTTCTCAGTCTAGCATTCGGTTATGAAAGAACATACATATATGTGTATATATAAGGAAGTATTGTGATATTTAAACCCTATTTGCAAAAAAAAGTTTTACAAAATGTATTAAATCAACAATCTGCTACAGATTCATTTACATGAACCTTTTATTTGACAAAAGTACAAATGAAAAATTTAATCTGACGGCAACAACATATTCAACAAAATTTGTGCCAGTGGTATGTTTAGCTTTGGCACGTTTATCTTTCCTTTATTCTACTTTTTAATTGTTTCAGAAATGAGTATACTAATTTATACATATATATTAGATATATATTAGAAATGTCTGTTTTTGTGGGTTTACACTAGTCCTCTCAGAAAGGCTACCACAGCTAATTACAGCTGGACTGAGCCATTACTGGAACAGGCAGAGCTGGACAGACTGTTCTTCTGTGACGGACGCTCCCCAGTTCCCTAATCGACTGGAAAACGCTGTAACCCACCTGTAGTCTGGGCTGCATAGGTGGGTGTGACTGTGGGCCTTCGGAGCTGTCCCTATCCATTTCTAGTTCACTCCCTAGTCTTAGAATGACCAAGACAGCGAGTTTCTCCTTACCTAATCCCTAGGCAGTAAACGCCGTCCAGTTCAACAAGTCCCCTTGCCCCTAGTGGCTGGTGTCATTCCTTGGTCTCTTCTGGCCTCCTGGGATCCCTGTAACCTCACGGCTCCACCTAGCTCATCCAATGCCCCAATTCCACTAGTACTCACCTACGCCTGCTCCCAGATGACCAGTATTAGGAGGTAATTAAGAAAAGCTCTTATAATCCAAGTCAATGCTCATTCTTTGCTCTGTACTGAAGAGTTATGGCATTCTGTTTCGAGTCCTCCTTTCATGTCTGACTGTGAGTCCTCCCTTGTCAAGCTTCCAAGTCTTCTTGGGCTCACCTGTCGTTCCCTGCAACTGGGGTTCGAATCCCAAGCAGTGTGGGCCACACCTCTCAGCGGGGCTACTTATTACAATACTGTTCCTACTTCTGTTGAGTCTTGCAGACATCAAATTAAGTTTAAAATACAGTTAAACTACTGAAGATAAAAATAAAAAAACATTTGACAGTTTAATGATCCATGTTAATTCATATATGTCAGATTTTAAAGGTTTATGCTTAAATGTTTACATTCGAAGCATAATTAGAACCAACAGATAAGCAATCAACATAAATTCTGCTTTTGTAAATGTATTAGACTTATTTGTAATCCTGCTCTGATATCATGTCATTGATGAAAAAGTTCAAACGGAGAGGAGTTTATCAGGTGACAAAACTGTTAATGACGTTTCACCCTCAACAATCTGAAGAGCAGCGACTGCAAAGCTGTAGGTCCACGTTCACGTAGAACTGTTCTGCAGAGTTTCTGCTGAAAACAGTTCTCCACGATGACCCACCAAGGCAGAAGCGAAGGTGAGGACTTTTAATTTGAAACAGCATATACAGGAAGTGGAGACATGTCAAGCGCCACACCCCATCAACAAATCACTAGCATCTCGTTAGCAACAATCTGATCCACAATAAATCTAACTGAAACACTGTTCTGAAATAAAATATATATAATACATATTCTCAATCTGTTAAATTGATGAATTACGTTTAAATGTAACACATTGAACTGTTTCTACCCTCTACTCCAGAGGTGGAAAATTTAGGTCTGGAAAGTAAAAATCCTTCACCAGTGTATGCGATTGGGCAAAATCCTGAGGAGTATTTTACTTTCCAAAATAAAACTGCGATTTATTATTCATCCAGTTTCAATGGCATGATTTTATGAAGTAAAGCTGTGTAGAATAACACATACGCTAACACTAAAAATGGACCTTTGGTTGCCTGAAAACATTTACCACTGCCTGTTTTACTCCCCCCTCCCTTATTTACGTCGGTAATTTTAACTTACTTTGTCAATGCTGCTAAACATAATGAGATGTCATCGGAATCTTATTGTATGAATGTATAATGATGATAAAAAATCGTACCCTCTTCTTCTCTTCTTAGTAGAACTCGCATAACCCACCAAAAATAGCGTTACTGTCTATTGCTAAGTTTAATCTCCAGTAAAACTATTGATGAAATGTCAAGGACCACTCCAGGATTACAATGTCCAACCATCCTAACAGATTAAAATGGACATTAAATGTGTGAAACAAAAGTGCAAATGGTTCACTTGAAAGTGGAAAAGAGGGTTTTTGTGATGTTGATGGTTCTCAAACACACACTACATGCCTCGTCTAAACTAGAACTAGCTCACCACACACAGCACTACCACCACCACCACCACCACTATGAAGAAAAAGAGAAAAACGTTCCATGCCAACATTTGTTATTTTACAATGCTTCTGAGCCTTTGCCATCCCTCTTAGGAAGACTGATCTCTGATCATTAAACACTTTTGGAAAGTCGTTGTTATCTCTGGATGGACTAGTGAATTATTAATGTTCTCGAAGCAGAACACGAGTGAGAGACGGAGAGCTGGAATATTGGGCAGGACCTTGAGACGGTCCAGTCCGTCCGGTTTGTAAATTAACAGAAATTGGTATAGAACATCTGGTTAGTTAATGCAGAGGTGGGAAAGAGTGGGAGAAGCAAACAGTGGGAGAAAGAGAGAGAGGACGAGTCAGAGTACTCTCCAAGTGGGCTGTACCTGTCTGTCTATGTGATAATGTCCAAACTGAAAAACAGAAAAAAGGTTACAGCAGTGTTGAAAACACACTCTCCTCACTACAGGCCAAATCAGTGGGAACACACATTCATCTAACATCATAACTCTAGAACACTTTACTACATTTCCAAGTTGTCCATGTCTTCATAAAGCCAAATCTATTGGTGTTTCTTGGAAGTTGCGACCACAAGCCACTACATTTATACAGAAAATACAATTATTACATAAAAACTGAGGGAGTCAGAGAGCGCAGGGTTGATTGGCACAGTTTAATGAAAGCTGAACATCTTTCAATTTCATGGAAGAAAAAAAAACCCAAGAACATTGACTAATTTTGTGTGGTGCACTTCTGCCAGCCAGCCCCAACATGTTACTGGGATGGTTGGCACAATATTAAAAGGCAACAATTGCAAAAAATTGAGTATGAAATAATCCGAGACTGTAACCGAACCAAACCATAAATATAGCCATTCGGAGGAAGCCAAAATATGTGTTTGAATTTAATTAAAGCTAAGAACGGTTATATATTTACTCTCACTGGCTTGTACTGAAAACAAACAATAAGATGATTATAATTTTTTTTTATTAGCCTGAATTAAGTGACCATAATCATTCTAAACAATTGTTTATCCACTTGGAGAAGAAACTAGCCTTTTAATATTTATCTTGTTAAAACACGAATAATTAATACTCAACATACCCTCAGTTCAAATTCATGTTATTTTTTTCTTACGTCCATTAAATGACCATCCAAAGCTATGAAGTGTTTTTTTTTAGGATTAATCGCACAACATATCACCACCACTGGGAGGGTGAAATTGATTTTTTGAGGTTTGGTCTCATCAGCTTCTAGCGCCACCTACTGATAAACTTTAAAGCAAATATCTTGACATTTATTAGCCAGTATCTCATGACAGAAAGGTTCGAACTTCACAAAATTTGGCAGAATGCTGCAGCACTGTATTCTTTGAACACATACCAAATTTCAGGAAATTCTACCCATAGGAGGTGCTGCAACTCAAAAAACACTTCAGCTCAAATGTTTTGCACCTATCACTTCTATAACACACCACAATGCAGTACATCAGTTTCCTCTTATTGACATAGAATTTACTACTGTGCCAACCGACCCCATTCTCCTCCACATTTCTCACAATTCATCAATGTTTTTTTATTAATGATTTTAATACCAGGTTTACACTGTACGATGATAGTAATATTGATATCTTTGCAAATTAACGTCATGTAGTATCCATATTTATTTATTTAATATTCTTTTTATCACTTCAAATGTTTATTTAATAGCTTTTTTGGTACATATGTTGATTCTGATGTGTTACTTTGTAAATTTGACAGAAACCCACACATATATAATACCTGCTTTCAAGTCTAAATAAATTCCTACTGTATCGTCACTTCTGTGGCAGCTCCCATCCCGATATATACATCAATCAGCCATAACATTAACACCACCAGCCTAATACAGTATAGTGTAAGTTACTCATGCTGCTGAAACAGCTCTGACTGTGGAGCACTGTGATCTGACCCCTTTCTATAAGAGCAGCATTAACTGTTTGCACAACAGGAGCTGCTCTTTGGGATCTGACCAGGTAGGTTAGCCTTCATTCCCCATATGAGACAATGAGCCTTGGGCATTCATGACCTTGTCGCCAGTTCCCCAGTTGCCCTTCTTTGGATCAATTAGGTTCTAAATCCAGGTTTCAAGACCTGGAGTTGCTCTAGGCATCTCAATAAGACTCAATAAGACCAAAGTGGCTCAGATCGATATGCTCCTACTTCCAGCGCATCAACTTCAAGAACTGACTCTCCTGCTACTGTCTAACATATCGCACCATCCTGAAATAACTAGTCAATGTTATTTATTTTACCTGTCAGTGGTGTTAATGTTATGGCTGATTGGAAAATATATATATACACACACACACTGGATCTGCCTTGCTGCTTTACTGTTTCCATTGATTCTAATGCTCAGTTGCGCTTCTACAACAGGACTGTGTGTATATACATGTTATAAGGATGGAAAATAACAATGCAAGGCTAATGGTGACAATTAGCCCACTATACAGCAGAGCCTATTTTATATTCTTACCTGCACAGTTCCATCAATTTGCATTTTTTTAAAACTAAAAAATGATTCTTTTACTTACACTCCACTACAATAATCTTTTTTCTCAAATATGTTTTCCACGGTTTAACTATAGTTCCTAATGTAACCGTTCTTTTATTTCAGTAATGTGCTGTTAGTGAGCTGCACTGCTTTAACACTGCTCATGCCCCAAACAAACCACAGAGCAACACTGTCGGGGCAACTGTCATAAAGTCGTACAGCAGGGGTTCCAACTCCAGCAAACCATTTAATTTAAATATCAATATTTTTTATTTAGTTAGATATTTATGGTAATTGCAGGTAAATAAAGCACATATATTGCACTGTAGAGCTGCTGTTGTACAGTAATGCTTTCTATATTCACTAAAACTAAAAATTATAGACAGTTATGGTCAATATTTCATGTTAGAATAACTATTCAGTGCAATAACACTAGAAACTACTTTTTTATTATAGTTCTTATGATTAAACGCAGGGTTTTGTTTGTAAAAACATGCTGAATTACAGTAAAAGACAGTATTTCGATTCAGTTAAATAGCTGTAATAATTAATTTGATAGAGTTTTGCTGTTAATGAACAATGTTTACTTTTATTTTGACAGTGTGCTGTACAGTGTAAGCCTGGTACAAGCTCAAAAGTTCATATCTCCCATTTTGACATTTTTACACAATTTAAAAACACCATTAAGACTTTACATTGTGTAAAACAAAATCCATGGATCAACAGAAATGATGCAAAATGACTATGAATATAATATTCTGGATTTATAAGGATTATAAGGTCAGGCTAAAAAAAGTGTTTCTTTTGTGACAAAAGAGTTTGAAATTAAAATCAAGCTCAACCTTCACTTTTAAGACTTGGTGGGCAATGCTACTCTTTAAATTGTGTAATAATTAATAATTAAATTGAATAATAAGTTGAATTTCTATCATTTCTGCTTTGTTTCTCAATATTCTGCTTTCTTCGTGTTGCCCATGTCAAAGGACCCTCAGGTCAGTGCAGGAGGAGATCCCAGGAATTCACCTGCAGATGTAATTGCATATAGAGAATGTCTTCCTGCCTTAACACACCACAGTACAGTGATTCCACACAGCTCTAACTTTGCAGCTCTGTAATGATGCTCCAGATGCTGACTGCACTGTACTGTATCCCCCCTTCTCTCTATCTCCTCCATCCACAGAAAAAAAAAGTTCTGGACCCCCCCTCCCAGCTGGTGAATACCCAAAGCTTGGAGCGCAGCATGCATCCTTACCATTGGACCGCCGCACAATATTCTCCAGGAAAGTGTTCTGGGGGGCCACCAAACCCCGGCGGCCACCCGCCATGGCTCCACGATCGGGCAGGTGAGCTGGTCCACAGCGCTGATCCTCTCCAGCACGGAGCCAGGCACCGGGGGCTCTGCTCTCCTCCAGCAGCCGAGGAGGAGAGACCATGCAGACGTACACACACACACACGCACACACACTTAGACCCACACACATGCAAATGTGCGCACACACACACATCCCGAGCAGCTGATGATGAAAGTGCACCATCTACTGGCTCAGGCTGGCAGCCCAGTTTACATCCCACTAAAGGGGGTGAACTGTGGTGGAAATTCCCAGTGCTGTGAAATAAACCAGACAAAGCTGCATCATATAATAATAATAATAATTTGAATTTATTCAGTGCCGTTCTCAAACCCAAGGTCACTTTACAAAGCAAAATCAAAATCAAAAATTGTTAAGACGCAAAAGCAGTGACGAACGAACAGCAGAATGAGGAAATCGAGAAGGAGCATTGGAATAGCACAGAATCAGTACATATGTTTTTAACTGAGTTTTAAAGAGAGACAGACAGGACGTGAGTTCAGGTTTTGAGGGAGGAAACTCCAGCAACACTAAATGATCTCCCACCCATAGTGGAAAACCTGAATTTAGGAACTGTGAGTAATCCAGTACCAGAGGAGCATATAAAGGAATCAAGCACTAAATGTGAAAGGCTCGGCTTTGTGAACAAATAGTTGATGGAACTTCACGCAAAAGGCAATTTCTGAAAAATTTGGGCTGTTTTGTCAAATGCAGTAAAAACAAAAAGCTGTTATTTGTGAAACCGGAATTTTGAAAAACCAAAGAAATTACATTAAGTAGTTTGAACAATTAAGTGAATTGTATTTTGTAAATATAAAAACATTCAGAAAAGTTGGGATGCTGCAAAATAAGAGTAATAAAAAAGATGACAAAAATAAAGATTTATAGAATATTATAGAAGCATTCTGCAATAAGCAGGTGAACTGGCGTCAGGTGAAGGGATCTTAATTAAAAAGGAGCAGCCAATAAAAAATTGCTGTAGCAAACATGGATCGTGACTCATCAGGTGCCAAACTTCATGAGAGAAATGTCAAATTTCTCAAGAATTGAGCTTCATCATCGACAGTACAAAATATTGTGAACAGTGTAGAGCAAGGGCAGAACCCAGTGTTGAATGGTGCTGTATGTAGCCTCGTGGGGTTGGGAGGACTTCTGTCACTGAACACAATCCACTGTGAAGAAGAAATGCAGCCTGAAGCCAAACATCAGTTCTATACAGAAACTCTGCCCAGTTCTCTGGGCCCGAGCTCATCTCAGACGTGTGCTGTGGTCAGATGACTCCTCTGGGTCGGACAGATTGTCAGATACATCAGTGAAAGGTGATGGTAGGAGTGGCATCAGTATGGAAGCTCAGGTTTTGTCTATTTGTCCAGCAAAAAAAAAAACCTGTATGAAAGCTACATTATTTATTAACTGTGTTATTAACGTGAATTTGACCACAGGTCCCAAGAAATTGTTCAGTGTGCTTGCCCCCTACTTGGGAACCCCTATATCCACACCAGCCAAAATAATGTGTGTGCAAGAAAGAAAAAAATCACTTCATTAGGTTATTTAGCAAAGTAGGAAAAGCAATTACTAAATGAAATAAACACAAAATAAGATCAGGGAAAACCCGGAAATGTGCAGAGAAATAGGATAACAAATTGGGCTAAACAATTTATTATTACAGTCCCTGTTACCTCGTCAAACCCGCCTTTACCATAATAGGCTGCAGGACAGATTTCCTTCCATTTTTAGCACTCAAGTCTAAAAAAATGACAAGAAAAAAGAAAAATGTCTTTTCGCTAAAAAGGGCCTCTGTGAATAAAAGATCAATTTAAAGACAATAATCAAATTTTTTACCCGAAAAAAATTTATACTTAGAAACAATTATATTTTCCCAAAATTGTTTACCCTTAATTAGCTGAAACAGCGACCTATATAAAATATTTTTTTTTTAAATTAGATGCAATGCTTTCATATGCGCTAAAATAAAATTTCACTAAAATTGGTGTGCTTCCAAAAAACGTGGTAGTGATGCCGAATAGGGGTGTGACAAAATATTGATATGGCGATATATCTTCATCCTTGCTCACACGATACGATAATTGATACGCTGATGGCAATATCAATATTTTAATTAATACACTTTCAGTGCTAATTTGACTCACCAGCATCGCTACTTCATGTCTCCTCTGGGTGGCGCTGCAGGACACAGGAGAAACCTGAAGAGTAACTCAGCAACAGGGGGACACAGGAAATGCTCGGCTGAGAGACGACCAGCCACATCTAAAATCTCGGTACACTTTGCTTCGCTTTTTAAACATTAATTGAACAAGATTATTATATGACGACCATATTTCTGCTCATCTCTTTCCCGCATGAAACCTTCAACCCGGCTGTAGATAAACATGCATCAGTAAAACATATCACTGGAGAGCTTCTTTGAAAAGATCTTTGGATAGATCCAATAATGCAATCCCTACCCATATCTAGCGTTTGCTGAACTGTCCTCAACAATAATTTTAATCAAACAAAAACATAGCATTGTGTAATTCGATTTAGCATCGAGAGAGTTAAACTAGAAACTATACTAGAGGATCCACCTTCAAAAACACACGTCATGATGACTCTTAGTGCATATGGGAGATCGAGCCTTTTGCTCTATTGCCCCACGGCTCTGGAACCATCTTCCTGTCCAGTTGCGAATTGTACAGGA
>JBBIGC010000001.1:37013701-37025192 GCA_037576955.1 Lepidarchus adonis
CCACAATAAAGCAGTTCTCCTCTCTCACAGACACAAGCGTGGCAGGCTGCCATCTAAACCCGTTAACGGCTGATGGTGAGTTACACAAGGGCACAAGAAACATGAAAAATGACTACATGACTGCAGGCATATAGCACGGCATGGCCCACAATGTATTTTCACACAATAATATTTTCATTCTTAATATAATTATATGCACAAAAAAAGTTTTCTTTGACATCAGATGTAACAGTAACTATTTCTATCTCTGAAATCTACTTTATAAGCATGCACTTAAAGCCATCCAAGATAAAAACAACAACAACAAAAAACAGAAACCTTCAGAGATCATATTACACAATACACATATTATTGGACAGAACAACAAAAGTTTTACCTTAAAATGCCACGTTGTGTACAAATATCAAACTTCACGTCATAATAAATATCACCAACAATGTTCCAGACATGAAGGAGGCTGAAAAACTGCCTCCACGCGCAGGACTACCTGACTACGTCAATAATTCACTCTTTCTCTCCGGCGCTTACCACGCTCACTTTTTCCCCCCACCCGTTTTCCGGCGGAGCGTGGTGGTTGGCTAGTACCATCCCACCTCTAGTGGATTGATTGGTTAACAGTGTGCCGTCCTCTGCTCTACGATTGGCTAATACGGCGCAACCTCCTGGGCTGTGATTAACTAACACGGCCCAGCTTTCTGTGCTTTGATTGGCTACAGACACTTCCGGGTTGTGTCCCTGTTGGCGACCCGTTTGAATTTGTGGCGCAGGAGGCGGGGCATGTTGGAAAACGGGTAGGATAAAAAAAAAAACAAGCAAACTTTTATGGGGAAAATGTGTACAGTTCGGCTTTTACTAACATTTTTAGGCTGAAACAACAGACATATACCCCGAATTAGCATATGGAATTAAAAAAGAATGCATAATATATCCCTAATTCGGTATAACTTACCATTTTATATCCAGTTGTGTGGCGCTATCTGTGGCTGTGGCTGTAATTCAGTCAGAAACCAAAACGAGCCGTAAATTTCACTCTCCAGAGGCAGAGACGCTGTTCGCAGGCTATCGGCTAAGCTGCATGTTGCCTGTTGTCATTCATTACTGAGCAGAAAGGAAAAGGCTGGGCGAAAGCGAGTAGGCTAGGCTAAAGCTCGTGTCTGCTTGGTGGAAGAAGCGCAAATATGTCGTTCAGGTAGGTTTCATACCAACCACCTGGAGCTGTTGCACAACTGAGGGACAAAGTCAAACGCTTTCCTGAATGAATCACCCGCCCGCAGAGCCACACCCAGCCCGCCTCACAGAGCTGCTCTCTCAGCCTGTTCTGTTCTAGCAAGAGGGACGGGACCCCGACGTAACTCGAGGACCCCCCTGTACAAACCTGCTGTAATTGTACAAGCAGACAACAAAGTTGTCCACCGATTTCAGCTCCTAACATAATCAAAATTGGAAAAATTTATAAATATCACAAACGTATGTCTTTAACCACAGTGACTGCACAGAAATAAAAATAAATAAAATGTTTATTCTCCAAGTATAATTTTCTATCAACAAATGTTTTTCATCAATCATCAAAAATCAAAGCAAAATATTAACCACCCCATCAACATTTTTGTCTATACCTCATCAACCATAAATGTTATAATTTTATTTACAAATGTTAACAAAAGTGAATACATCTTTGCATCCCCTGTTTTTAGGATTTACGCTGGGATCATTTCCATATATATATATAAATAAATAATGGTGTTATTGTTAATGTAACTACGGTTAAGACTGATATGTATATCAGCTGCTTAAATGGGACATCCTGTATTTTGCCTCAACATTAAAAACAGTAGTAACAGAATTTAAAATAGCACATAAAACAAATATATAATTATAAATATATTTTCTTTTATATATATATTTTTACATCTGCTATTTTAAATTCTGCTACTACTGTTTTTAATGTTGAGGCACAATACAGGATGTCCCATTTAAGCAGCTGATATACATATCAGTGTTAACCGTAGTTACATTAACAATAACACCACCTGTACAGTTTTGACTGTGGTACATTAATATTCTGTACAACAGGAGCTCCTCTCTCCAAACAGACCAGCCTTCACTCCCCTAATGCATCAGTGAGCTTTGGGTGCCTATGATCCTGTCACCAATTCACCAGCTGTCCCTTGTTCACTTTTGGTAGCTACTAACTACTGCAGACCTGGAATACTGACTCAGTCGTCTAACCATTACAAAGTCAAAGTCAAAGTGTTTCCAACATGTCTCCTTCAAGAGCTGACTGTCCACTTGCTGCCTAGTTTATCCCACCACTGTAATGAAATAACTAGACAGTCAATGTTGTTCACTTCACCTGTCAGTGGTGTTAATGTTATGGCTGATGGGTAGTAATCAGAGCAGAATGACTCAGTAAAACTGACCTTTCATATCGTTTCCATACATCCTGGCATCTGCACAATGAAGATCAGTCCTACTACAGCCAGCAGGGATTAGGATCTGGCTGACAGGACATCCTGTTTAAACATGGTTCTTTTTTTCCCAATCCTGCTTCATAAATCAACAGAAAGGACTCAGCTCACCTGCGGGCGGACCCGTCTCTCTGCAGGTATGGAAGACTCAGCTTTGTTCCTCTGTGAAAAGGCAACGCCTGCCTTCATTCACCGAGAATGGCTAACAGGACGACCGCATGTCTGTCCGGCACACGGGGCAGAGACTCAGCTCCTGCTGGCGCACAGTACTACCACCACTGCGCATATGGTAGATAAGGAGTAGTGCGTAAGCCAATGGCATGATGGGAGGTAAACAAGGGAGGACTCGTATCCATAAAGAATCAATAATCCCTTTTCTGACTCACACGATATATCAGCGCGCACCTACAGGACGACACAAGCTGCAGAGTCGGCAGTTTTTGAGGTGTGCAAGGAGAATATGGGACCAAAGCCACTCAGTCTCATCCCTTACATGCAAACAGGTTTCTGAATTGAGCTACATTATCCACGTTATCCTCCTCATTTCCAACCCAATATTTTACATTTATGGCGCAGAACGTTTAGGTGACTCCTGACAGTCTCCTACAACATTTTCAATCAGATTCATTTATTTATATCTGTTTTTATACATCGAGTCATGGTTTAGTAGTTTATAATGGGTTTGGGGTTTGCACAAACCTTGACATCAGTCAAATCGGTATCAAGATTTATTGCTTTAAAAAATAATGTTTAGATTTCAGCCATATTTCAATTCAATTTCAAATTTATGGCACTCTAGAAAAGCAGAATGTTTAGGTGAATTTTTTCCCCTCAATTTCTCAAATATAAGGAATATGCAAGTTAATATTTCTAATGCAAAATGCATTACCGAAGTTATATATATAAACCTCATTTAATGTTTTCCTTATTATCACTACTTTCTACATTGTAGATGCAGTGGGGCAAAAAAAAAAGTAGCCACTGTAGTCACTGACTCTGCAGGTTGTCCCACTTAAAAAGATAAGCGAGGTCCGTAATGTTCATCATAGGTTCACTTCAACTTTGACAGATGTTTTTTTAAATCCAGGAAATCACATTGTATGATTTTTATAGAATTTATTTGTATAATGGTACAAATTTAACACCTACAAACAAGCAAGAATTCTGACCCTCACAAAAGAGGCTCTTCTTATCCTCTACTTGTTACCTGTATTAATGGCACCTGTTTGAACTCATTTTCTGTATAAAAGACACCTGTCCACACCTTCGAACAGTCAGACTCCAACCTCCACCATGGCCAAGACCAGAGAGCTGTCTAATGACACCAGGGACAAGACTGTACACCTGCACAAGACCGAGATGAGCCAATCTACAATAGACAGCAGCTTGGTGAGAAGAGATGTTGGAGCAATTATTAGAAAATGGAATAAATACAAGATCACTGACAATCTCCCTCGACCTGGGGCTCCATGCAAGATCTCACCTTGTAGGCTACAAATGATCTACATGGGGGTAACTGGTCAATGACCTGAAGACAGCTGGGACCACAGTAACAAAGGTTACTATTAGTAACTTACTACGTCGTCACGGATTAAAAGTCTGCATCGCTCAAAAGGTCCCCCTGCTTAAGCCAGAACATGTCCAGGCCCATCTAAAGTTTGCCAAATACCATCTGGATGATCAAGAGGAGGATGAGACCAAAATAGAACTCTTTGGTATAATTGCCACTCACCATGTTGAAGGGGGAAGAATGCTGAGTTGCATCCCAAGAACACCACCCACTGTGAAGCATGGGGGTGGAAACATTATGCTTTGGGGCTTTTCTGCAAAGGGACAAGGGCGACTAAACCGTATTAAGGAAAGGATGAATGGAGCTATGTATCGTGAGATTTTGGGCAAAAACCTCCTTCCATCAGTGAGAGCATTGAAGATGAAATGTGGCTGGATCTTCCAGCAAGACAATGATCTACACACCACCTGTGCCACGAATGAGTGGCTACGTAAAAAGCATTTCAAGGTTCTGGAGAGGTCTAGCCAGTCTCCGGACCTCAATCCAATAGAGAATCTGTGGAGGGAGGTGAAAGTCAGTGTTCCCCATCGACAGCCCCAAAACATCACAGCTCCTGAGAAGATCTGCATGGAAGAATGGACCAAAATACCAGCTACAGTGTGTGCAAACCTGGTGAAGACCTATAGGAGACATTTTACCAACCAAAGTTACATTACAAAGTGTTGAAGTGAACTTTTGTTATTGACCAAATACTTATTTTCGGCACCATTATACAAATAAATTCTTTAAAAATCATTAAATAAACTGAAATTCCATGATGCAGTGATATGTATGAAATGTATTTCTTAATGTGGGAATTTTCCCAAATGAATAAGTGTACATCAATTAAAGATTGGATTTCTCTTTTTTCTGTTGTGAGCCTATATTTGTGGGGGAAAAGAAGCTTAAGAATACATCTTAACCAGGGGTGCCAATAAGTGTGGAGGGACTGTATATAATATAGGCATCGGCACATGACAAATACCAGATTTCATCCTTCAAATCCTACATCGGTCTATCCCTAAGTATATTATACTCATTGATTCTCATAAATATTTAATGCTGCATTATTCCAGGACTTGGTTTGAATGGTTTTAGGAGTTAAAACCATGAGCAAAGCGTTTAAGGTTTTCAGATAAGTCTTTAACCTGAAAAACTTTATAAATTCTAACATGTAGCTTTTTAAACTTTAGACAATACAGGCACTATTGCTGATTCCCAGGAGGAAGGCAAGTCTTTCATTCCGCCTTGGATCTGAAAGGCTATTGTCAGTGGGTAAGAATGAAATAGACCAGCCCTGAATTCTGTGCCAGGTTCCATTTATCTTTTATCAACAGAGGACATTCAACACCACTACTGTCATTGATACAAGTGACCTGACTAAACACAAAGACTGGTGGAGCCGAACAGACGGGGGCTGTTAGCATCACCACAAGCTTGTGACGCCCTCTGCTGGGCATTGAACTGATTATATAGAATTAATATACCGTGTGTATAATCCCTCTCCATATTCATCATGAGCAAGTCGTAGCTTCAACAGTTGTTCTCTCTTGGATCTGTTTCTGTAAGTTCTAACTATTGCACATCTGAAACACTCAGCACCATTTTAAAGAAGCTCGGACTCAATATAATAATAAGGTCTTTGTCATAGTTGCTCAGATCCTTAAACTCAGCTTCACAAATCAGCTTCACAAAATGGCTGTTACAGTTATTGCTGATCAGAGTATATATAGAGATATATGGGGAAACAATTCAAGACGTCCATTTTTGTGTCTGTAGATCTACAGACCCTGTAAGTGTGTAAATCTGTCTGTTAAAATGTGTAATGAAAAAGGGACTGAGAACTGAAAGTCACAGACAGAGTTGGGCTGACATCTACACAGGATATAAAACCACAGAATCATCTCATGGCTAATTATAGACCTTTTAATATTCATTCATTTCACTTGGTTCTTAGATTTGAGTTGTTTTACTTGCATTGATTGTGTACTAAATGTAACTTTTTTTTAAAGATTGAATTGTTCATTTGAACTTTTCCTAAATTGTATTTTCAGTTTCTGCTTTTTTCATCTTTTTTTGTTGTTGTTGTTGTTTTATATTTAAATCAATTGGTCATATTTTGTTAAATATTTGCAAAAGTCCCATTCTGCACTGTAAATAAGGGTCCCCTTAATGTACTACTGATTGAAAATAAAAGTTGATTGATTGATTTGTGGATTTATTGATTGATTGGTGAGTTGGTGGATTGATTGATTGATTGATTAGTGGATTGATGGATGGATGGATGGATTGTATATTTGTTTGGTTGGTTGATTGGCTGTAAACCCAAACTGCCCACTAGCTCAGTTTGTGGTCTGCTTATGATTCGGAAACTACTCGTAGCCAAAGCGGTTGTTAAGGCTGTTGAGTCATGTTTATCTCTTATCTCTACTTTCTCTACATCTGGGCAGAATTTTCTTTGAATTAAGTTAAACCTCCCCCAACCACACCCCCACCCCTCCTCCACTTTTGCTAACTGGTCACTCTATGATTTTTTTTATGCGAAAGAGCGTTGAAGTAGAGGACAAGAGCCATTTCCAACACTACAATTACAGTTATGAACAGTATGTATCTAGTGTTTCCATTATTTTGTCTTTGTTCCATTAACTACACTAGTCACTCCTACCAAACATGAAGGTCCCCCTCACGGTGCTGCAACCACTCTGATTATGCTGCACTGACCCCTTTCAATCAGAGCCAGCATCAACGAGCCTTGGGTACCCATTACCATGTCACCTATTCCCCAGCTGTCCTTCCTTGGATCATTTTTGGTACTTACTTCTGCACGTTTGAAACACTCCACAAGACCTGCTGTTTTGGAGATGTTCTGATAAGTCATCCATCCCCTGGCTTAGATCCTTATGCTCTGCCATTTTTCCTGTTTCCAGCAAATCAACTTCAAGAACTGACTGTTCACTTGCCACACCCCTGACAGGTGCCACTGCAATGAATTTACTAGACAGTCAAAGTTCATCACTTCACCTACGAGTGGTTATAATGTTATGGCTGATCAGTGTAAAGTCATTTTGTCACAGATTGAGTCGTCTGTCGCGCCAACAAAACCCTTAACCTCAAACGACACTGCCAACCTCCAACAGCATCCACACAGCACCACACACATCTACAGAGCTGCCGGTTTCCTGCCAAACCTGTCGGGTATGACATTTCTCAGTCATGTGAGTGGAGATGAACCAGCAGATGATCGTGCTGACAGACCCACAGGTGTCAATGGGGCATTTTAACAATTAATAACCAAACAATCCAAGCAGAGAAACACCGGCCGTGTGAAAGACAAGCACCTGGAATGACCTGAGTTTCCTACATGAACGTGTGATTTGAGAAAGAACAGTATAACTTGATGAAAGAAGTGCTTTTCTCAACTTCCCCTTCTTCTAATATGTTTATGATAAGACCTCGAGCGGTTGAGCTTGTGTATCTACTGGAAGATTATAGGCAGAGACTTGGTTCCTTGGTTTCTTTTAAATAAGGGAGGATTCAAAATGATAATTAATCAATAATTCTTCCCTCATACACAGCATCTTTATTAAACCATATGACACTTAAAGACTGAAAGCATTTGCATTCTAGAAATGTCCTTCATATGCAAATGGAAATACACTTTTACATCCTGGGTTTTTGTACTAATTTTGTACAAATGTCTAGACAGATCTGCCATTAAAACAACCTGTGTTGGTTCCTCTCATGCAAACAAAACCTTTATCATTCTGCTTTGAATGTGTAGCTGTACTGTGCCAGGTGTAGCCCCTATCCGTCCACTTCCCAAAGCATTATGGGACAACAATGTCCATTAGCACCATATTCACAAATCCACCAGTTTTTAATAGTGTGTTATAGTTTTTTTAAATCCCCCAGAGTGTATAGTGGATATTTCCGTAAAATAAACTGACACTAACTATAATACTACTACACACACACTACAAATTAGTACTAAGTGCACAATTCTGTTGCATGATTTTGATAACCCATCCCTTTTTAACCCACTTCCCTATTTGTCAGAATTTCCAGTCACAGGCAATTTATGAAATCAGAACTAGGATCCGGCATAGACGCAGCTCAACATACATTGTTATGTATCACCACTATTTACGATGATACCAAACAATCAAATAAAACAACTATGAATAAATTAAATAAATAAATACCAATATAATGAATGAGTAAGATGCTAATTCTGCTTTGCCCAGAGTTTCTACATGACTCATAAAAGCTGTATTTGAAAGAGAGGCTACAATTATGGCTTCTATAGAAACATAGGCTTCAGCTGACTACATCTGAAAAGACTTAAATTTAAAAACTTATATTTAATGATCTAATAAGAACTAAAAATGAGAGGGATTTAAATTTATTAACATTAGCTTTTTTTAAGAAAGCAGACATGGGACAACAGGCACACATTGGCCGATAACAGTTCTACATCAGCTGCTTTGGGGGTAGAGGCTAAAAACTGTGCACATTGGCTTTAAGTCTATCTGAGTAGTCTATCACAGTAAGGATAATGGTTTACTGACTATAAGCAGACTATAGCACAGCTCACAGTGTAATTTGAGCCTGCACTCAGTCAGCTGCCCACAGAATGGAGCCTTGCCCAGGCCTAGCAGTCATCCCTTTTCCACAGTAATGCCACAGGGCTTCTTTACAGAACCAGCAGGCAAAAACATGGTAATTAATGCACAGACATTATTTGAAGTATGTTCTGTCTAGCCAGAAACATCACGTGACTTTGGCTTACAGCAGAAGCAGGCTTAGATGGAAAGTGCTGCCCTCTTGTGGAGACTTTCTGCACTCCACAGATTTCCATACTTCACACTTTTTAATGAGTCTGTTACGAAGAAATGTGCATACAGTTCTTATAAAATAGGCAGGAGGGAGTAAAACAGGAGTAGCAGCTTTCACACAAACATCAATATACATTGTCCATATCGGAGAACAGAGGAACACTAGAATGATGGAATAGTTTACTGAGGCAAGGGTGTGATAATACTCATTTCCCCAACAGAGAACTGGTCCCGTTACGGTCAGGGCACCACATTTAGAACCCTTCAGAGCATTTTGACCAAAGATACATTTGTTCAGAGCCTGAAATGTTCTGTTCCCAGTTAAAAACAAAAAGTAGGTTTTACAGTTTGGACAGGAAGAGGAACACAACAATAGAGAACATAATGTTCTTCGAAATAAGATCTTAGAAATAAGAACGTTCTGTGTTCTGCACAGGAGGCAAACTGTTCAGTGGTAAATTGGGCAATCTTTATAATATTGTACACTTTCATTGAGAGGTGACATATCTTTGATTAGATTGCATCAAGGGTCAAAGAATCCTGATCAGAACCGCTTTAAGGAATCGCTCCCTGTTGGTTGAAAAGGGGTGTGTAATCATCGCTAATCTGAGGTCACATCAGTGACAAAGCAGAAAGACAAAACCCACGTCAATTGTCGCTAGGGGGCATTCCTCTCTTTTAGACAAGTATTGTTGCCTTCGTTCCTATTGGTTGTTGCAGTTGTGTTATTCCTAAGTTGCATAAAATACACCAGTTAGTTTGCAAATCATTGGACAATCATCACTTGTAACTGTAAACCGGTAACTCTCATCGTTGACGTGATGTGGCTAAGCCCTGAGAATGCGAAACCCATGCTGCTCTCACACTGATCCACTGTTCTTACTGAGACTTCCAACGTTAGGAGGAAACGAGCACTTCTCATCAGCTCATAATGTTTAGACAGAATAACACAGCATGGCCGACACTTACTGATAACGCCTTTTTTGGTAGATGTTTCCTCACCTCCTCGCACATCAGATCAGTGATAGATTCCATATTTTTTTCTTGCCAAAGACAACGTAGAGACATTTCCCACAAGGGCCGTTCAGTAACTACAATTAAACTGGGTGGCGGACCGGGACTAGGCCTGTAGTTCAGGCCATAAATATCAAAAGACAGTCAAAAAACAAGAGCCACACCTGTATGACAATGCAAAGCAAGGCTAAAAGCAAACAAACATTCGTCTTTACTGTGAAAGTGCGTCTTCACAAGACAGATACTTTAGAAAAACGTGAAAACACATTACCAGCTGAGCCAAAACCCTTCACCAGTGCCAAACAGGTGACAATACAATATCATCACAATATTAGGGCTTCAATACAATACTGATGCCATTCTTCCACTTGAAAACAATTTTGCAGCATAAGTTATTAGTGTAAAACACAAAGATTGGATGACCATTTCCATCCACCAATCAAAAGTCTGCTTATTAGTAATTAAGCTACTTCAAATTAAGTTAATTAGTTAAAAGTTCATTGTAAAAAGTTAGTTATTTGAAGCTGTTGCCATTTAAAATTGAGCCGTGTCAGATCGTGATTTGGATCGGACTGGATTATTGGATAGAATCATTATCCATTGAGTGTTTCATAGAATAAAACCAAAATATAATTATTAAAAAACTGCAGTTTAAATAATTAGCTAATGATATATTCATAAACTATTTTGAATGGGGGGCAGGGTGGAGATTGACTGGACATACCTTCCTGTGGCGTCTGGAAGGAGAGGTTGGGCTAGATGGGGACAGATCCAGGCTCATCACTGACGTCGCCTCTGAAGGAAGAGTGGACCAACTGTCGGCCATCATCATGTTATCTTCTGTCCGGATGCTAAGCTGGTCAAAGCTCCTGCGGGTCAAGGGGAACAGAGCATTATGTAGATAAAATATGAACATTTTATAGCAGGTTCTACAAGAAAACGAAACACAAATAAAATACCATAATCATGTCAAGGGTATATGACCATCAATTTGCTTTTCCTCTGAACTTGTTAGGTTAACAACACAGAGAAAACCAACACTCAGAACCCACACCATTTAAAAAAACACAAGTTGATCTTGTTTGTCAACTGGGGGGAGATGAGGGTGGTTTATGAGGGGTGTGGCGACTACATTCAAAGGGGAGGGGTTACACATATTACATTTGTGAGTCTGTTGTTGTGAGAGTGAAAATTGTGGGGCTGAATTTGACAAAACATAAAAAAAAGTGATGGGGATAAAACAGCCCTTGACATACAGTTTGTACAGGCTCATCAAAAAAATTTAAATATCATGAAAAAGTTATATATTCCTTTCAGAAAGTGAAATCCATATATTATATTGATTCATTACACATAAAGGGAAATATGTCAAGCCTTTATTTCTTGGAATTTCAATTATTATGGCTTACAGATAATAAAACCAAAAATGTACTGTCTCAGAAAATTAGAATTTTGTGAAAATGTTTAATCTTGGAAAGTGATGGTGTCGCACTCTAATCAGCTAATTAATCCAAAATACCTACAAAGGTTTCCTGAGCCTTTAAATGGTCTCAGTCTGGGAGACTGAGGAGGGTAAGACACAAAAGGTCACTGCTAAAGAAGCTGGTTGTTCACAGAGCTGCATC
>JBBIGC010000001.1:37025292-37036324 GCA_037576955.1 Lepidarchus adonis
GTAAAATAAATACAGGTACATATTTGTCAATGTGAAACTTTATTTAAACTTTTTGGTGCTAACCAACAAAATAATATAAAAAAAATAATTTTAAAATAAACATATAAATAATAAAATAGTAAAATAAATACAGGTACATATTTGTCAATGTGAAACTTTATTTAAACTTTTTGGTGCTAACCAACAAAATAATATTAAAAAAAGAATCTTAAAATAAACATATAAATAATAAATAGTAAAATAAATACAGGTACATATTTGTCAATGTGAAATTTTATTTAAACTATTTTTGGCGCCAACAAAAGTTATTGGAGTACATTGGAGATGTGTGGTTAAGAACACGCCTCGTGTCTCCACCAATCACATTGGTGTGGTGTGTTTGGCAGGAAGTCCCTGAGGTAGAGATCACTGTTTAACCCTCTGTGTACCCATGTTGGACACTCAAGGGGCTACGTTTTTGTTTGATTAAAATTATTGATGAGGACAGTTCAGCAAACGGTAGATATTGGAGGGGACATTTTTGGGTCTGCCCCCTTTAAAAAAAAGCAGCTATTTTTTATATTTTTTTCTTTATTATCTATTTAATTTATTTTTTATTTTGACTGGTTTCACTTGTTTTTTATTTCTCTTATGTTCCCTGGTTTTGCTTGTAGGCTTTTATTTATCAGTACATGACAAGTGTGGGACAGAGAGTTTAAATGTTGGTTAATGCCAACTAGGACCCACAAATGGAAGAGCTTTTCAAAAATAATACACCCTACGGGCGGAGATCATCAATTAAAAAAAAAGTTTGAATTTCTTCCTGAGTGTCCCGGTTCAAAATGAACCTGGTGGTTGTGCTGCATTTCATTTCTACAAAAATGTTTTTCAATACAACACCAATACAACGATTTTTTAAAATGATCTCAGTGTGTGCAAGTCACCTTGACGATGTGCAGTTTGGGCAGCAGGTTGCAGTCAGCCAGGGTCATCTCTTCTCCATCCAGGAACTTTCGGCTGGACACCTGGACATCGTCCATGCTGTTGTGGTCGATCTCATCGGGCAGTGGTGAGCCCAGGTACTCGTCCAGCTTCTGAAGGGTCTTCAGTAGGCCTCTCTCCAGAGCTATGCAGACAAACAACACACAACTGCTTTAATGATACTGACATCCGCAAGTGCTGGGTACTGGCATTGACTGACTGTCTTTCCATATTCTTTTCCATATTTCCTAAGGTCAGCCATGTTTTCTCCTAAACTGATCCAGATTGCAAATATATGCATCATATGCTGTTTGTGAGGCGTTCCTTTCTTTACAAGTGGAGACTCTTATTCAAACCTATCATGATTATGTTATTGGCTTATCAAACAATATATATAAAGACCCCAATAATATTATCTAATCAATGCGGGCAAAATGGGGATTGAAGGAATGCACCTGTGCTTAGGCACCATGCCCAGAGACATGAGCAGCATTGCGTAGCACTGCATCAGGGTCTGTGTATTGTAATTTAAATCAGTTTTGGTTAATTAAATTAAAAAGCAACAGAAGCAATCATTTAAGAGAATTCATGGGTCATGTTATATCAGTGCCATAAAATGGTATTAAAATGAAAATATTATTCTATATCATTTTATTTTTAGAACAGTGTATAGTCCAACAAAATCATCATAAAATTCTTATTCTCACTAGAAATTTACACACATAAATGAGTATAATTCTGCCTTCATTTGTTTTAGCCCAGAATAAATTATATTCAATTAAGCAAGTGAATCCCAATGTGATTTGGCCTGGAACACGTTAACAAGTGCTCCATTTGCAGTCCTCTTTTCTGCCACATGGTGGTGGAATGTTATTGAAGAAGAACAAATCCATTTCAAACACATTACTAGCACATAGTTATCTCAAAGACTGCATACATTCAGCTTATAATACAAGAAAAGTCAATTAACCAATTAGGTGATGTTAAACAGGGAAACAATACATATTCCTATAAAAAAAATATTTTGTTCAGATGTTTATGCAAAATACATACATCATAACATTCTAGGGCAACACTCACACTCAACTAGAAATAAAGCTAGATGAATAGGAAAGGTAGAACACTAAACAAATAACACTAGACCTTCACTACAGGTGCTTTCTGCAGAAGCTTATCTAAAGCTGAACTTCCAGGCTTCATTTTCCTGAAGCAATGACACAGGCTTTGTGCTGGTGATGCTTGTTGCTTTTTATAGGACATCATGTAAACCATGAGGTGTGTCTTGGCTGTTTGGTATGTAAACTATGGATGTGTGTAGGGAGAGGTGAGAGCCAGCAGTCAGAATATCCATGGGAGCCTTAATGTTCCACAACCTTTTGTAACAACCAGTATTTTCAAGACACATGAGAAAGGTGCATTTAACTTGCTTCACAGGTTAGAACAAGGTGTGTGTGTAAAGGTCTGTATCTGTATATATGCTAGAAATAGGAATAATGTTTGTTAAACTAATGTTTTTACATGGCATTGCAACTCAATAGGAATATGCTTTATAAATCACAAAACTTAAGGCTTAAACAATCGCTTTGTGCTGTTTTATACCATTTAAATAACCACACCCATTCCTAATATACAGTTTACTTGAATTTTCACATATTTTCCCCATGAAGGCATTTGATCTTTCTGTGGTTTGGTGGGGACACTCACCCTCATTGGCATCAGGTTTAGAATTCTTGATGTAAGCTGAGAATTTGGCGAATATGTCCATTCCTGCGGTGTTGGACTCTGGGTGCCGGGCACCAAGCTTGGCGTACCTGAAGACAAAGACAATACGTCAGCACTTTAACAATGAAACAGCTGCTCACGAAAGAATCTGCTGTATGTGCATAGAGCACACACACAAAAACACTCACTTGGGTGGGCTGAGAACATCCTCCAGAAACTCTTCGATCTTGTTGACATCAGTCTTCACATCCCCATTAAATGTGATGAAGGGAGGGTGCGTTCCTGGCGCCAAATTCTGAAGATCTGCTGGTTTCCTGACAATAAACACAAACAAACTAAAATACAAAGACTTTACACATGCACATACACTTCCCAGAAAATTTATAAGCACAAAACCAAAAGACACTGTACATCACATAATGTATCAATTGATTGACAACACTTAAACTGAAAGAGGCGGTTTCACAGCTGATCAAAATCTTAGGACCACATGTCTTTAAAAGGTCAAAACTGTGCAGAAATGTGGATTCATGGCCATTTTCTGTGAGGTTCACACGGTCATGACGTTCTGATGGCAAAGTCAAAAAAACTTTCCTTTTTTGAAAGTGGTCGGGTTGTTGAACTGCATAAGCAGGTCTCTCAGCTCCATCTCTGCTGAGGTGGGACGCAGTCACAGTCACGTCATTCTTAAATGATGCTGAAGGTTATGGAACAAACAAAAAAATTTCACCAGCACTGAGCTGGAGGATCCATTTGGTTTTCCGTCAAAAAACTGAATGATCCTCGACCTAAATTAAGGCCGTAACTGGTGCCGACTGCAGCCCCATCACCATCAGACGACATCTGAGACTGAAGGGCTTCAAAAACAAAACACATCTTCAAAAGCCTCGTCTCCCTGACGCCACAGAACTGACTGTTTGGACTTGGGAAGAGAACATCAAACCTGGGACATTGAAAGGTGAAAGAAAGTTTTGTTCTCTGATGAGAAATTTTTTTTACCTTGATGGTCTTGATGATTTCCAACATTACGGACATGACAAGCAGATCCCACCTGAGATGTTTTATACGCGCCACAGTGGAGGAGGCACCATAATGGCCTGGGTGCTTTTTCCTTCAGTGGAACAATGGAGCTTCAGGAGGTGCAGGGGCATCAAACAGCTTGTGTTTATGTCCAGATGTTGCAGAGAGCATCATGACTGAGGATCCTCATCTGTGTGGTAATGACTGGGTTTTCAACAGGACAACACTACAGTACACAACGCCCACAGGACAAGGGACTTCTTCCAGGAGAATAACATCACTCTTTTGGACCATCCTGCATGTTCCCCTGATCTAAATCCCATTGAGAATCTTTGGGGATGGATGGCAAACAAAGTTTACAAAAATGGACAACAGTTCCTGACAGTAGATCTTCACCACTTGGAGAAATGTTACCGCTCACCTCATGGAAACACCTGCATCAAGCATGAAGTGATCAACAATAACAATGGAGCTGCTCATTACAGAGTTCACGTTTGAAACTTTGATTTCTGTTTTGATGGTTTACTGTTTTTTTGAAGGTGTGGTCCTAGACTTTTGAACAGCTTTTAAACAGCCTGTTTCAGTTTAATCGTTGTTGTCAATAAATTGCTCAAAAAATGTTGTTTCCTTCCATTTCTTCATGTAGCATGTTGAAGCTTTACTTGGAACCTTATTAAGATCCAACCAAACAAACAATTTGTCAAGTGGTCTTAAACTTTTAAGTGGGACTGTATGTAAAATTTATTATACTTTGTTTTGTATATTTATTCATTCATACTTTATTTGCACAACGTGATCCTGACATTTGCAATTTTGTCTTCCTGAATGACAAAAAATATACTGTGTATATAGCAAAAAAAGTTCATTTGACTGACATAAACCAACTGTTCCAATTTAATCAACACTTCCCTAGACATTCACATACATAAATGCAAACAAACAAAGAATTAAACAATGAGAAAATCTAGCACAGTACTGTATATAAATAAAATTATTATTGTTTTTGCTATAATGAAGGAAAGTTCAGCCATTTTGCTTTAATTTTTTTTTTATAGAAAATCGCACTTGAGAGGCCACAAGCTTGCTAACAGTCCAGAGAAGTAGCAAAAGTTATATGGACCACATCAGGACTCAAAATTGATAAGATAGTTGGAAATATCACAAACCATCCAAACAATGTAGTGTGCAAAGCTGGCAGCTGTGTGCTGTAGGAGGCAAAACAGCATTCAGCTTGATAAAAGTATCCAAAAGCATTGGCAGAAATATTTTAATTACAAAATTTATTCATATTTGTTGCAGCCTTAGTCATGATTGGCCAAATGATTAGCACAGTAAAGTGTCTACTATTAAGACGCCTGATGCTGCAATAATAATACAATGAGAAGTGAAAACAAGTACTGTGCTGCCCCCTGAAATAGTACCAGTTTAATACTGACATTTGATGGTGTCACACTTTAAAGTATAATGTCATAGTATAATTTTCATTTCCAAGAAGGACTAAATTATAGAATCAAATACTTTACATATAAATTTCAGCCAAAGTTTTTGAAAAAAGGTTTTATGGTCCATTGTCTGTGCCAATTGCAGATTTGGATTAAAGCTGTACACTACAACCATGGTCATCATTACTAGTGTGGCAATTACCAGGAGTCTGGAATACAGCCCAACACTCAAATACTACAATAGAAAGGTGCAGCACGTGAGAGGGGGTGTGTAAGAGAGAGTTCCAGATGTCTCTGAAGAGTGGGCGGTATTCAGCACATATAATGAAAGTCAGATGAAAGACCAGTTTGCTCACTTGTTATGTAATGACCAGTACTCTAGGAAGCAGTGGATATACATTCAGCCAACGATATACAATCTTATGCAAAGAGACAATAGTTTGGGCATAAAAAACAGATTTTGGTGATTTTGTAATTGAAAAGATGTTAACACCAGTCTCTCTAGCACATTGAAAGAAATACACAATATTTTCAGTAAACATTGATGCTTAGTTACTTTTTATGCCAAAAATTGAACAAAAATAAATAAATTAAAGCATTATGATGACACATTATATACCCTAAATAATAAGTACTTAGTAACACCTCCTCAGGCAAATTTCACAACTTGCAAACACTTTTTAGAGCTAAAAGCCTTTCAGTTCTTGTACTTGGGATTTTCTCCCATTCTTCCTGCAAAAGGTTCTAGTTCTGTAATATTCTTTGGTCGTCTTGCATGCACAGCTCTAAGATCTACCCACAAATCTTTAATGATGTTTAAAATCAGTGAACTGTGATGACCATTCCAAAACCTTCAGCTCTTGAGGTCGTTCATGGTGGATTTCGAGGTTTGTTGTAGAAGCTCATCCTATTTTTGCTTCAGATATTTCAGAACTTTTAAATGACATAATACTGTGTTATTACATAAGATTGTGTCACTGCTACTGATAATTTTAACAACTGATCATTTTGTTTTTTATTTTGGCTGCACAAAAACTTTTTTGTTTAAACCACTGGACTCTATTAAGAGAGAAACACAAAAGACTATCAGTCTATATCTCAAATATCTCAGTATGATATTGCATACCCTATCATTTTGATTTGCACTTGAAGTGTTTTTAGTCTGAGTTTTTGAGCAGTTTGTGAACAGCACACCACTCCCCATGTCGCTGTCCTTGCTAACTAAGCACAATGTGAGGAGCCCCATCAGGCACAGCTGAAACCTGCTGAGAGTTGAAATCCCAAAAGACCTTGTAGTCTAGAACACACTGATCTTACCAGCCTGCTTCTGGGCATAACAGGAAATTACCTCATATCACTGGCATGAGCACAGGAAGCTCCCTTACCACTGCATCAACACTAAGGTGTTGTGTGTGCATGTGTGTTTGTGTGTAATGTCAGAAAATGTCACGTAGTACGAAATTGTGTACTAGGGCAAAGAAAAACCTCGAAGGGTTATTTACAGCAGTGTGTGCACATTAGTATTTCTAGTCACACATTCGGAAGGAGCCACTTTAACTGAAGCAGGCACCACCATCAGATCCGTGACTGAGAATACATGCAGACAATGTGCATTATTTGTTCAGCAACTGAACTGCTTCAATCAAACAATATCTCCTTTGTATGCCACAGTGCCATTAAGTTGTTAACTCAATGACTGAGGATCATATGTGGGGGCTGAGGGAGAGAGCAAGAGAGAGGGAGAGAGAGAGCGAGAGAGATATTAACGCTCTGGTATTATCCTTGAATACATTTAAATGTTTGTGTTCTGACATTATATACAAACTATAAGGTTGGAGTATGTTTTACATTTTCAGAGAAGCAGAAGAGCTTAGTTTTAGCACATGGATAAATATAAATAAGGCCTTCTAAATAAGCAGGGTAGCTGACTGAGGGTACTTTGACTCATTCTCCTCTGAATCATCCATCCTATGGAGAAGCAGACTCATTGACAAGTGGCCACTGACAATCTGGTGCAGTTCCACTGACTTAAAAGCTCAGTTTGTTTGGTACTTCCCAACAAGTCAACTGAACATCAATCACTCAGATCACTAAGCCTGGCTTTAAAAAAAACCTGCCGTTCACTTTCGTTTCACTTGACAGTCTGACAAACAGCAAATAGTTTGTCTACATGGGTGTCACCATCAAGGTGGTAAACCCAGCTTTTTCTGAAAGCAATCAAGGAGAAGATAATCATTGAGGAAGCAGGCATCAACACAGTGAGGGCTTAGAACATAATTCAACAGTAAAGCATTTGGAAAAGACTAAATATTCACATTGCTCTTACAAAAACCAACAACCTCACTAATAATGTGGAGGTCCCTCTCATGCTGCTGGCTGTGGTGCATGGTGTTCGGACACCTTTCTATCAGAGTCACCATTATTATTTGTGTTTCAGCAGCTCTTTAAAAGCAGTGGTCCTCAACCACCGAGCCATAATTCTGTACCAGGCAAAAAAAAAAACAAAGGCATTAAACAACCATTAACCTCCAGAGGAAAAAAATTGTATGCATCTGATAAATGAAGCCTACTAGTGAAACTAGTCAACATGAACCTTTGCTGAAGAGCTTCTTTGAAAAAGAGGGAAGACCAAACAATGGTGTAGAATTGTGCATCCCCACCAATATCTATTGTTTGCTGAACTGTCATAACCAATCATTTTAATCAACAAAAACGTAGCTCCATGAATGTCCAACATGTGTCTAGATGCACAGAGGGTTGAACAGCGCTCTTTACCTGAGGAGCCTCCTGCCAAACTTGGTGGAGACATGATGCATGTTCAGGAGGTGGGCCTCGCAATCACACACATATGTAATTGGCTTTGGCTGTTCTGGTTTATGTTGGTCAACTTATGTTAGCGCCAAAGTTTAAAACTGAGAAAGCTGTTATTGTATATTTTTGACAATTTTGTTATTTATATGTTGACTTTCACGTTATTATATTAATTGATTATGCCGACTATAATGCCCGGTTACCCCTCATGGATATCGCCATATGATATTTATATAATGATGTATGTAAGATATGGTTCTATGACCACAACTGTTCATATTGGTGTATCTTTACAAATGGTGTATCTATATTCCCCTACCTACACACACACGTATGCAAGCGTGTACTCATACCTCTTCAGGTCCACAGTGGTAACATTGAAGACCACACCCTTCAGCCAAAGAATCATGAAAAGACGCTGAGAGAATGGACAGTTCCCTATACTCTCTCCATCACTTCCCGCCTGCAACATAAAACAAAACAAATATTAGAAGTAATACTTGATACTAATACTAAACAAGTAATATATTGTGGATATCAATAATAAAATAAAATGGTTAAATAGATACATGAACATTTCTCAATTTGCAACTTTTTTGAACCAACAACTATAGACCATCACAAACCAGCAGAAACATGCAAAATCCAATCACCTTGGCGATGTGTGATTTAGAGGAGCACATCATGCTTCTTTCTGCTGACCAGTTTTAAGGAAATGCTGATTTCATTTTCCAGCAGGACTGCCCACACTGCCAAGGTACCACAGTGTTACTGTGCTTGATTGCCCAGCAAACTCTCCTGACCTGAACCTCATAGAGAATCTATGGAGTATTGTCAAGTGGAAGATGAGACACCAGACCCAACAATGTAGACGACCTGAAGACTGAGATCAAAGCAACCTGGGCTTCCATTACACATTAGCAGTGCCGCAGGCTGATCACCTCCATACCACGCAGCATTGATGCAATAATTCATGCAAAAAGAGGAACAACCAAGTATTGAGTGCATAGGAATGTACATACTTTTCAGAAGCCTAACAATTATGTTTAAAATATCCAAGACCATAATTCTGTAAACCATAATAATCACAATTGCAAGAAATAAAGGCTTGACATATTTCACTCTGTGTAATAAATCTACATGTAATATGTATTTCACTTTCTGAAAGAAATGTCAAAATTAACTTTAAATTTTTTTATGGAACTGTAAATTAGGGCTATTTATTATGGCAAAAATCATAATCACAATTATTTTGGTAATGTTGAGAACATTCAGCATTGTTAGCCTATGATTTTTTAATTGCATTGGCCAAAATTTAGTAGAATTACAAGCTAGTAATTCTAGAGTGGCTGCAAGAAATAGAAACATCTGAAACACCAAATGGAATTCAGGGGTAACAAGAAAAAATGAAAGCATTAGTCCAAAACAGAATGCAGCACAATAATAATTTAAGTTTTATTATTTTGTTTCTTGGAACTGTTAGAAGCCAAATTCATAACTAAAAATAAAATTTGATTGAATGCAGAGTCCTACCAAGAACAGGAGTTTAAAAATGTTAGATAACACCGACCCTCATCAACTGAAAAGGTCATTTGTGGCCCTGCTGCCCCATAAGCAGCAGATAGCACTGCAGGCCATAATGTATAGGTCACATCTGTTTATCTGCACTACTGAATGGCATTTTTGTTTAAATGATGTGCATAAATTATCTAAAGATGAACTTGATGTACAAGTCTGGTATTGTCCTTGACTTGTGCTAGAAATGTGAAACATACTGTGTGTGTATGATATAACATTGGCTACAGTTCCAACAGAGTTAAATGGTGATGCATGAACATGATGTTTCAGCAACAGTAAAGCTAATTACAGGTAGAGAGGGAGGACTAGGCTGATCACTGGAAACAAGATGGGTCTAAGAATAGGTTCAACTTTGGACAGTAATTCCTCTACAGAGAAGAGGAGAAGCAGTAACAGAAGTGGGTAAATCTTTACATGGGCAATGAAGGCTCTGTGTGGTGTAGCACGAGGCGCCATCTCTTACTACAGAAGCCAGTGTGTATCATTTGACAGTCAGAGAGGTTGACTCGGGTTAGAAAACACCAGGGCAAACATGCACAAACTCTCCTGACCACTGATATCTGATATTTCTCAGGTACATTTACATTTATTCATTTGGCTGACGCTTTTGTCCAAAACGACTTCCCGGTACAGGTACAAATCAGCATAAATTCAGACAGGACAACACTGATGTGCGAGTTACAGGGAGTTCAATACAATCTTCTTAGTCATAAAAACAGAGCAGGTGCTACAACATTACTACCTGAAAGAGAAACACATTTCTACACTATAATTAAGAGCTTATGAGTAATTCTAAAACAGACGGTAGGTGCTACAGCATAGTTAACATGTCCTGTTCATATATACAAGTGCTTTAGATGCTGAGGTAGTCGCGGAATAGTACAGTCTTGAGGTGTTTCTTGAAGGTGGAGAGAGTCTCAGCAGTTCTGCATTTTTTCTCATAATGCTGCTACAAAAAGTTAGGAAAGCAGGATGACATTCAGCAGAATTACGAATTTTTTATTTGCATTAAACTGATATTTCTATAAGTTTAAATGAGGTAAAATGAGAAAAAAATGGCAGCATTTTAGCACAGTGTTACCTACATATCACCTTATATTAGAGAGCTAAATCTAAACATCTCTGATGGTGATCATTTTTGTACTAATTAAGAATTATCTTGAATCCCCAGTTTCAATTGCTTGACATTGCAGCAACAGCATAGTAGCAGAAAAAGATTATGGATGCACTGATGTTGAATTTCGCCAATATTTTTAATGTATGTATCTGCTTTTTTCTGAGCATGTATGTACTGATGACAATATGATTCGGATATCATTATGCATATCTAGTATAAATATAGCCATTTTACTCGACACAAGTTTTTAGATGTAATGATAGAGGTAAAATAGAGGTACAGTTGTGTACAGCCGTACATGGGAGGTACTTGGACATTCCAACATGACAATGATCCAAAACACAAGGCCAAGTCAACCTGTCATTGGCTACAGCAAAATAAA
>JBBIGC010000001.1:37042412-37062233 GCA_037576955.1 Lepidarchus adonis
ACACACACACACACACACACACACACACACACACACACACACACACACACACACACACACACACACACACACTTTGGAAAATTAGAAGATAACATGCTTTAATTTATTTTACTTTAAATGACCAGTTAATACAGAGAGAGTTTACATTTACATTAAACAGGACTGTTTATATCTATGACACCCATCAGCCATAATATTAAATCTACCTTTCCAGTACTGTGTTGTTTACCCTCATGCTAAAACGGCCCTGACTGTGGTGCACGATGTGCTCTGACCCTTTCTATCAGAGACAACATTCACCATTTGTGCTACAGCTCTTCTGTTAGATCTGACCAGAAGCCTTTGCATCAATGAGCCTTGAGTACCCATGATCCGGTCACTTTTTCACCTTCCTTGAAGCACTTTTGATAGGTACTGACCCCTGCATACCTAGATCCAGCTAGTGCTGGACTCGCCCATTTTTCCTGCTTCCAACACCATGATTTCAAGAACAGACTGTTCTAATATGTCCCACCCTTGACAGGAGCCATGATAACCAAATCAGTGTTACTTCACCAGGCAGTGGCTTTAAGTAAGTGGCTAACAGGTTTATATTAGTAATTGAGAAATCTATCCATTACATTTGCAATTGAGTAAACAAATGCGTTCAAGTAACAAGTAATCATTTTTAAGCAAAGCAGAATTATTTGTACAGAGGTAAAATAAGCATAAAAAACAATATTACATGAAATAAAAGTAAGATTTTAACACAAAAATACAATTTTGTAAACCAAGTCGTCCAATTCAATCGAGTAAAACCACAATCTTTATTTATTTCTAATAAAATACATGTGTGTTAATACATTTGTCTATAAACAGATATAATAACATTGTGCTAGTTGGTGGTAAATCACAGGCCAAGCTCTTTAAACTGTTATCAGTACTTGTTTCAGATTGTCCTGTTCCAAGTGGCAGTTTGAAAATAGACACTTGTGACGGAGATATAGGCAGTAAGCTCCACCCAATGACCAGCACAGAGACAGTTATAATCACTTCTGTATCTGAACTCAGACAAGGCCTTGATCAGTACAGACTCCCACTGCTCCATAAAAAACTTCACACTGTGGAAACAGTCCCATAACGTTCCTTCACATGCTCTGACAATAGCACACCCCAGACTGATGGGTCATCAGCACACACTGCATTCCTCACTCGTGTCCAGCACACCCACATGACCTTGTCTGAACTAGGACATTTGCTGCAGCTCTTTAGCAGCTGAACAAACAACACTTTTCTTATTGAAATCAAGAAACTCTTGAGGACCATTTGTCTTGATGACCAACGTGAATGCATCTACATTCTGGGAAACTGTGCTAGACGTACATTAGCCAAATTAAACATCACCAAAAGAACTTCACCCACAAGTAAAGAGTCTCAGAACAGCAGGTTATCTCAGCATGGAACTCAGCAAGGCTGCCTTGAGTTTATGAAGGTTTTGTGAAAAGCCAAAGACAAATATAACTCAAATAAAATGAGTCACGGAAGTATTTCAAGTGGAGTCTCCAAAGTAAAGACTATCTGTACCTTATCTCAGACAGGGCCACAGTTAATATTTATTCACGAGTCAGTGTGGCTCACTTTATTCTACCACCTGATACGACACACAAAATGAAGTGAAAGCAAAGCGAAAGTGACTACAGGGGTTCCTCCAGTTACATCAGGGTTCGGTTCCTTGGAGTACGATGTAACTCGGATTTGGACTTAAGTCAGAACTCATGTATGTAATGATGCTGCAGAGTCTTTATTGAACAGCACTGTGCCTAATTGACAGCTGCAACATGCATGAACAGTCTCAGATTACAGTAAAACTTTTAGGAAACGTTGCTCCAGATAGAAATGCTCTTTTTAATGCTTCAACATTCACCACAGCAGGAAAAGCATAGGAAAGGTGACTTGTGGGAAGACCACACTGACTGTGTCTTAGCACAGTGCACTATTAACCCACTATTAACACACTCACCCACCAACACACAAACTCTTACTCAACACTAACGGTGAATAAAACAAACATCTCAGCAAAAAACAGTACAAGTGAATTAGCAGACACACACACAGTACTACTTACCCCCACCCCACCCACCAATTCACATGAACTCTTACTCAACACCAACCGGGAATAAAAACAAGCATCTCAGCAAGTGAACAAAACAGAAACAAAACAGCGCAAGTGAGTTAGCAGACTATTAACCCCCACCCCACATGAACTCTTTATTAACACTAATGATGAATAAAACAATACAGCAAAAACAGTGAAAAACAGCACAGCCCCCACTTCTTTCTTTCTCTCCCTCCCTGCAAGCATCCACTGCATGCGCTGACACTCGCATATTACCATGAAGCATTTAACAGGTGTTCAACTACATTCTATTTCCGTGTGACAGTAAATACGCACATAACATGTTATTTTATTTTTTTTAAAAGCAATTAATGTAACCATGAATTTTCATAAGTCAAGTATGACATAACTGAGGACCCCCCTGAATGTGTCATTAAAAACACACAAAGTGCACCACAACGAAATGTGACCTCTGCTTTTAACCCATCACATGTGCAAATGTGGAGAAGGGTGGAGCAGGACTGGTACCTCTCAAGGGTAACTTAGTGGTGCCCGGGCTGGGACTTGAACCTCCGACCTCCTGATTCCAAAGACAATGCCTTAACCACAAGACCAGGATGCAGGATGTAAGCTGCATCTGTTTTACATCAGCACTGTATCTCAACAGGTTACACTACACAGGCCATGAGGAGTTAACCTAGTTATCCAATATGCAAAACATATTTAAAAAAAAACACTACAGTGATTTAAAATGTTCCAGAAGCTTATAATTGTCCATTTTTAAATCTCTTATAGATAAAGAAAAATAAAAACATTACCATTTGACTCTTAAGTGACTGAATTAAGCAGTGAGGGGTAAGCGCCTAGTTAATTCTCATGTCAACTATATGAAGAAGGTCGACATCATCAATCACCTAAAACTGAGGCTGCTGAGGGCCATGAAGCCCAGATGTGAGTGTGTACAAGTTAAACACAACCCGCATACAAAATGCACGACAAAAAGAAAACACCAAAATACAGACAGCCAAATTACTTATTTGTGGATACCAATCCACCATGCCATTGATTACAAGGAAAACTAAACAGGCTTACCGCAGTACATTTACAGACAACACTCTCTAAGCCAAGAAGCATTGTTTTTAACTATTAGAAAAAAAAGAACACTGGAATAAAGGAATCAAGTGAGGCTTCACATAAGGAATCCCCTGCTAAGACTGTGTGTTAAATAATCTGAAGGATTAGCCTCCCGCAGCTCATCCCCTTTTACTTTCACAACCTCATTCCCACTAGATTTCAGTCTACTGGTTCATCTCCCCCACTCTCTGCTCATTTCAGTCACATTTTCTCTGGTTACACTGTTAATCACCCCGCTCCAATCCCCCCCTCCTTTCTTTCACTCCCCCTCTCATTCCTTCCCCCATTCTTGTCCTAAATTTGACTCATTTCCTGTGATTGGCCTCACAAGAAATGCCTCATTAGAGCAGTTTCCTCAGGAGAAAGTGAAAAAAAAAAACCCAACTCCTCATTTACAGTGACAATGACGAAACAAGATCTTCTTACTCGCTGAAGACTGAGCACTTGCTGACATGGCAAAAAGAAAAGGGCAGTAAAACAAAAAACAAAAAAAACCCAGATCTTTGTATCCCAGAGCTAGACAATAACACACACCATCACCAGTGGCTTTCAGAGCAAAATCTCTGTGCAATAACACTAAACAGATCTGACCAAAAGGACTTGGATCGAATGACCTGCTAGTCCAGGACGGCAAACTTACTCAAGTCTATATTAAACACAATGGCATACGGGCAATAAATATTATTGTTAAACAATGACACAGAAGAACTTAACCAGTTTGATTAGGAAAGTAACTTCTACTGGGAATGAATCTATATAATTTCTGAAAGGAATGTCAAGAAATATTGATCTTTTTCACAATATTTTCTTTTTTTTTTTTAGATGTACAGTACACCTGTATATCTCTGTCCATAGTATTATCTAGGGCTGGGTATTGCTAATAACTTCATGATACAATACATTTCATGATACAGGGGAAACAATACGCATAACAATATATTGAATATTGCCTAAAAACACCACAAGTATTCTAAACAGCTGAAGTATCCTTTAATAATTCAAGCACAACATTGGAAAATCAGGCCCACAATAAGAAATCTCACTTAAGAGGTTTATAAAGTATTTAATATTCAAAATTACATTATTTTATGGCTTCATTTGCCTAAGCACAGTCCGGTTGCTAAAATTCGTATATCAAAACATGTGAAATACACACAATAATATAGTCCAAAGTCAGTAATGAATTTCAACACTTCCAAGGCAATCCATTCTTCTCCAGTAGTGGTTACAAACGGTGACGGAGATATGTCAAAGTACCATTTGGACAGATTGTCAAAACAAGATTTTAAACTGCCAATATAGACACATAAGTAGGTCACAATATTTTAATGTATCATCATTTTTAGCACAATAATGTTACACCATTATTACAAGACACTGATACTTTGTGTTGTGTTGTACAAGACAAATCAGGCTTTCAGACACAGCTTCACTGTAAAAAAAAAAAAAAAAAAGCCTGAATACATCTGCACAACTCAACTCACCCCACCCCACACACACACACACACACACACACACACACACACACACACAGTGTAGTGTCACAAGGAAGAAGGTAAAAAAAAAAGAGAGAGAAACAAAAGCAAGTGTGAGTGTTTGTCCTTCAGGAAGAAATGTAAGGACAGACTCCCTGCAGAGAAGACATCACACTGCACCTGCATGGTTTAGAGGGGCCTGTCTGTCTCTCCATGTCTCTCTCTCTGTCTTATGAAGCTGAATGTAAAGGTCGAAGACTTTTTTACTGTGTCCAAACACAACCCCCTCCCATAATAGCAGCACGATTGTGGGAAAATAATTAACAGAGACTGACTGTGTCCCCGTCAACCCAACGTCACAACATAGAGAAAAATGCTTCTTCAGCTGCTGATCTGTCACTTCTACACCACAAAACACATCATACACCTTTATAAAGAACTGCTAAATTATATAAATAAATCGTTTTCAATTAATTATCCAGCACTGTCTGTAGAGGTGATGGTCATCTGATGCAAAAAACGTGATTTTGAATTACATTTTCAACAGACAGTAAAGTGCTACCCAAAAGCATAAAAATGGAGTTTAGATGTAGAGGAAGAGCCAGTGACTGAGGAAGTGGAGACGGTTAAAAACAGATACAGAAGCGGTCAGGGTGGAAAGAGCAAAATAAGAGTTGAGGTAAATCAGGAAAATGCAATAGAGAAGCCACAGCTGTAGTCACAGTTTCACATTTCCAATCACTGCATATGGAATATAACAGAATATAAGCAGCGCAAATCTGAAACAATAATCTCTGCCCTTCACAAGAAAGGAAGACTAGTACTTGATTCAAAGTAAGAATGTCACCAAACACCAAAATCTTTGCAACCCTCCATCCAAAAAAATCCAAACCATTATTTAATCCATCAACAGGGAAACCTGATTCCCACCCCGGCCCGCATGCACGCATTACTAAACTCAGGTAGATAACAGTTCGGTTATGCTGGGTCCATCAACCCTCTTATTTTAGAGTTTCTTCTCAATTGTAGCCTTATCTCTGATTGTCATCTCATTTTAATATTTTTGATTGAACCTCTTTAATGAATCTCCCATTTTTTGGTCATTTTATTCATTCATATAAACACTTTAATTGTACATTTATTTATGCAAACTCACCTGGTACACATTGCAATGAAAGCCACACCTCAATAAAAATCAAAAAACCAAAGTGTTGTCAACAGCAACAGAGCTGGGTATACAGGAATATAAAATCATAAAGCAAAACTGAAATTATATTTACATTAACTTTTCTTGGGGAAAAATTCTGTTCATTTACAGATAAAGGTTGTTTTGATGTAAATTGTACATTTTTAAGTTCTGTAACAATCAGTTACTTCAATTGTTAATGACAAGGAATTTGGAGGAAGAAGTAGATCAGAAATAATAAGTATTTCATTAATTAGGTATATAATTGATTTATTAATGGAATATTTACAAAAACAACATCAAACACTCCAATAAGTATTTAAATTTGTAAATTTCAATTTCAAAACACAATAATAAAATTATACAGTTAAAACAATGGGATTTAAAAAATCCATTTGAAAATGTAATTTAAAAGCAGAAATACAAAACTTGAATTAAAAATAAAAATAATTTAAAATAATTTCATTTTCAAGTATTTCCATGTATTTGCAACTGTATTTTATTTAGCACATCATATACTGCAAGAAAAAATATGGTTTATAACAAGTCTGTGATGGTATGAATACTTTAGGGTAATAAATTCACCCAGTCTAGAGAGAAATACCAAACTACATGGTACAAACTAGTCTGGTGACTCAAGCAATAATTAATCTAAACAGCCAATAGAACAGGAGCAAGGGTTACCGCCCTGCCCATCATGCACGCTTAGATCAATAAGCATCCGCTGGCACAGAACCTACACCACAGTCTCTTGTCTCTCCGTGAGGTAAACAAGGTGGTTGCCATGACAACTTGGCCCAAGACGAGGCAAACAGCGGGACGAGGGCCGCGCCGTCAGGACGTCCTCATGACTGACTGAGTCAGCAGCCAGTAGAGCTGCTCTTTGCCCTCATCTGCACAATCACACCGGTCTGCGAAACAGCGCTGGATGATGGAAAGGGGTGGTCTCTCTCTCTCCACTCTTCCAGCGTCGCTACAATGAAGCTCACAGCGAATACCTCCCAAGGACAAGGGAAAATGGAAAATGGCCAAGGGCATAAAATTGACATTTTAATTTACAGATAAAGAGTGGGGCCACAGTCATTCTCACGCGCACATTCTTTTCCTGCAATACCAGTACAAGTCATTTGTAATAAATGCATTCAGAAACATGCTGTATTTCCAGTAAGGGTGGATGATCTCAACAAGACAAAGATATTTTCACAATACATGACGTTTTTTTCTGCTTTGGCTCAGTTTCCATGTGGCAAAATGACAAAGCAGCTGCTTAATATCTGTTGTTTTTTGGACAGATTGTTAAAAGATTATGAATAAATATTAGTGGTGAGAATCGCAGGGTATCTCACGATATGATACACGGCCCACGTTAACAATAATATCACGATTCTTCGATAATCAATAGATCACATGATAATGGCGTAGCAATACAATACAGAAACACAAAAGCATCATTATTTTACATCAGTAACAGCAATGTTATTGTCACCTTTCCCATATTTGCTTTGCTACTGCAATCTGAAGTGTGGGGGACACGCTACCTTAGCTTCAGGCTTCACTTCTGTTCCCCTTTTGTCACTTGGCAAGTTGCGCTAACATCGTGCTACCAACGGAACTACAGCTCCCATAAAGCAACTCTTTCCACCCATTTTCCCCACATCAAACACTACATAGACCACAATGCATTGCTCCCCATGAAACACACCTTCCAGTACAACGCTACAGTCTAAACTGGACAAATTATGGAGCACTACGCTTCTTCTCTGATCTAAATGATTGTTGAGGACAGTTCAGCAAATGCTAGATATTGGCGAGGACACACAATTCTGCACAGTTGGATTATGGAGTCTTTCCTCTTTTTTAAAGAAGAACTCTAGCGATGTGTGTTTACTCACATTGACTATTCGCTGGTAGCGTCATCCAAACGCTATGAAAGAAGTGCAGGAAAAAGATGCACAGAGTCTTGTCGGCATCTGCGTATCGATTATCATATTGCGTCAGCAAGGACGACGATATATTGTCATATTGCTTTTTTGTCACACCTCTAATGAGGATGCACAATATCCCATGATGACCTGACTGTCATGTACACAAAGGGGCCATAGGCACAAATTAAATGACTATGCATGCATATTTATGTTTTTGCTCATGCTGCTCTGTCTGAACTGCTTGTGTTAATATGTGCTTGGCTTTAGACTGGACTGGTCTTCTCCTAGCTGAACGGGACAGTATTAAAGGCTTCTGAACATCTGCACTACTTCAAGGGGGTGGGGTTTTTGTTTAAACAATAATTATTATTTATTTTAATCCTTTGTCATTTTACAATTTTTCAACTTTTGATATCTAAAATCCCACTAGACAAAGACGAAATACAAATAATAGTTAACAACTTTAAGCTCACTTTCACGGTTTACATAACTGAATTTTACTTTCTCTTGTTTAATACCCTGTAATGATGAAACGCTACCCTATGAAAACACGCAGGGATATTTACATTCTCCTCTTCATATACAGCACCAAATTAAATGGGACTAATTACGGGGCTAGTGCTGTTGTTTAAAAGAAGTAAAACATCCACTACAGACTCTGAAAGCTTATGTGGACATTTATCATTTATAGATAAGAATATCGTATCACATCGTCCATCCCGTGGTCAGCTCTGGATCTGTCCGTGTGGATCCACGTTGAGCTTCTTCTCTAGCGAGCTGATGAGGCATCCAGCCCCTCCCTTCACACCCTACGTTATCAGCTGTTTCCAGGGAAAAGGTTTGTGTGGTTTCTATGGCAACAAGGAGGCCGGCCCAGCGGGGCTAGTCAGTGGCGTACGAGAAGCTGTGCTGCAGCGAGAACAAAGACACCGTCGCCGGCATTCGCTCGTAATGAATTATGCACAATGCACACGTGTACCAGAGGCAGGAGAAGAACTAGGATCACAGATAGCGTCCTATTGCAACAGAAGTGCAAACAAAGAACCGGTATTCTCTGCACACAAGTAGCGTTATGACAATGGCACAAAGGATGAGCTGCACAGGCCACGCATTTCTTCAGAATAACGTGTTTCCTCTCTCATGACACATTTTTATTTAGTGTAGAAAGTAATGACCACAGTGGAAGTGATCGCATCTTCTAAAAATAGCCTCAAGCATTTTGCAACTTCCTCTCTCAAATCCAAGTCAATGATATGCAATGCGTTGCAGATGGCAATGCTACGTTTTGTGGAGCCCACTGCAACAAAGCCAAAAATACTGGATAGAAGACTGCATCAACGTGGAAATCCCTTCATGAAACAAAAACTGACTCCAAAAGTCAGGAATAAATCATCTTGAAAGAAAAGGGGGACCATCTCCTTCACTTTCCTCAACCACAGTTCACATGGACAACTAAGAATTATAACTAGTTTGTACAATTATTAGTGTTTTACTCTTATTATTATTACTGTTTAACCAGTCACATCCAACTTGACAGTTCATGGATCACTAGCTGGGTTAGAATTAAAAACATGGTCCCAGTCTTTTCACAGCAACAATATCTTTAACATTTACAATAATCCAGCTGTGAGATTACATCACCACATCAGGCTACATGTGTTGTAGTTCCCTAATTTATGTGCCACTCCACTTTCAGCAAGCTCCCTCCCCCTCTTCTTCAGTCCCTCCTACTAAGAGCAGGCCCCATGTCCTGCCCCACTGCTCCTCCTTTCTCTCAGGCATTTTCCCGCTCTTCCTAGCATGGCCCTCTAGAAAACAGAACAAAAGTTGGACCATAGACTCACAGCAAGATCGGCTGTAGAAGAAACAAGGTCTTAGAGTTCTCAGGAGGCAACAGCGTCTACTGATGACACAGACAGAGCTACAGACAGCAAATTTAAAGTCATAACACAACTTGGCCTCCATTTGCTTTACAGCAAATTCTACCACCATACATGGTAACTGTGTACTTGGCTTAGGAGGGGAGGTGCACAGCTGATCAAATCCTCTCGACGTGATAGATGCAGGGACAGTGGTGGTAAAGAATATGCATATCCGATTACAGATAAAGTATTAGCAACAATGGACTATGAGTGTCTGAACAGCTTGATCTATGGACAATTTGAGAAAGACTACACAAACACCGCAAGTCATTCGTTATCCCAGGAATTACAGATCCTCAGACACGGACCAGTTGTCCTCGGTGTTTGCGGTGTTGTAGTGTTAACACTTTTATTCATCCATCAGTTTAAAAAAACATTCTAGCATGACCGGTTTAGTTCAAGCTGATATCCGAAATTAGACACAAAGTCGTGCTGTAACAGGACGTGAGGTAGGCATGAAGCACTTTGCGGGTGATAGCTTGACAATCATTTGCCAAAAATTCTGACATTACGTACGGCAACTTGGCTTCTAGGAAGTGCAAGACCACAACTGCACCACCTATTTAATAACAAATTCAAAATTTGAAATGCTGCTTCAATACTAACACAAAATTAGCCAAGGTTTTGATTTGTCCCAATACAACACCAAGTAAAATACTGTATATCTTCCAATAATAGCCCCGCCGTTTATTTAAAAAATTATTCGGACAGCCCGGCATTTAAAAAAAGAGCAATGTTTGTTGGAGACTGGTTATTATTCGCCTCACAGATGGAATGGTGATGGGTATTTATGGCCACAAAATGTAGGCAACAATTTTGAATGCTAAATCAAATGGCCGTTTCCTTCCCACTGCTCTCATCACCCTGTGGGGTTTTGATTGATGTGGAGACAAAAGGGCAAAATGTACACAAACAATGCGTTTAGACTTTCTCTCTTCCTCGACTGCATCCGAAAACAAAACTTTTTGATACGAAAAGGTACTTATCGTACGATTCACTACAGTGTGGTACGAAAAGAGGTTTAGAGTACGAAAAATGCGTCAGGTCATTGGAGATCAGCATTTACTACAGACCAGCGCTTAAAGGAGACCAGCATTTCTTTATCTCTTCAAACCCAGCATTTGTTGGAAACGGGCATCAAGAGACAGAGCACTTCTATAGGATAGACGGTATAGGGCTTTATAATTTAAAGTATAATGAAATTATTAGACAATATTAACACAGTACACAGTTTCCTACAAAGAGAAAGTGACAATGTGTTGCTATACAAAAAATGTCTCAACAGTGTTAGAAGAACAAATAAAATAGTCATAAATTTTTACCGCAGAGCACTTTCAGTAGATTACTCCTTCATTTACCAACCTTGCATCAGTTTGCTATTTTTAAAAATAATTTCCACCTGTGTGTAGCTCCTCGCCTTCTGTTTCCCCCCCAAGGCATTGTGGGTCAACAGTGTCCATCAGCACCAAACTCACAAAACCAGCAGTTAAGTATGCAATGTGGCTATTTTAGTGGACTTCACTTTGACACTACATTACACACTAGTTTTAACATTCAGTGTGAAACTGTGACCCTTAGAGGTGAAAAACATTCAACAAGATTCAAATATTCAAGTCCGTGTAAATATCTAAAGAACCCATCGCTATACAGAAGGACCTCGTGTTACATCGCACTCGACATACAGCAATTCTTGGTAACGCCAGTAAACACAGAAACTTCATTATGGCTCCCAAGCATAAGGCAGACTATACAGGAAAGCTCAGGAACTGGTTCACTTCATTACTGTTGTGTCTGAAATCCATGTGTTTATTTTATTTGCCACTAACAAACTACGACTCCCAGAAAGCAACTTTTTCTGCCCATATTACCCACCTGTTTTCCTGCACCATACACTACACAGCCCACAATGCATTGCTCCCCATGAAACGCTACATCCCACAAAAAAGATACTCGTGTTTGCTATATGCGTACTACTCGTTCATGTTTAATAAATATAAGCCATAATTACATGCATGAGCTCCAACTTACGACGGAACGGAGCCAATACGTAAGTCGGCTTCCACCCCCAAACACACATACACAACTGGTAGCAAAAGAGAACCTTGAGACACTTTTCGAAGAGAAATTAGCTACTTTCCATAGAAAATATTTGGTGCAGGGCGGGGTGCATTCACAGGCTGCTGTCCTATAGAGTCCGGCATCTACAAATCACAGGCTCACAGAGCAGTCAGTGACTTCCAGCTGCATCACATAACTGTGAGGTCTGGTCCCAAACCACACTTTGCCATACTGTGGTAACGGTCTTTCTCTGTGTAACCCCAGAAAGCTACTAACGTTAAAGTTACTCGCCCCAAAAGCGCACCTGCTCAAATGTGTAATTTAGAAATAGAAAAAAACAAGAATTAAACTACATTTTACCTCACATGAGAAGGTAATGGTGTTGGTTGCTCCGAAATGTAAAGGAGGCTAACACGGCATGCTAACAAAAACAAACCCCTCACTAACTCACCTTCACGAACAGCTCAATAACGGGCTCGTTTTCTCCTCGGCCGTTCTGAGGAACCGAGAAAGACATGGCTGGAGTTTTCGCTCTTTTTGCAAGTATGTCCAGGGAAATAATTCAAAAAGGAGCCTTTCAGTCCTCTCCCTTGGAAAGTTTTTTCCCCCCAAGTGCACCCTCCTCCTTTTCCCCCTAAAACGGATTTGTTTATTTTTCCTCCTCCCAAACCGCGATTTTCTCACAAACACTAGAGTAAGAGCACTTATCGAAATACAACTTTAACTTAGGTTTCTAAACGTAAATATATAGTTGTGACGCTGTCAGGCAGACATCGTTGGAGAGAACAGCCTGACTCTGGGATGGCGAGCCGTTGGAAACGACGAAGATGGGAAGAAGGGAAAAAAAGAATCTGGAATATTTAAATAAGTGACGTCATTCGCAGAGCGCGCACGGTGGGTGGGTCTTAAGACGCGCTCCGGAGAACTTAGTTATTTATTTATTTATTTATACCCATCAAGACCCGCCCTCCTAATCCGGGAGTGGGTCAGCAATGTCCGCCTCGCGCTCTCACCTGCGCTCGGATTGGCTTAGAGTAACCCGCCCTCCTACGCTACAAGCGAGCACCCTATCAGCCAATCTTAACGCAGGAGGGCGTGTCTTGTCGAGATACTGGTGGAAAAGAAGTGAACTTGTAAAATGGGCGCGGTTAGGGCGTTATCGCTGGAAAAGATGCAGCCAATCAGAATGCGAGAGCTATGGACCGCCGCCTGGTTGCAGTCTGTGGACCATCGCAAAAGACACGTCTTGGAACTAGTAAAAAGTAGCATAAAAAGAAATGTGTATATAATTCAAATGTAAAAAAAAAAAGTTTTGTCACTATTGCAAGCTTGGTAACTTTAAGCACGTTAAATTATTTATCAATTTGTATACGAACACACAATCTTTTCTTTTTTTCTCTATTGCAGTTTTACATTTATAGTGCACATTTACATTTATATATGCACATACACACACTCACACAATGATGTGTCTGTGTGTGTGTGTGTATATATATATATATATATAGAGAGAGAGAGAGAGAGAGATTTACATATGTATATACACGTAAACATGCATATTCATGTACATATTTATTATTCTCATATTTATTTTTTATATTCTTAGATTGTATACCACTCTGCTGTGAAGCTTGCACACAAGAATTTCACTCACGTGCTGTACTAGTGTACCAGTAACATGATGTGACAATAAAGATTTTATTTGATTTGATACACACACACACACACCTGATCCAGCTAATTAGCTAATAATCGTGCACTGGATCTCATGGTGTAGAGTCCATCAGCACCACACTCACAAAACCACCAGTTTAGTCATGTATTGAGGATATTTGAGTGAACACAGTTCTGACATTTATCATACACAAAATGCTAGTTAGAATTAGTATTAAATGGTATTATTAGAAGTAGCATTAATATTACTTGGATGCACCTGCAGTAAAGAGAAACCAATACCAAAAACTAAATTTTATTATCATTAACCTCCAATTTTGATGAACACATTATGCTTATTGACTTTTGTACTTCAAAAAGTGTACATAATCAGAAGCATAAACAAAAATAGGTAAAAATGACAGGGTAAAAATTATTCAGACATGAAATACATTTCAGCTCATTCCTAGGAAACCATTTCCAATTACAAAAGGTCACCAGCGTTATGCAGACTTAATATTTTGGGCCCCATGAAAGAATACTGTGCCTATTTTTATATGATTGTGGAAACAGAAACAGCTGCTACAGTGATCGGTGGTAGGATGAACTGAGTGGGGAGGTTCCAGGAAGTTCTTGGCCCGACACTAAGGATGACCAATAACACTGAGGGCGGGTTGGAACCAGGCAGCAGACTGAAGTGCCTTGAGCAAGGCTCTATTGCGCACCCTGTACTAGTTCAGGTTGAGGGTCTGTCAAATGCTGAAACACTATTTCTGCACCAACTGTGTAAAACAAGTCATTACAGTGAAAGTTGAGTACAGGGAGTCCTCGGGTAACGACAAGGTTCCGTTCCTCAGCATGAATCGCAACCAGAATTTCATTGTAAGTCAGAACTCATGCATGGACGGAGGCTGTGGAGGCTTCATTGAACAAGCAACAAGCATCTCATGGCTTCATGTGTGGACACACACACACCAAACTCTCAACTTTCTCTCTGCTACTCGCCCGGTTGCCAGATTGACCGTTTGGGTAAAATACCCCCCTCACTTGACTATAAAGCTCCAAGTTCTTCACTCTCAGTTGCCAGAGTCTCTCAAGAGTCCTGTATTAACTAAAGCATTTTGTAGGCATTCAACTGCATTCTAGTTCCGTATATGACAGTAAATACACAGATAAAAATTGACACATGGATCATAAATGGCGGTGAAGAAAAAATAGCCAGTATAATAACGACAAATTGTCAGAAGTTGAGTGCGTCATAACCTGAGGTCCCCCAGATATATAAAAACCAAAATTAAGTGTTAACCACATTAAGGGCACAAACCGCTGAACATCTAAAATATTAGAATATCATGAAAAAGTTTAGTATTTCTTCACATTTCTTTCAGAAAGTGAATGTGTTATATAGATTCATTACACAGAGTGAAATGTGTCAATTTCAATGATTAAGGATAATAAAAACCCAAAATTCAGTGTAAGAAAATTGGAATATCACAAGATCAATAAAAAAGGATTTTTTTTTTAAATGCCAGTCTTCCGGACATCTGTCAAGTCACCTTATTCACAAGATTTTTAGGATACCTGTACTCCTGTACATTTGAACATCTGCTTCAAATCAATTCCTGGAAGACCACTGTGCAGCAGTTTGGTGTTTTCCCTGATCAAACCAAACTGGATCAATTCCCCTGTTAACTGCCAGGCTGAGTGAGTGCTTGAGGAATAGAACGATCAAACTCTGCTGGACATAGGCCTTCCATGACTTGGGACACAAACACAAGAAGTTATTTCATTACAATGGCGCCATGAGCGTGGATTAAGCAGCAAGGTAGTTCTTGAAATCGAAATACTTGGAGAAGAGAGAGGCAAAAAAAGGGTGAGCGTAAGGATCTGTGCCACTTTGACAAGGCCCTTACTGAGATGGTTAGGAGACCGAGTCTGAGCACGTCCAGAACAGCAGGTCTTGTGGAATGTTCAAGGTCTGCAGTAGTCAGTACCAACCAAAAGCAAACCAAAGGACCAATGGTGAATAAGCGACAGGGTCATGGGTACTCAAGGCTCATTGATGCATCTGGGGTCTTATGGCAAGCCCATCTGTTGTGTTCCCAAAGAGGAGCCCCTGCTGCACAAAAAATTAAAATCTGACTGATAGAAGAGTCAAACACAGTGAAGCACAACCTGAGCTGTTTCAGCAGCAAGAGGGGTCCAACCCAATATTAGTCAAGTAGTCATGGTTATGGTGGATTGGTTTAACACTCTGCTATAATAGTCAAATTTGGTATTTGCTTTGATAATGAAAGGTCTTGGTAGCAGAAACGTAGACCACAATATTTCTCACAGAATGTAACCCTGATGATAAACACCCTCAACTCACCATGTCTGATGGTCACTGGGGTAAAGGAACGAGCAGAAATCACTCAGTAACAACTGTCAGTCACAATGACAAGGACCTGAGATGGAAACACTAAATGACAGAAACCGCATCAAAGCAGATGTTTTTCTTTTAATGTGACTTTTTCAAAGGCAGAAATTTCTATAAGGTTCAAACAACTTAGTTACAAAAAACATGGGGCAGAGAGAAACAAAGAAAGAATGCCAACAGAAGTTGCTCGTTTTGTTTTCCGTTTTCCAGAGCAACGGGCTGCAAAACGCCACAGCTAGAGCCACACAATGCTCTCGCTGACAAAAGGCGTTCAAGGGGCAGCCCATGGGTTTCATTGTAGTTCATGCACACAGGAGGACAAACACATGGATGTTTGCTGCTGCTCATGCGATCGTACACCCCAACACTCTGTGACAACATAAAACCCCATTTATTCAACAAAGTCACAAAGGACTCTACATACTGATTCAAAGCTGCCGAATTCCAGAACTGTTTACAGCTTCCCCTTAAACTCGCTTAAAATGAAAATATCTGTTGTAGGGAAACATGGACAGGAGAGGGGTGAGGAAATGGAGACTTTTTTTGTATATGCACGTCAATAAGTCAGGGAGAAACAAAAAAGCTCATGCTGCAAAAGAAAAAATATATATAAAAAAATCCAATCAGCACAAATTTGAGGGAAAAAACATCAAAAAAAGATCTCAATCCAAAGAAATGTGAACAATTTGTACATTCTAAAGCAGAACCGACATCAAATGGTTTAAAATGAGAAAGAGAAAGGTTCTTAGGACTGGGACGGGGACATCTGGGCTTTCCTCATGGAACGCAGGGCTTTCTCTCTCAGGTGTTTCTCCAGGTCATCCAGACTGTCCTCTACTTCGCTTTCTGATTCCTTCAAGAAAGGTAGCATTAATCAAAGTCTGCTCTGTCCCACAACACAACGTTAAATGTGTTAAGAGTCTTTGAGTCATTCCAATTATTCTGATTGACACCAAGTATACCTCTTTTCCACTGGGGTAGTGCTAGTGCTCAGCCAGGTCTGCCTTGATACCTTTTAAAAACATTTTGACAGGTTTGAGAATTGAACATGTAGTGGAAGTTTGGCCAATTACAATGGGGAGAAATATGGCAGACAAAGCATCTGCTTTGTTTGGTTTTATAAATGTAATTCTAAAGTACCTACATATTGCATTTGAATGTTGTCCCCAAGCTGCAACTGCAAATGGCATTCACAACAAGCAACAACTCTGAACACAGGTGTTTAAATTTGCTGACAAAATCTCTTCCAGACTACTGCTTGCATGACTTTCCATAGATATTGTTCCTGCTATTGTTCATGCATTTTGTTGTTTTTTTGTTGTTTTTTTTTAGCAGAAGAGAGGTGACTATTGCAGTAGACCCTACAATAGATAACAGTGGTTCCAACCTTAGAACCAGCAATTTTTTGAGCCATACCAGCGCTGGCTGCTATGGAAATAGACAGAAATCTTCTAAATTTGGAACCTGCACCAGTTTGGTGGAAAAGAGGTATTAAGTGAGGTTAGGATACAGGATGCTCATTAGTATTTCACTACACCGAAAAATTCTAACTTTCCCCTCACCCATATCTTTTATTTGTGAAAAGACATTCACATTTGAAACACCAGCTTTCCTAAACTGTGTGGATATTTAGTCAGGAACGGACCAACAAAAAAGGTCCCAAATTAGGTGGAATTAAGTGGAATTTACATACACTTGCCTACCTGTGTAACATGCTTAATTTGAATGTTGCTCTGGATATAAGAGTGATTGCCACTGTAAATGTAAACGAATATGCAATCTAAGGCTGTGTGTTTAATACTACATTAAATACAATTTATTTTCACAGATTAGAAATGCGTACTTCACCTTTTTTGGATCAGAATCAGGATCTCCCTCAGCACGGGCATTTTCCTGCCCATCGCTTGGCAGCCCTGTGCCACTCTTCTCTTTCTTATGCTTCTTGTGTTTCTTGTGTTTCTTTTCCTTCTTGTGTTTCTTCTCCTTCTTCTTCTTCTTTTTCTTTCCTCCATCTACATCGGAGCCCTGCACGTTGATTTGGATAAGAAAGAACAACTGCTTTAGTTCATACAAGCGTAGCGGATGAAATTGCGAATACGCAGTGAGCGAGTGAGCAGTGTACCTTGTTGGGAGAAGGACTCGGAGAAGCGCTGCTGGCCTTTTTGGCTGGAGGAGGTGGGGAGCCGCTTGCCGAGCGGGCGGGAGAGGGAGATGGGGATGCAGAGGCAGGAGCAGGAGCAGGCCGTTTTGGGGCTCCAGAAGCAGATGCTGGGAAAGGAGGAGGAGAGGTGGAACGCGAACGAGATGGAGGTCTCCTCATTGGCCGTGGGCTCGGAGAGCTCCTGGAAAAATAAATAAATAAATAAATGAATGAATGAATGAATGATATAATTCACAGGATGTAAAACATTAGCAGTGCATATTTATGCAGCAAAGTGCATTTTCAGGAAAAAAAAAAAGAAAAAGTCACCCATCACTGCATTAGTGGTAGCACTTCATCTTAAGGCTTATTATTTAAGGCTTTTTTTTTTCTTGTCTTAAATACACACAAATGCATATTTTAATAGATATTTAAAAAACAAAAGCCATTTTGAGCAGTAAGAGATTTAGGCAATTGAAAAAAAGATGATTAATGCTTTTGGGTGGGGCGTAGAGGTAAGACGACAACACTGAAAAAGATGTTGACCTTTGTGTTTTGCGAGGCTCAGGCGTGCGGGACACCCTGCGTATGGGTCTGTTACGAGCTGGAGACAGCTGCCGTCTAGGTGATGAGCCAGAAGGCTGGTATCTAGCCTGTGGGCTGGATGAGCCTCTGGCTATATGGCCTGGACCCGGAGAAGAGCGAGAATCTCTGCTTTGACGAGCAGCAGGGGGCAGCAGGGGACTCCTGCGGTGGCGGGGAGGAGGTGGTGAGGCAGATGAGAGAGGGCTGCGCCTCTTCAATGGGCTGCCACCGCCACGGCTGCGTTTGGGGGAGCGGGATGCCCGCCGTTTGGAGGGAGGCGAGGCAGAGGGCTGTCGTTTTTGGGCCGGAAGTGGGGAGAGACTGTAGCGGCGCTGAATAGGGGGTGAGTAACGCCTTGGTGATGGGGAACGACGGCGAGGAGGCGGTGAAGGAGACCTGTAAAAGAAAAACATTATCAAATTATGGACAACATGGAATAAGATCATGAAATGAATAAACCAGGCTGTACTGCCATCTAGTTGTTAAGTGTTCCGAGATTTTTTAAAATAGATTCAGAGGCATTGTTTATTTAGTGTAATTTACTTTAGATAAGTACTTGAAAGGTAATCTTCAGAAATGATATATTTCTACATACTTCTAAATGCACCATGGGGGGCTGTGTGAAACTGCATTTCAATACACTGTACTGTGTATATCCTTGTTTTGACAATAAAACTTCTCTTTCCAGGCGTCATACATGTAAAACCTCTTCTCGGGCAACACGGCCCTCACAAGCTAAGAGCCTCTGTAGTTTTACATCGAATACTTTAAGTTCTAACAGATACCAGACTCCAGCAGTGTAAAGAGGCAATATAGTGTTATGCAAGAGTAAAAGTCATGCAAGCGTAGGGCTGGACAATAATTCAATATCAATATATATCGCGATATAATTTTTTTCAATAACTGTGATATGGTTTTTAAACACATTTCCGATATTTCTATAAGCATTTAAACGGCCTGGAAGCGGAACTTTCAACGTTTCTGTCCAATACCGACGGCGCGGGTGATCAGCCAATCGTCGAAGGCAGGAGGCGGGACCAACCGTCAGCCGTCAGAAAGAGCGGAATAGAATTGCGTGAGGACGTACATCACAGACACGCTGCAGCCCTCAGCAAGAGATCGCCAAGCTCCGTGGCGGAAAGTTTTAGCAACAAAATGAGCAGCTTCCCCTGACCGCAATACAGATGTGGATGAACAAGCTTCCACAAGTAAGAAGGCAGAAGAAATAG
>JBBIGC010000001.1:37062333-37078075 GCA_037576955.1 Lepidarchus adonis
TATCGAAATTATATCGTATCGACCAAAATTAAGAAATATATTGTGATATAATTTTTTGCCATATCGTCCAGCCCTATGCAAGCGTGAGTATGAGTATATAGGACAAACATGAACAGGTGCTCCAATAATCATAGACAAGAAATTCACAAAAGTACAGCAAAAATTCAGTGCGTCTCCTACAAATGTTTGATAATTTGACAATGAGCAAGTTCTGGATACCAAATATGTACCAACTGAACAACATGACAAAGCAATTGGACACTACTTTTTAAATTTTGTGCACATTTGCCCCAAACTACTCTTTTAAACTGCTGTTGTACCAAGTAGTTCTCTATGTCAGTAGGAAGAAATGAAGCTTGAGAGAATCATTATTAAATACCTGCGCCTGGGAGGAGGAGATGGGGATCTGCGCCGCCGGGCTGGAGAAGGGGAACGATGACGCCGAGGTGATGGAGACCGTCTCTTCCTGCAATAAAGGAGTGAAACAACAATATGTCTTGAATACTATTTAAAACCATTGACCAAGTCCAGGCAAACCAAAGAAATGCAGAACACCATGTGTGCTAATTTAGGCAAAAGACATTATTTTAAATTTTAAATTCGTAGAATTTTTATTTAATTAACTCAAAGGTCTCATTTAACAACGTACCTTGGAGATGGATCCCTGTGCCGCCTCCTAGGAGATACTGGAGAGTGGCTCCGCCGCCTCCTGATCTCGCCATTCCGAGCTGCAGGACCCCTCCCCTGCCTCTTTGGTCCTTCGTCCTCCGAGGATGATGAGGATGATCCAGTCTCTAAAGACATAAGCATGTATTATCATCCATTTAATGTACGTTATGCAAAAAGAGGATGCAAAAGCACCATGTGGATAAAAAGACAGGTGCAGGTAGACTGAGAGGAGGTGAGGATAGAGTGAAGGAACACCAATAAATAAATGAATAAAAACAAACAGTGACAACCTGAAGATGATTGCTGATTCTGCCTGCGATACTGCCGTCTCTGCTGGACAGAATCAGCTGCAGTCCCCTTCCCCACCTTATCCTCCTCTGAAATGCAAAGCAGTGAGGGTCTTATTCAGTGCCCAAGAAAATAATGCAGTACACACTCACCTCCCCATAGATACATGCACAAACCAAATGTGCAACCACATTCACACCTTCCCTACACATACAAACTAAGAAAAAAATGTGTTCACACCATACCCCGTTGTGCTGCACAGATTGGTAGTTCCCCACTGCAAACACACTTACTGAACATGGCAATGAAAAGGGGAGTGGAACCAGGTCAAGGAATCACCAAACTGTGATGAAACCAGCCCATAGCCCTATCTAGACCATGCAGAGTAAAGAGAGCTCTTTTTTCCAGTCCAGTATTTCTTGGAAATCTGATTGAGATTTCACTGCTCCCAACACACCCAGTTCAAATTTTAAGCTATCAAACAACCATTTACTGGGTTATTGTGGCTGTGTTAAAGAAGTAAAGGCCTTCAGAACTGGTGTTGGAAAACACTGCATTAATCTACAAGTTCCCAAACCAGGTCCTGAAGCATGCTGAGCAGTAGTACTCAAGAACCAGGAATGAAAAACAACAGCATTGTGCAGGACCAGGAATGAGAACCAACAATATAGTGCAGAACCTCAAATATTAAAAGGGGCTCTTTAGGGTGTGCACCCAAGGCAAATTAGTATTAATTAACATTAACTTCCAATTAAAATAATTGTCTTCGATTCAAAATGTTGGGGACTTGTCTAATCAAAATTCAGCATACAAATCATTCCACACAAGGTTACACACTTGGTGCTATATGCCATATATAATCACCTGATTCTGATATGTCTGATCTTCTGGGTTTGGGAGCAGGAGACGGCGATTCATTTCTTCCACCAGCTCTACGCTTTGAACCTAAAATTAAAAGCAGAAAGTTCATTTCACAGTTCTATTCACAACTTCGCTTCAGAACCAGCAGCATAATGAATCATACAAAAAACTAAATGCAGTAGCTTGCAAAATAAAACAATGTGTTAAAATACACTATTGAGAGACTTGGTGGATGTCATACATGCGGCGTTTGTTTCACTTCAGACATTTTGGGATAGGGAGGCAATTGAATTGGGGTGATACACACCTCAATGTGTTTTCCATGTAATAGTATTGCGTACAGGTGCCTTATATTGGGGCCAATACCAAAAGACAACCTCTCTCAATGTGGCATCAATTTGACCAGTACCGTAGGTACCTAAGGCTTGAATGCCAGACGACTGTTGCAGGCGACTCCACTGACACCAAGACACCGGCATGAACATTTGCAGGGGGCACAAGACCATGTGACCTGGACAATGTAGCAGTTGTCTACCGTCCTGTTCACTGATGAGTGTCGGGTCAGCATTGCTGGAAAAGGCGAGGTGAGCGATATCCCGAGGTCAACATGGTATGTGTTCATAAACATATGGGGCAGTATTCGAAAAACCTACAGCCAACTGTGCAAGAAATTATGCTGCTTTCCACATTTAGGCCTTGTGCACACGGACATACAAAACAAGCGTTTCTGAAGTTTGTGACGTCAGTTGAGTGCAGATCGAATGCAGACAGTGTTTCTGCTCACTGGAAAGAAACAGACCCTCTATATCACTCTTCAGGTCTCTTGTTCAGTTTGTTCATTTTTTTTTTTTTTTTGCATTTTCATAGTGTCAGTTTATGCCAAAATCAAGATCCCCAAAAAACTTTGTTTGCATGCCATACATTTAACGTTATAGAGATCCAAATATGTCCCATGATTCTTCACATGCCGTGCACTCAGAGGGTGAAACCAGTAGCAACGAAGATATGTTTTCTCAGCCGGTCACTAAATTGGAAGGATTTTTAACATAGACATCAATGTCCCAACACTGAATGAACCTCAAACGCTGCAAATTACAAAAAGTTCTGGACTGCTGCATTACTGCCACCAGAGGGTAAAAGCACAACATTAGTTAGCATAAATAACAGTTTGAGCTGCAAGGTTGGCATTCAACAGAAGCAAATGAATGCAAGTGAAGTCATAATGAATTCAATCAAGTGCCAATACAAAATGCATAGGTCACTCAGAGTTTGTTCGTTTATCCAAAAATGGAAAGCCTGTGTGGACAAGACCTTAGACTTCTGCACTGGGAGACATCTTAGTTACAGTACTAAGTTTGTACTGTATAGAAGATACTGAGCCAGGTAGACATGTGGCACCTGATTGCAGGCTGTTTGTTACCTGAGGGGCTTGTGTCGGGGCCAGCGGGGCTGCGGCGTCTCCTGGACGGGCTGGAGGATGGCTCAGCATGGCGTGGCTGCTTTCTGGGCGGTGTGATTGATCCTCGTTTTACAAGTCTTTTTTGGGGCGATCGTGAAGACGAGCTGCCTGAGGATGATCGAGAACGGGAGCGCCGCCTGGAGATAGACAGAGTTTAAGAGCAGAGAGATTTTCCTTTTCAATATGTTCATTGTTGGTGCCCAGTAAGACAATATAAAAGGTTGCTGTCCTGACAGGTTGTGCAAGTGGAGCCCAGCTCAAGATCTACAATCCCTTTGAGTTAAAACCTAATCATACAAGGGAAAAAAAATTAAATAGCTCGCCAGAACAAGAGCTGGTCCTTCCGGTTATATGCATACAGTCCCAGATCAATCCTGAGAGCTAATGCAAATTTCAGTGGATTATCCATTACAAAGTTGTGTGAAGCACAGAAATACACAAAGTGTGTTAAAAATTAAGATTTCAAACGCACCAAAGTTTGGGTTTGGTAATAATTCTTGCTATTTCCCATCCTCTTTTAAAGCCTTTAAATGTTATTGTGCTTTTATGACTTATATGCAAGTAATCCCCTTTCTGAATGGCTGCAGTGTATTGCTGTTTTACATGATCTGCAAAACTGATACACATGCAACACCATACACATTAAATGAGACAAATCCAGTTTGCAGCAAGGTTACACCAGGCGAACATCAGAACTCCAAATATCTGTGGTAAAGCTTTTGCTGTAAAGTTTTGTTATGGCAGTATCTGAATGTAGAGTTGAGGGGGGAGAGCATATCATAGCTCCAAGGGTTTCTTTTACCTCCCTAACTGGCTGGTCCACCAAAATGAGGAATTTAGTTGTCTACTCCAAACTTTTTTTGCCTTTTAGCTGTCTCAAGGAAATTTCTCTCCTGTTTAAAATGGTCTTTGGAGTTTTAAGCTGTATTACCTGCCTGAAACTAAATGTTTATTTACTGGACTGCTTACATTTTTTCAATTTGAAATATTTCTACACTGCTGACATTTTAACCATGTGCTGCCATAAAACTCCTGCATGATGACTCATTAAACAAAGAATCAGGCATATCATTTAAAAATGCCCGATTGGCTCTCATATTCGATAATCGTAATCCAGCCTTAAAATGAACAAATTAGTTAACAAAATGACATGCAAATGAAGCTAAGCAATAACTTTGACCAATTTGTAGCTTAGTGGTTGGCTAGATTAGTAGGTCAATGTCTGAAGGTTAGCGAGCTACAGCAGAGCGGCAATCTAAGTGTGACAAAAGATTTCCATAAGTTTAACTCTTTACATACCTGCGGGCGGGTGAGCGGCTACGTCTGTGTCTATGGGGAGGGGGTCGTCTGGGAGGGCTCCTGCGTCTTGGAGACATGCGCCTCCGTGGGCTCGGTTTGCGCCGGGGAGAGAACGACCTGGAAGAAGAAGAAAATGACTGAGCAAGATCATAACTTGCTGTGAAAACACTGAGGTTTTCATGTTTTTGCTTAGCTCAGTTATAAAAGCCTTTATGGTGCATTAGAGTCTGCAACAAGATACCTGGAGCGGGACCTGTGGCGTCTCCGGGAGCGGGGTGAGCGAGACCGGGATCTGTGACGGGGGCGGTCTCGTCTCCCATCCTTCTCCCGTTCCCGGTCTCGTGCTTTTGGCTTTTCCTCAGTCTTTGTGGTTTTCTCCGGAGATACATCCTTAGTGGTATCAGACACCGAGTCTGGCTTCACCTCACCCACAAGGTCACTGAACAAGGAGCGAAAAACTTGGGGTAAATTTAATTTTGCTTATTGGGCTCTAATGAGGGATTCAATGTAAACAGGATTCTCAGTCAGTTGTTTTATACTAGGGCAATGGTGACCTAGTAGTTGGGACCTTGCACATGTGAACAGTGTCACAGATTTAAATCCAAGTCTAGGCACCACTGAGGCATCAGCTACTGCCTCACTACATTGCTCCCCAGGTGTTGCACATGTAATGGTTACACAAAGGGGTCATATATTGTTGTGAAGCCGTTTGTATTTAGTGTGTTCACAATGGCAAGTCATTTGCACTTCAGCTCAAAGATACTAGTTGCCTCGTTGTGATAGTTACCTGGTAGAGGAAGCCTCCTGAATCAGTGGTTCAGCTTTGGAACTTTCTGATTGGTCAGGCTCTGGCTGAGGCTCATTTTTGTGAACAGGTGGGCTTGGAGGAGGTGAAGGAACAGGGCTGGGTTTGCGACGAGGGGACCGTGAGTGACTGCGCTTCCTTTCTCGCTTCGCTGGGGAACGAGACTTCCTCCTGGTAGTCAAAGTGTCAAATAATTACAATACTGGAAGGACCAACATAGAGCCTCAATCAAAAGAGCAGCTATAAAACAAGACCAGGAATAATGAATTCTAACAGCAATATAACAGCATATATATATATAAAAAAGAAAGATATATTTATATATATAGAACATCAATTTCAGGGACTTTTAAAGTAAAATGTACTAATGTTTCCTAACATTATGTAATAAATAAAATAACTTCCATTAATATTACTGCACAGTGTATAAATTAAAACACTTTTACTCTGAAATGTTTGAAGAAATCAAATGAGCTATGTATTCAGTTAGGGAAGGCCAATCACACAAGCATGTGAACTTAAACCCACCTTTTAGGACTCTTGGATTGGGCCCTCTCTTTGTTTTCCTTCTCCTTCTTATCTTCATCAATCTTCTTCAAAGAGGCCAGCTTTTCCTGCTCAATCTGTCACAATAAAAAAGGAAAACTGAAACACCTACTAAAAGCAGCATTTTAAAGCAGGAGCCATCATGTAAGTTAAAATGTTAAGCTTGTAATGGCAGCACTTAAATCTAACTCATCCAGGATAACCTTGCTTCTCACCTGTCTCTGCTTGATCTCTTCCTTCTTCTGTTCCAAAAAGGCAGACGGGATGCCAGCGATGTTATCCTGGGCGCTAAGTAGCAGAGGCCAGAGGTCCTTCATGAACTCACGTGCGTTCTTTCCGTTCAAAAAGCCAGTCAAGTTGATCTGCATCATCTTACCATCTGGATTCTGCAACACAGACACCAAGGATGGAAAGGAAAAAAGATAACTTAGTAACAGCAATACAGTGGGAAAAAAAGTATGGGCTCTGATGGCCAATGCTAACATTGATTTTTTTTCTCTTCTAAATACCATCAGGAATACTTAGACAAAATAAACTGCTGCAGCCTTTTTCTACACTGAGACTCGGTTTTGATTGACTGCCCGAGTGTCTTGAATTCAAGCTTTAGAAACAAAAAGAAAACTAAGAGGCTAAGAAGTTTCCTTGAATGCATGCATTACTCATTTTCTGGTCTTAAAAGCCACTGTCCTTGTAAACATGGATGAGCAAATAAAAATAATGAGACCAGAACTCTTCCACTGCAAGACCCATTCCCATATATAGGATACATCTGGTCTCTCCCTCTACTTCCCCTACTGTTGTGACACAGCAACAATAAATCCACAATACAGAGTGTGTCAAAACCCCACAAAGCAAGTACAGTCCCGGTGTCTTCAGTGTGCGCGTCCTGCAGGCTCTGCGGGCTTGGGGAGGGGGATTGGAGCACCCGCCACTCCTGCACAGACAGGGACGCTCCTTTGGCTTTCTTCCGCCTCCCTACTGCTTGTGACTCAACCACCTTGAGTATAATGTTATATCATTTATCTAAATTGCAAGAAACGAACAAGCAATAATGAGTACACAGGGCATGTAAAAATGGGTTTTTATTTTTCATCAGTCTAAGTCAAGAGCAGAAAGGAGGTAAACTGTCCTATGAAGTCTATAAGACATAGGATGAATTAAACAAAAATGTTGGCCTTTAATATCATGAAGTTACAGGAAAAGTCAAGTTTCTACTGGAAGGGAGTGCATGGCTACATTTGTTTTTTCTGTCAAACTGAACAAAGCTAATAAGAGACGAGACGATACCTTTCTGAAGTCCTCACCATAGCAACCGAAGACCAACTTTAGATAGTAATTTGTCAAAAGAAAGAGACTGATAATCTGGCTTCTCATACCACTTAAATTACTACTGATTTCAAGGTATTTAAATCAAGCATATGAAAAGATGCAGTGCTTTTCCTTCCTAAATAACAATGGAATGCTGTTCCTCCACTGTCTAAAAGCCCTAATAAAAATGCAGAAAATACAAGTTCAAAAGTCTGGAATCATGTGTCATGTTAATCATATTAAACTACATTTTAAAATTACTTAATAGCTTAAATAATTTAATGAATAAACAACACATATCAAATCAGGATATTTTCATCCAAGTTATTTGTTCACCAATCTTCAAATAATTTACTCTAGTTGTTAATTTTAACATAAATGACAAATCAATTATATGTTCAGGACACACCTGGAATGCATTCATTGTGAACAGCTTCCCATAAAATTATTTTATCTATAAAGGGCAAGGCTCATTACACCTGTTATAATACATGCTCAACACTCAAAAAGAGTGTTTACGTTATTGAAATGAGTGATTCCAAACTTTTGAAGGCTTTTTCCATTTGTCAATAAAGCAGGCACTTTCTGTTGCTTTATTTAGGCATTTAATTATATTTTAAATATGCTGCTGCAAATTTCAACTCTGGAATAAAGAGCAAAGAACTCTAAGTTGACACGAGTCTAATGTCATAGTCCCTGTTCATAACTCACCTCAAAACACAAAGTTCATCATCAAGGGAGAGTTGGGTTCAGTGAGACTTTGGGCTCAGGTGAGATCTAATTAGGTGTTGGTGCTATACTTCTGTTGCAAGGTATAACATCCATATTGGTTCAGGCCTTTTAAATCATAAATCACATCATTATTAGAAAAAAAGTGCTGTTTAGAAGACACGTTGTCAAATATCACAGTATCTTCAGCATGTCCATAAGATTTTTTACCCATTGCTACCAGACAGAAGAGACAAAATTGTGCCCTTCACTTTGTGTTGCTACAGTATTCGTTCCAAGTAAGATTTTAAGCACATGTCATTCTTCTCCAAGACCTCTGCTGTCCAGACGGAGTACAAAAGAACAACTACTGCAACCCTGTCTGCATGTAATCAAAGAAAGGAGGGGGAAAACAGAAAAAATCAAAACTACCTTCTCCTCCAGCTGGTTGAAAACAAATTCGATGACAACGTCGTCCTCGAAGCCAAGGATCTCAGTCACTCTCTGGGTGATCCAAGGCTTGATGACCTCCAGGTTTACTTTCGTCATATCCACCTGAGAGACCAAACAATCAGTTTTAAAAATGCAGAATCTCATAACTAAGCCCCAGTCCACAAAAGCAGTATATTATATATATATATATATATATAGTTTTGGTTTTTTTTTTTAAAGTAGTCTTCAAAACTCTTTAAAACTGCCTTTTTGACTGCCCATTTTCCTACAACAACAAAACAAAGTTGTATTTTCCTTTTAACTTCTAAATGGATATGAAGCCTAAAGGATGTTTTAGTCGCTGGAAGAAGACAGCATTGCGAATTAGTGACCTTATTTTCCAATTACAATTTTACTATCAACAATCATGAAAACAAGGTAACATTGTAAAAAGTAACTCAATAACTCAACAATGACCAAAATATAACATGTTTGAGACACCCAAATTAATATATGAATAGTATAAATAGTTTATTCTACTGAGAGATTTATATCACCAGTAAACCATCATTTGAAAGAGGATAATATACATTAGGCCACACCTTTTTCTCCAGACATTCTGCAAACTTCAGCTGCTTTAGCAACTTCTTGTGTTTGTTGCTGAAGCGATTATCTTGCTCCGCGCTCGTTCCCTGCAATGGAGTTACACTTATTACTGAGCATGCAAACTTTCCCTTCCACCTTCAGTGGCGTTATGGCACGTGAGAGGAGCGGCAAGACTATCACTTTATAATTGAAGGTAGAACGAGGGAAAATCATAGATGTGTACATTTTACGTAAGTTTTAAAAGACAGTAGTTAATCACTTTAAACCATGTTTGCACTTGCACAAAAAAACAGTAAAACTGAGGTAACCGATTTCATACAAATAGAATTTTTAAACAACAACTACAACGTATTGCTCGCTCACAAGCGTGAATACTGGCTATCTTCTGCGTAATGTAATGAAATAAACACTGAGAAATATTACCGGCTGTTGGCACGAATGCACGTGAATCGGGCCAACGTAAGATAACTTAGCTAGCCTGCTAACTTAATGCTAACATTAAACGCCTGCCCTCATTCAGTCAAACCGTTAATCTAACCCCGGTTCTTTGAGTCGTAACCACAAAATAACTAACGTTACTGTAGAAAAATATTTTCGCTTCAGCAAAAAATTTAAAATGTCGAAAATTCCGACAGGCCGGTTTTATTTATCGGTCTCGTCCGCCATTTCACTCCGAGTTAGCTAATCGCAGCTAAGCAGCTAACGCTACCATTCTGACAAAATACTGTAACAACTAACGCGGATTCGCTGGTTATAAACAACTGAAAACACTCAGTGCCATTCACTGTCCTGTCTGGGTGTTACAGATACCACAAGAGCTGTTAACTTACGCGGAAAAAACCCGCGTCCATTTCCACCAAGATCTGCGACAAAAACGATCTGTGGAAAACGCGTTACCGCTTCCCATGAGCCACCGCGCCTCGTGATGTCATTTAGCAGAAGGAGCCCTTGGCGCGTTCCTATTTGCGCTCTGTCGCCCTGTGTACCTATGCACTAAATAGTGCGCACTACGAGAAAGAACACTGGATGGTATAAACCCTCCCACACTGTAAGAGCTCAGTAGAGGGGAAGACACCTTGGGACACCATATTTCTTACACCCTAAGGGACACAACGTTGAATCCCCTCCCTTAACAGAACCTTTAAAGTAATAACAAAAAAATGTAAGAAATATTCAGACATACGCAAACTAAATATCCTTTTGGTAAAATATAAGGAAAATGAAAAAATAATTATATAAACAAAGGACATAAAATGAAATAAATTACATATTTCTAATATTAGGTAGAAATTATTACAAATAAATATGTACAATATAATGTACTACTATTAACAGAAATAATAATAACTCTACAAGTTTTATTTTAATTTGTTCCTGGGTAGAAAGTATGTTTTCCCAATCTCTTATGCTTAAGATAAATAGAAAACTGCTATTGTTCCACACAAACTTTGCTTCTGTGGTGAAGACAATGACATTTTAAATACCACAATAAATAAGAAACTGTTGTGGCCTGTGATAATAAAATAATTTGTGTTTGTGATGAATTTAGCCATTTTAACATAAGCTTTAAATATAAGCAGTTTAAATAAACATATAGAAGCCAGGAACAAAAAATGTGTAACATATTGTAATTACTACTAATAAATCTAATTTGTTGTTAAAAATACTTTGGGTTCCATTTCCCATTTTCTTTCATTCCTGCTTTTCACAATGGGGACTGATCCTGTAGCATCTTCCTCCTTTCTGGTTTTAGAGAAGCTAGGCAGCATCAGAATAAAACATGATACAGTTTTTAATTATGATTATGTAAAAATGAAGAGAGACACATTTTCATTCTGTGAAAATTAAATAATTTATTTCATTTTTTTCATCTGATAACTAAAGTTACACTGCAATGATCCCCCTTAATTAGACATGGGAATAATGTGTTTTTAATGTTGCTTTCAAGAATAAATAGTAATGAATAAATCACACCACATTAATGAAGAAAGAGTGTTTCTATGTAAGGCATGCTTCAAGGCTGAATCCATGGCACACTTTTAGGCTTGAATTGTAATGAGCACCTTCTTCATTGCAGCACTGAGTGGGTCATTATGGACTACTTTCACCCCATCTTCTGGTCTGCAGTGTGCTCTGTTTTTCCTACCGGGCAGGGATGCGCCAGCTCTGAGGATATGGCATTGTCCTTGTACTGCAAATAGCATTTCAGACCCAAAACATTTGGACCGCTACATGATGGCCAGTTGTTGATGAAAGCAAGCTAGAGAAAGAGAAAGGCTTTTTGTCTGAGGTTTACTTCTATTATTCTAATAACAATTAGAATCATTAGACACAACAAAATGGATGACGGAAGAATGTAGTCTGAATGTTTGTCTGAAAGGCTGAAGATTCAGGAATGGTATGAGATTCAAGGCAGCTTTTGGAGTCTACACGGTACGTTTTTACAATTAAGGCCTTAAAATGTTTAGACACATAAGTAATGATATGCCTCAATAGTTAAACCACACCATCAAACTAAGCAAGTGGAAGAAAAAAATATAAGGCCCCGAATTAAATAAAAGAACAGCTGGGTTTAAGAGAAACCCCCCAGGCCAAATCTAAAAAAATCCCCTCTGGTAACACAGCACTCTGGTCAACATGCTCAAGACGATGTTGCCATTGGCCTGATGGTCAGTGTTGGTTTTCTGAAACAAGGAATGGAAGAACTGCAGCAGTCAAAATGGACCAGCTAACCAAGACAAGCAGGTTTGGTAATGTGTTAGTTAGCGCTTAGCATGGAATGGCTGCTAATGAGCTACATTCATTAGCAGAAATGTAGATGTATCATTTTCCTGCCAAAGAATTGGCAGAGAAAAGCCTCCTGGAGTTACCTCCCAGAAACATATTTTTGCAGTATGGGATGTATGGAAATGCTGACTAATTAGTCACATTAGTAGAACAAAATGGGCTTAACCTATCTGCTAATTAGCCACATGGACTAACATAAATGTTTACCTTAACACACCAATTAATTAGCCACATTTGTTAGTATAAATGTTTAGCAAAACCAGCCAACTAATTAGCCAAATGTATTAGCAGATATGATAAGCTTAACCTGATGGCTGATTAGCCATGTGTATATGCAGAAAACACTTAGCTCAACCAGTTAATCAGTCACATGTATTAGCAGAAATGTTTTATTTACCCTGTCAGCTAATAGTTTTGATTAGTAAATAACCTGCATTAGCTACTGCAGCACGCTACAGTAACGGCTTTATTGAGAGAGGAAAAGATGCAGAGTGACAGAGATATCAGGAGGTCGTGATGACGTCATGACGCAAAAAAAAGGAAACTTGGCCAAGACGTCTCTCCCTGTTTGGAGGTTGACTGTTCCCCTCAAACTGAGACAGAAATGACATGTATGAAATAAGTCCCTGAAATAGAAAAGGCTGCTGAAATGTGAATCATGTGTATGTGTGCATGTGTGTGTGTAGAGAAGTGGCTTGAATAACAGGAAGAAAATAAAAGTTTTGGTCTGAAGACACAGCTCCCCTTTACTGCGAGCACGGCGAGGGCCTTTAAGGGGAATAGTGATCCATGTGGTCAGTTGCCAGAGCTGGACTGCTAGCTCGTGGACTGGCCTGCATTGGTCTTCTTGTTGCGGACACGGTTCAGCATGTCCGTGACGAGCTCTGGGAGGCCATACGCCGGCCTCCAGCCCCAGTCCCGCCGAGCATTGGAATCGTCGAATCTCATCGGCCAACTGTCCGCTGCTCGAACACAACAGAAAGACCATAGATGTAAATAGGTGGATGACTTTGTCATACCGACAAAACACACAAAATGCTGTTCATTTAGTTGGTTTCTTTTTACAGCTTTATCCCCAATTTAAGCTCTTTGCACATACGGCGCAATGTGAATAAATAATGTCGTATTAAAGAAAAATCTGCAATATGCGCAGTAAATAAGGTACGTTTTGGTGAAAATTCCACCAAAATAACTGTGTGTTAATTAAGGTGATGAGTAGTGATGAGCTGGTGCAAAGCAAAGAAGAAACATATGAAATTTTGAGAGCATCCTGTCCTGAGAAGCTGGTGAGGATGCGGGGAATCCTGCTGCTCAGATCCCAACCACTTTCAAACCTCAGGACATCCGGGACAAGCAATTTGACTGCATTTGTTTAAGGTGAGAAACCTATAAACTAAGATAAACTGATGAGCTATTGCTTGGAGAAGAGAAGAGAAAAGCAGTGTTTTGGAGAAGCCAATGTGACGTTTCCACTGCATGTGCCCTGATTGGTTGAATGCATTCCTTTGGTATCTGTTGTTAAAAACGTTTACATTTTCACAAACATTCAACATTGATGTGAAATGTCCATTCATGGTACAGTCTCTTTAAAAAATTGCATGAATAAAATATGAAAAAATTACACCATATGTGCAAAGACTTTCACTCACTTGCTAGGACGTCCACAATGCCACCGGCTTTGGGTGAAGGCGAGCACACATGTCCTCAAAGTGAAGTTCTAATCAAACGCAACATCATTGGATAGTATAATGCGCTTGGAGGAGAGCACTAACCTCCAACCCTCATTGAGATTCTCACATTGGCTAGTGGTGGGGGGAGAGGGAGGACCATTTTACTGGTTTGCTGTCTTGGACAGATGGCTGTGTTATCCCCTTTCGATATTAGGAACATTGATGTTGATTGCGCCACCTCATTTCATTCATGTTATTCTTTTTCTTACCTATGTTCTGGCGGACCGGGTCGGGTTTGTAGGTGACCCTCAGCTCTGGTACATGTTTGCGGATCTCTGCTGCCACCTCCTCAGGTGTGAAGCTTATGGCTGCAATGTTGTAGGTGCGTAGAGAGAGCTGGCACTCAGGAGCCTGCATGAACTCTATGGTGGCCCGGTGGCAGTCAGAGATGTGCATCATGGGTAAGCGTGTTTGCGGGCGCAAGTAGCATTCATGGTGGCCACTGCTGAGAGCATCGTGAAAGATCTGAACGGCATAGTCTGAGGAGAAGAAGCCAGAGCAAGAGATGGAAATGAAAGCTCAGAAAAAAACTGCTCTGCATCACAATGCTGATAAACAGAAGGCGGGTCAGTGCCAGTGTGTTCCTCTGTACATATTCACCTGGGTCGACCAGTGTAGTGAAAATACAACAGTGCGGTACTTTAAGACATTGCGCTATTTTATTTTTACAAGGTTTAATAAGTTGTAGTACTGTTTTTGTTGTTGTTGTTGTTGTTTTTTGTTTTGTTATGGTAAATAAACCATAAATTGATGGTATATTCAAGCATACAGATGATCAGCATTATTTCACACATTCCCTTTATTTTACTGGCTGTTACTGTTATCATAGTCAATACTGTACACCAGAATAACTAGAGTTACTACAGTTACAATACAAACTCCAGTCTTATGCAGTTTTGACACAGGTCATTACACAGATTTTTGTGTTAAAACATGCAGAATTACAGTTAAAAAGTATTTCCATTAAATAAAATAGCTGTAAATATAAACCCTCATTGAGAAAACAGATCTTTTAGTTTGTTTGTACATCTGCTGCCAGACTTTTTACATGTTTATTTCTAAAGTGACGTTCAAAACCATATTTTAAGACCATTATGAAACAATTTCCTTCAAGGATATGAAGGAAATCTTTTCAAAAATAAATGGATATTGGCTTTTTATGGGAAACTTTGTTTTTGTGACTATGCAGCTCTAATGCCTTTATACCCAAACTTCCTCATTTTTTCTTGCATGAGACATAAAGGTCTTTAAATTTGATACCAAGCACTTAATGTACTGTTCTCAAGGCAAATCTAGATAAACATAACAATATCAGAGTGTGAAACACATAGTTAGTGATGTAGGATTGTTCACAGTATTATGGTATGTGTATTAATAACACAATATTGATATTTTGCTTTTTAAATATCACTGTTATCGTCAGTACTGGTATATTGCCCTGTTATGTACATTCGATCTTTTGATCACTTAAACAGTCAACAACTGGTAGAGTCATGTTGATGTGGCATTTTCATTCAACCGCCACTCACCAAGTGGGTGAGCAAGTGATGGCTTGTGAATGACAGAAAGCATGTGGAAGTGAAAGATCTAGCCTGGATGTGAATGTGTGCTATTACCTGTGGTTCCTCCTCCAGGTTTTGTGGTGGCTGAGATGACTCCAGGATAGCGCAGACAGCGGAAATCCAGGCCATACTTATGGTGGAGATACTGAGAGCAATGGGAAAGCATTACCACATCACTCCTGAGTAACTCATATGATCATGTATGAATCTTAGAAACATGTGAGAAACTTCCAGTCTGGGCTGGAAAACGCTTCAAAACTTTGGAATCACATGTAATACTAGAAGGTATGCATTTATATCACTGCCTTTAGTAAGGAAAACTGTGAGACTGGTCTCAATAGTGATCCATACAAATTTCTAAAGAACCATTGGGCAATGGACACTGACATCGGCGTTCCTCACACTTAGTCTTATGCAAAAGTTTGGGCCCTTGATAAATAACAGATTTAGGCGATTTTGTAATTGAAAACTGAACAAAACTAAAATAAAAACATTATTATGGCACTGTGCAAAGGATTGGGCACCCTAAGATTTCCAAAGTCTCAAATTCTTAATCAAAGTTTTCAGACCTTAATCAGCTTGTTAGATCTGATACATGGCAACAGATGTCATTAGTAAATGTCATTAGTAAATGTCAGCTGGTGCCAATTTCAAAGCTTTACAAATACTCTGACTCTTCAAA
>JBBIGC010000001.1:37078175-37091120 GCA_037576955.1 Lepidarchus adonis
TATATATTCAAAATCATTAATAAAGAAAAGTAATAATTAAAAAGCTGTTTTAAATGTGTCTTAATAAGTTAAGTTTGTTCAATTCAAGGACAAGTTCAATTTTGGGGCCATGTGGATTGTGAAGTAGGTTTAATAAATAAAATAAAATTACATATAACAAACAAATGAGCAGCGGTTACAGTTAGAGGTCATTGCGAGTGTTGACCCTACCACTCTGGAGAAGAATCAAACTGAACCATCTGCTTTAATACTGATAAATCAATGCACATCTCATATCTGTGCTTCTGTATTATGACTATATGAACAATACAGAGTAGAGAAAATGGAATTAAGCTGTTATACAAACACAATGTACACCGGTATTATTCTTAGGGCTTCCTTTTACTTTCACTACTTTTAATTGGATATATTTTAATGTACGTGTGCTTTAGGCATGTTTTTGTATTCTACAAAGCAGACCATGATGATCCGTGTTATCATCATACAGTTATGAGAATACATCCATGTTGTTATCGCATGAAATATTCTCTGAGTTTGAAGAGGAGCGTGTGGTGTGTTGATCAAAGAAAATCGTGGTGATGCCATCTGGCCACCCTTGCTTGGGTAAAGCAGATGTGCTGCTACAGTAGAATTAAGTGGGTCGGGGAGCAGTACCTGAAGCCAGGAATCTGAGTCCCGGTTTGACGCCTTTTAAGCCTGAATTATTCCTGGCATGAGACCTGTTTGTTGTGACTGACTGGCCTGGAAGATTTACTTTCAGCTGCTTTAGGCCTTTAATCACTCGTGCCAATGTGGAAACTAATGTGCCAAGTGGAAACGCAAGGCCCGGAATGAAGGAAATCAAACTTTTAAGAAATATTTTGTCCCTTTTCCTCAAACCCATGTTTCAGTTTGGGACATTTCGTAATTAAACCAAGCGTAAGAAGTTGCTATCATAAAAGGTGGTATAATGAGTTTTATTGCATTATGATTCGAATGTGGTGAGAGTTCTTAAAGAAAATGTGGGGAAAAAACATTTTTGCTGTGTTTTTAGTCCAATCTGGACACTGAAAATTAAAAGTAATGAATGAATTAATAAATAAATAATTAATAAATAAATAAAATGTGAAAAAATGACAAAAAAATTTCAGATTTGGTTATAATGAGAGCAAATATCCGTAAATGTTTACGGAAAATCCGCTCTGATCTGCTGATCTGGCTTTTCTGAAGTTTCCCCGCGTCATTCATCATGTTCGAGCTTCAGTATAAAATACATATTTTCATAATGCGGATTCTGATTGGAGTGTAATGCAGAAACTTTTGTAACATCTGTACTTTTAAGCTTCATTTCCGTTGTATTTACGCACACAATAAAAAACCATGGGGTGATCATGAGAGAATGAGAGAATAGACCTGCTCGTCGTTCCTGGTGATGTGCAAACATGAGGAACTTGAGAAGAAATTACACTGGAACTGACTAAACCTGATTAACAAAATTCTTTCAAGCCGTTTCAGTTTCTCCTTCCCACTGGTTGGTCACACGTTGGTGACACTTCGGGACCAGTACAAACGGTCAGGCCTGGTGCTTTAGCGCTGATGACTCTTTCATCTAAAGTATTTCTGCTCCCGTTCTCTCCTAAGAGGTTCTACAACAGCTCGGAGCGCAGTGGAAACTTCTGACTCTGCTGCTCTACTTTTGTGGGGTCTCAGTCTCACTCTTGGCCCTTTGCTTCTTGAGTCTGAGGAGAGGGGTCAGCATTTTCCTGACCCCACTGTGAGCTTTCTCACGAGCTTAGACCACTCACAGAGACGCAGACAGCTCTAGTTTAGCCACTGACCTCGTTTACTGTGCTCACAGGTCAGCGGGTTCTGCACCGAAAAGTTTTAAGTGTTTTTCTGAAGTGAAAAACGAATGAAAGAGCTGAAACTCAAACTCAGGGTCTTTTTTTTTCATTTTCTTTTGCTTTTCATCGTTCTCACATTCAACGAACTGCAAAAGTGTTGTTCTAAGATGTACAAGACCAAAGTTTATCATAACCGCCTCCACTTTTCCAAATTGTTCCCTACAACCAATCAGCCATAACATTAACACCACTGATAGTGAAGAACGCTATCTAGTTATTGGTTGTGCAGTGATTAGCACTGGTGCCTCACCGCAAGAAGGTCCTGGGTTCAGTCCCAGGGTCGACCACGGGGGTATTTCTGTGTGCAAGCCCTCCCCATGTTTGTGTGGGCACTCCGGTTTCCTCCCACAGTGCAAAGGCTTGCGGTTAAGGTTGACTGGCTACTCTAAATTGCCCATAAGTGTGTGTGTGGACAGTTGTCTATGATAAGTTGGCCTCCTGTTTAGGGTGAAACCTAACCTTAGTCAGGTAGGATTGGATCCAGCTTCCCCGCTGAAAAATTAAGGTTTTTTAATTACAATGGCAGCTGTCAGGGCTGCGGGATATATATTTAGCAGCAAATAAACAGTCATTTTTGAAGGTGATGGTTAGATGACACATCTTGTAGAATCTACTATACTGGCGAATTAGCAATAAGTTTTACGGGCATCCGAGGCTCATTATTGGCAGGGAAGGCTACCCTGTCTGGTCTGATCCTCCTGTTGTATAAAATGTTAATGCTGACTCTGATAGAAAGGGGTCAGGACACACAGTGCACCAGGCAAGTGGTGTTAATGTTGTGGCTGGTTTGCACATTGTGGTGCTGTCAGATGGTGTGAATGGAATAGAAAGAAACTGAGTGGATGTGGTCCTGATGCGATGTGTATAATGCCTTGTGCAAACACAATCATGTACAGAAGTGTGAACTAACTAAAGTGTCTTTAAGCCACACGCTGATCCAAGGGTGCCTGGGGCTGCTGGGGCCTGAGGATAGGGTTTATGACTGAAGGGTTGCTTGTTCAAGTTCCTGAACCAGCAGGAAAAATGCACAAGGGGAGAGTGAATGAACAGGGTCTTCCCTCCCTCTACACCTGTGACTGAAGTGCCCTTGAGCAAGACATCTAACCCCAATTGCTCCCTGGGGGCTGCAGCTGTGGTTTCTTCCCACTGTGTGCTAACAGCGAACAGCGCTCACTGCTGGGATGAGTAAAAGGCAAAGACTAATATCCACTCTGGGATAAATGACATGAAATTCAAATAAAGAGTAAATACTAACGGTCCAGAACAGCTTGGAGTTTACCCCAAGAACGGCATGGGGAACGAAATGTGATAGGCTACAATGGCACTGAGTAGATGTAAAAAAAATAAAATAAAATTATATATAAAGTATATGAAAATATATCAGAACAAAACCATACGTAACCATCTTCAAAAACACATAATATTATAGAAAAAAAATCCAATGTAAATTAATACTATGTCATTATGATTTATTTTCTTGAATTTATTTAAATTTTAATTTCTTTCTTTTTTTTATGTATTTATTTTTAAACAATTCTGAACTGATTATCTTAGTCTATACAAGAAAAACAGATATTTAAAAATGAAATGATGAAATGATGAAAAAATGGAGACACAAGGTTTCATTCTGACGATATGTAACTAAACAAACGGAAGAACCTACGTCTGCTACATACAGAGTGTTACACAAACTGGACTGAACTCCTTCATCCGTCCTAACGCATTAACAGCAGAGTGTGGCCTGAAATTCCCAGGATTAGCCCCAATCTGTAGTCTGACCCCATGCTCTACATGAACTGCTCCAGCCACTTACTCACGGCGCCAAAGTATCTGACCATAACAATGCAGTTCCAGAATTACACAGGGAAACAAAGAGAACGTTAGAGCATTTGGATGCAGTTCCATTTTTGCAGTTTACAGACAGTGTCCTCGAACAAACTGCTCTAAATAACGTTCTTCCTTTACAGACTAAACAGAGCTGTTTAGGTGCTGAACTCCTGTAACATCTGGATCTCTGAATAGAATCATACAGTTATATACAATGGACCGATGTCTGGTCACTACATAGTGTTGGCCATATTTGCTTGGCCACAATTCTTCACAATTTAAACACCTGTCTTCTCAAAGCCTGTTTGTAGGCCCACAGTTTGGCTCTTCACTCTAGTAACTGTTTATCTGAATTATTTTTAATAGTTAATGAATGACAAGCCTTAAGGACTAATATCTCAGCAACAGGGTTTAAGGGGTTAATTTATATTCTTTAAAATATTTTTTTTTATGTGGATTTGTTCTAATGTTCTATCCAATAGCAGAGTTTCTACTGGGGGTTAAAACATAAAAAATGTAATAATGTCAATTTTAGGGGTTAAATATTTTTTGACAGGACTTATGAAGTTAGCATTAAGTTCATAACAGTTAATCTTGCTTTTAAATAAATAAAACAAACCATTGTGTATGAAAGCACTGGGTATAAAGGCTTAAAAAAACACCAGCTGTAGAAACATCTCCATCTCCAGCTCCATCCACTAGTTAGGACTCCAGCAGTCACACCATACCACCAATATTGGAAAGGGGAAGTTGAGTCACATGCCGCTAATCAAACAACAGCACAGCATAACACACTTGGAGGAGAACACTAATGGCTAATTGATGCTAGGGATGCTAGCCTCCTGATGATAAAGCCAATGCTTAGACAGCTACTCCACTCAGTGACCTGTAACACTGTAAATTTGAAGTAAATTTGTTTAAAAGGTGACTATTCTATCAAATTAGCAATATATTATAATTATGTAACAATGGGCAGGTCTCTTACATAAGATAAAGCAACAAAAAAAAGAGAAACTACTATCTGTTTATCTTGATTAATTGATAAAGTGTCAGTGAAAGACAGGATGAGTGTAAAACTTGAGGCCTTTGATTCAAGTTTAACTCAAAATGCTTGTTCCGTATTATCATTATTTTAAATTAATTAAATTAAAAATGTAAATGCATCATTATCTTGCATAATCTCATTTTGAGATCAGCTATTGACATTTATGATGACCAAAAATAATGATATATATATTTTTACACAATTATTTCTTTTGACTCTTTGGGGTCATGTTCACATTTTTACAGATCCTAAATTTGCTTTTTTGGTAGAAATTTTTCAAATTGTGTGTGATAAGATATTTTTACTCATATGGACAAATTGTGTATATACTTTACCAAAATTTTATAACACTTAATAAGTAGATAAACATATAATAAACATTTAAAATGAAATTGCAGAATATCATGTATTGAGCAGGAGTATTGTCCATCGCGTTCACTAACTTCTGCAGCACTTAAAAAATAAAAAATGTAAAAATATAAATTTAAGGCCTTAAATATGACTTAAACAGGTCTTCAATGATGATGGATGATGAAGTTAACATTATCACCACTTCAGTGTGTCTCAGACGGCAAAAACAAAATGTGTACAAAGTCATGGGTGGGTCCTAAGTGACTTCCTGGTTCTTCACAGGTCAGATTAACATGAAGTGCAGACACAAATAGCGCATGATGAGAGACAGATGACCCATGTGTCAAGCACTATTCTCAATCTGCTTTCTCTTGCTTAAACAGGCTATTTTTGTTAATGTGCTTTGTTCTGATTGGCTGCCATTCCCTATAACTTAAACAGGAATGATTTGTGATGTCACAAAAGCAGTACATTCAACATTTTCAGCCTAATTTCCATATGTGTGGGCTGAATGGACTTGGGGGAACATTAAATTAAATGCTGTGTACTACAGAAACACCTTCAAAAAGAAGACAAATTCAGTTTCCCATGATATGGGCCCTTTAATTTTTCTCTTTGTCACTGGTTCTCAGAAACCATGGGGAACTGCATGGCTTACGACTCTGACGATGGATTCTCCTACCACCCTGATGATGAAATCTGTGAACACTGCAACTGCCCAATTCCCCCAACGAACCAGGTATGGACGTTTGTCTTATACTCAAAGCTGCAGTCAATTAAAAATGTGTAAATAAACAGCATCTTTATGACTCAGTATGATGCAGTTGACTTGGACTTGCGTTATGAGGCCTACAGTGTAGAACTAACCTGCATCCACCCGCTACACCCGTCAGCTGTCATTGCATTGAATGTACAGATCTGTTGTGATGCATGGAGAATGTAAAGAAGGTCTTACACTGCTTGCTTTTGTGTTGTTTCTGTGGTCTCACGTTGGAGATGGCGGGAAGAGAAGAAAGGCTGCAAATTTCACAGAATAGGGGAACGGAAGAGGGGTATAGCTGAAGAGGGGAAGAAAACGTATAAAAGACACACATTTTTCAAATGTTCTCTTTTTCTAGGTTTTCTGTAATTAAATCAAAATCTTCTCCCAACCTGCTTAACCCTCATCCAGCTCTTCATTAAAGGGGAGTAGACTTGTGCATGGGGTTTAGGGCCCAGTATGACTTCATCAACTATGAACATGAACCAAAGTTCAGTGCTCATACAGACGTGGTGGTTTGTAAACGCATGATGCCGTACTTTGTAAACTGTGTTCTGAACCACCGTAATGAAGAGCTGGACATGGTTTGAACAGGTTGTGGAGGTGCAACCAAGGTGGACCAAGCCTTAACCCCTTCAGGCAACAGAGGTGGACCAAGCTTTCACCTAAGGGGTCAATAGATGGGGGTCAAGCAATAACCAAAGCTTGGACTAAGCTTTAATTGGGGGGGCATTCGAAGGGGGTTAAGTTTTAACTGGTGAGTCATTTTGTTGCTAAGCCCTTCTTCAGTGGGCAGTTTCTGACCCCAGAATTGTCATGGTAAGACATTTTGACCCTCAACCCAGCGGTGACCATTTGCAGTGGGACAGTGGGCCATTATGGTACCTATAAAGCAGACCTAAAGATGGTGAACGGTGCCCAAATCCAGGACTCGTCTAGTACAGTGTGGTGATTTCCCCATTTAACATTTCCTAACTAAAAAAGTGCCCCTAAGCACTATTGGCCTTCAGGGATGTGTTTGGGCTCCTGTTGTATATAAGATTGTTAGAAATGTACAAATGGTGCTTTATTTAGTTCTAGTTATGTCATGGGTCCATGGTCCCACCTCGAAGCCTTGTTCACAATGTGTTACGACTGGGAAGCAGCTCTTTGTCTTCATAATCGTTTAAACCAAAAATGTTGGTGTGAACATCCTCTGCACTTCCTCACCTTAATCAAGATGGCTATTGGTTTACAGCATGAAGGAGAATGCTTCTGATAGTGGATCAGGCTTTGGGAAATGGCCGGTGTTCTGTAATCCGACCATAGAGGGTCAGGGTTGTTTTGTTCTATGGAAACTGGACTATTTTTTGCTTTGTTGTGTTGTTTATGCTGCTCAGAAGAACAGTGGGCCTGCATTCTCTCAGGGAAACGACTGTTGGGCATAGGTCAGGGCTGGTGTAGTGTTAAGATCCATTAAACTGATAGAGAGCGAGAGTTCAAAGAGTTTCATCAGGGCTTTTACACTTCTGTGCAGGCCCTGCTTTAGGGATGCCAAAGCTATGGCAGAATTTTATGCGCAGATGAATGTGATAGAGATTAATATGAAGATAATCTTCCCCATTAGTGCATTTCATGTCAAAACTGGAAGCCTACATGTGTTAGATTCTTCTTGCACAGCTTCAAGCAGTCTGTGGTTTTTCATGAATAGCTTGAATTCTTCTGGTTTTACGAATCAATGGCGACTGCAATGTTTATCGCAATGGTTTTTGTGGCACTGAAAACCACTTGAATTGCATTTTTATTTACAGGTCGGTTGAACAAATGCCCCTTTTGCTCTTTTTCACTCTCTTTCTCTGTTTTCCAGATGTCGTTTGATCACAAATTTCCATTCAACTCCAACTATACACCTCCCCCCACCTCCCCACTACCAGGTAAGAGCAGTAATGGTACTAACCACTGTTTTTGTCAACACAGTTTGGCTTTCAGATTCTTAAGCCTATTTTTCCTGCTTCTAACACATCAAGTTCAAGAACTGACCATTCATTTTCTGGCTTATACAGTATGTCTCACCCCTTGACAGGTACCATCCATCACAGACATGGATTTATAGGCATTTTTCAGTTTTTATTCTGCTGAACTGTGCTGCTGTGCTGTCCTGGCTGTTCATGGTTTTTAATTTGGTGGGTTTTATTATAATGACGGCTTATGAAGAGTTAAAACAACTATATCCTATGTAAATGTTGATTTATGTATCCAAACCAAACTCTCTTTACTCTTCATAATTAAACAAGATATTGTTGTTACATTCTCTTTAAGATTAAGGTTTTTGTAAATTCAGTGTAAATGGATGAACATGAAACCTATTTATATTGCAATTTAAAGTTTTTTCTGATTCTAATATATATATGTTTTATGACTTAGCAAAATTAGCAAAATTCTGAAAATTTTCATTAAAAATGATCTCAAAATTGACCTCATTACAGGACATGCCCTTGTTGGCTTGTCTTTGAAATTTTGAGATCCACTGTGAAACCTGAAGATCTTAGCTGCCCATTCAGATGAGCCAAGTTAATAAGCTAACACTACAGTACATAACCAATGCAACACTGTGTTCCACATATCTGAAAGCAGCTATTTTTAATCATTCAGTGTCCATCACACAATCTGTATTTATAATACAACTATTCCTGAATTCAATCTTTTACATACACGCAGTCGTATTAGCATTTAGATTTCTCTCACTCACATGGATTAGGCGTCTCTTTCCAACACGGACTCTCTCAGTAGCCGTTTACAAGTCATTTGTGTTTTTCTTTGTTTGTATTTTTAAATTATTAGCAAATTCTGTTTTTTACAGCAAATTACCTGTATTACAGATAATTTGCTGGTGGCCATGTACAGCTATAACCCATCCCACAGTGATGACCTGGGCTTTGAGAAAGGAGAGAAGATGAAGATCCTCAGCGAGTAAGTTACTCATTGTGCCAGAATGAAGTGGAAAGTCATTGCCAAAGCTACAAATATTTTCCATTTGATGTTATGTCATCACTTCTTAGGTGATTTGACCTTATTTGGGCCTAAGAAACCTCAGATTTCTGGGTTTTTAGTATTTGACAGCCTGTTTCCCAACATCTTCCTCTGTTAATATTTTCCCATGTTTCCCCGGCCCCTGACCCACCTACCTAGTGCCGGGTATGATCCACTGTAGCCAACAATTTGTGGTTCAACCCCTGCAAAAAAGTAATATATTAAATGTCTTTGTTTTCTATGCATATGTTGTAATATATTGACAATATATTCAAATGTAGTTCATTTCCATAAGGGAACAAACCAACCCTCACACCCCCACCCTTTCCCCTTTGACAAATTGGTTTAGCTGTTGAATAACAAATGACAGAAAACAGATGTAAATGACATTAAATTACATTAAATTCAGTTAAATTTGAATGATGTTTCTAAAAAAAATAGTGGAAATAAATTAGATAGAACTTCCTCTAAAAAGGCAGATTGTCAGTGTATTTGTTCATTCACTGGGTTTACAGTGTGTCTTGTTTTTTTGCCTCAGAGATGATCCCGAGTGGTACATGGCAGAGTCTCTGTCTACAGGACAGAAAGGCTACATCCCACGCAACTTTGTGGGCAAACTCAACAGCATGGAGACAGAAACGTGAGTTCAGCAAGTTGACACACACACAAACACACAAACACACAAAAATACATTCTTACCTACTCGAAGACCCTCTTCCTGCCTTGCCTACAAGTTTTTGTGTGCAAAAAGTAAGAAGTGCAGCCTGCACAAGAGCAAAAGCCACAACAAACCGACACACAGCACTTCAGCCCCAAAGCCTTTGTCGTCTGTGTGTTTTTTTGGCGAACATGTCTACATAGAAACCTCTCTTCATGCTCTTTGCTGATGTCCCATTGATGTCAGCCGAGTACAGTTCAACCATGAAATGTTATTTAGTCACAATGACAGCTTCAGTTAGGACTCAATTTAGGACAGAACCAAAGGATAAAAGACCTTAATTCTAAATAGAAAAACAGTTTTGCCCAAACTGGACAATTCTAAACCGGAATACAGAATCTTCTTTCTGTATTTACTTGTATTTTCTGCATTTATTTCCTGTATTTCCTTCCCCAGACCAATCAGCAGAGAAAACTTTTCTCACCGACTTTTCTCTTTCGTGAAAAGAAACCAAACCGAGAGGAAAATGCTTTTCTAATGATTCAGAGAGAATCGAATGTAGGTGTAAAATCGTCCTTAAACGCGTAAAAGATTATGTCAGTTTCTGTGAGATCGCAAACGTAAAAATATTGACTGGCAAAGTTAAACATACATTGTGTCGCATCAGTTTAACGTGTATTAGGAGAAATAAAACAAATGCGAATTTGGGAAACTGTTTTTTTTTTAGTTTGGGTTTCAGTCAAGGCCATATATACGTATGTATATGTATATATCTATGTGTGTATGCATAGGTGTGTATGTGTGTATGGGGGTGCAATAAATTGATGTAAAATGTGTTGCTATGCTGCCCCCAACAAACAACACCTGTGGTTCCTCCATGTTGAGTCCAAGGCCTTCATTTCAGCTATGCGGGCAGGTTCTGTTGCCTGGGAACAGACCTCAGTGACCTTTCATAACTTCAAGTACAGAAGATGCTGTGAGATAAGAAAAGACTCCTAAAATCAATTTACAATTTACAACTTGCTTCTGTAATATGATTTTGTGAAAATTGTATATTGAGAAGTTCTCTACATTTTTTATATTTCAGCCCCTGATTGGTCAAAATGAGTCAAGGCAGTTTTGCTGCTCTATGTAAACCATTTCAGATGACGGGTAGCAACCCCTGAGTGGGCCCTGCTAACAGCCAATCAGAGTGAACAGGGGTGATTCATGACCCTATCATAAAGAGAACTGGGAAACACCCTGCTGAAAACCTCTGGGGCATCTCTACAGCCGTGGGCTTCATGAGGCCTACCTCATCGTAGTGTGAGGAAATGAAGGCACCCCATGATGGAAACAAAATGATGTAAAAACACACCCGCTCAACTGAAAAAGAGCACAGCGCTCCTTAGAGAGTACGCGTCACTCTTACAGCACTACAATAATGGAGTAAATGCTGCATTGTGGCTTTATTCTTTTTCACATTGCGGATATTTCAGGTTGTCCCCACAATGGAAATGTAAGCACCCCATAATACTTTGCTACTTTTAGACACAGTTACAGTTTAATGGAAGGGGAAGAGGATGAATGAATGCATGAATGAATGAATGAACCCATTTATGAAAGACATAGAGGCTTATTACATCTTGAAGGTCAATTTTGATGAGGGAAGGGGCATTCCCAAGGCCACTGGATCTGAAAATCAGTAAAGCAACCATCAACTTTTAGATTTTTTACAGTTATGAAACTTATACAGGGTCACAAAAAATGCAGAAACGGGCACTTCCAGAGTGCCGCAAAAGTTTCATTATGTATCAGCTTGAGACATCGCCCAAATCTGTCCCTTGCCAATATTATTTTACATAGCACAATTCTGCAGAAATCGATTAAATTCTAATATCCTTGTGCATGCCAGATATTTTAATTTCTCGAGAATTGAATGCATGGCTGTGTCAAATGCAGAGCCAACTAGAGGAGAGTGCTAGATAGGAAGATGCTTTTGGTCAGGGTTGTTCCTGTAATCAGACATCTGAAGCCCTGCTCAGTCTGGAGTCATATACAAGTCTGCAATGTGTGGGTTTTTTACACATCGTCCATTGATAACTGTTGTGGAAATGTTCATCTGCAGTTGTCTGAAAGATGCTAATAGCCAGCATGAACAGGCATGATATTAGAAACAGCCAAATCTGTGATATTTGCTGCTATAGGTCAAAATTTTTGCTTTTCCATAATTTTTGTAAACCTTTTTGTTTAAACAAATGTATACATTCCAATTATAATGCCAACACTTTAAAACAGAAAATAATAAACTATAATTAAACGTAAAAAAAATAATTCAATGGCACATTGCATGTACATGTCATTTGCATATCAAATGGTCCACATACTGTAAAAAAAAAACTCACTTTTTGCTGAAAAAATGTCAAAAGGTACTGGTTACTCCCCCAGTTTACTACATGCAGTTCATATACAGTAAAGATAATGTCAAAAACAACAGCACTTTTAATTCAGTGATTTTGTGATGTCACAAAACCAGTATATTTATATATTTTTTCCTCCTCTGACAAAGCATTTCACTGCCTATTGTACTTGTACAGTATGATTGTGTATGTGTATTGTGTATGTGAAAAATACTGAAATGTTTAGCCTTTACTGTAACTGGATCCTGAAAAAGAAAGACCTGTGGTTTGCAAGGAACACAACACAAAACAGCCAATCAAAACAATGGTCATTTACATAAGTTGACAGTCCAGTAATGAAAACAAAAACAATTTCATTTTAAACAGAGAAAGACATTCTTATGAAAATGTAGTAGGACTGTTCCTGATACATATAATCATGCAAATGTCATAACAACATATCAAAAGTGAGCCTCAGGGGAACAAAATAAATGCTGAGAAAACCGCAGCAGCACTTTAATGCAGTCAATGTGGTTTTGTGTTCCAGCTGGTTTTTTAAGAACCTCTCCAGAAATGACGCCATGAGGCAACTGCTGGCTCCAGGAAATACACAGGGCTCCTTCCTGATCCGAGAGAGTGAAAGCACACCGGGTAAGATTGAAACAAAGACATAACAAAGATCAGTCTAATATGCAGAGACAGAAATGAAAAGGTCCAATCAGGAATCCTAGTTATTTATTAGCAGCAACAGCAGCAACAACAAAAACAACAACACCCACTGAAACCAACTATACGCATGTTTAATTTGATCTATGAAGGTTTCATCAGTCAGCTTACACCAGGTTACGCATTATGAAAGCATGCAGTGAGTTCCTTACACAATAGGAAACTTAAGGTGTCCCTGCCTGATTTGTACCATTGGATTTTATGATGGGGACGCAGGAAAGGTTTTTATTGCTGACTCTTCCATGAAGGTCTTGTGGAACGGTGCACCACCACTCCTGAGTCTGCTAAATCTTCCTGCAGGTTTTTTG
>JBBIGC010000001.1:37091220-37136632 GCA_037576955.1 Lepidarchus adonis
TTTATTGCTGCATTCTTTGTATGATATTATTATCAAGTCATTTTTATATTTTTATTATTAGTAATAATACATTGGATTTTGACATTATTAAATATTACTATGTTACAAATACTACTACTACTAATAATAATAATTGTTGTTGTGGTTAAAATTATCAATAGAGCTGTAGATAATCTTAAAATTAAGATAATAATAATTAATAATCAGCTACTATTATCTGCTAACCATTCTTGTTTCTATAGCTTGCCTCAGTAAGATAAATAAAAGTTTATGTACAGAATATTCTTACTCATTCATTTTCTGAGCTGCTTATGACCAGAGTGGTGGGGGTGCTAGAACCTTTCCCGGCACTCACAGGGCAAAACAGTGAACACACAGGGGGTGATCTACCATCTTCAATCCATTTTACATACAGCAGGTAAAAAAAAGATTTGAAAACATCACCAATTTTCTAAGTAAATATAATTCCAATAACGTATGGACATGTATGGTTTGATTTCTTTGCATGTGTGGATTGAATGGGTTGTTATTTTATGTCAGTAGCACCTTTAGTAATAGATTTACTTAGAAAATTGGTGACATGTTCAATACTTATATTACCCACTGTACATCTTCAGACTGTCCCAGTAGAAACCCAACAGAACACACAGAAAAGATCTGGGTTGCCCCTGCTGGAAATTGCACCCAGGACCTTCTTGTTGTGAGACAATAGAACAATTATTGAACCAGATTTGAGACACTGACACGTCTTTCTGTAGCTTTAGTGTAAACGTGTGGCCTTCTGTCTCTCAGGCATGACCAATCCAGAAGTGATCCAGAATCTGGAGAACGGATACCGAATGCCTCGTCCAGACAACTGCCCCGAGGACCTTTATGCCATCATGACCAAGTGTTGGACGAACAACCCGGAGAACCGGCCCACCTTTGAGTACCTGCGCAGTGTGCTGGAGGACTTCTTCACTGCCACAGAGGGCCAGTACCAGGAGCAGCCATGTTGAAACCCTTCCACTTCTCCCAGGAACTCATTGAGGACTCGATAGAGAGAAAACAGTGCTGTCTATTCTTCCCTTCCTGACGCAGTGGGACTACATGCACAGTATTTAAACAGGAGAAAGAAAAACAGCACAGTGGGGTGCAGGGGTGAGAATATTATAGGTTCATTTTATCATAAATTGCCACAATATGCTTTCCTGATCACATTTTCTCTGCTAGAAAACAGGAAAAGAACATGTCACATTACCTGATTATCACAATATTATATTACAATATCACCCACCCCTACGTAGGGTAATTTACTGTTACCCATTCTGGTAAAATATGATCCAAAAACTCATTTTGCTTAGAAATGCCACATACACACGCTTGTATATCACAGCGGAAGATACATATTTGCATTTTATTGCTTAAGTCTTATTCTGTGTTCTCAATCATTGCTGGTTGAAGAGATTCTGGCCAGAAATTACTTTTTAAAGTCTTGAGAATCTTCATAATTGTGCAGCTGAAATATACTCACATCAGCCAAAATTAAAACCACCAGCGTAATATTGTGTAGGCCACCAGAACATTCCTGAATGTATTCTGACCCCTCTCTATCAGACCCAGCATTCACTTTTTGGATTACAGCAGCTCTTCTGTGGGATTGAGCAGTCACTCATCAGCAAGCCTTGGGCTCCCACCGCCAGTTCACCGGTTCTCCTTCTTTAAATCATGTTTGGTACTAACCACTGCATACTGAGAACCCTCCAGCAATCAACACCTAAGATACTCAGGCCCGCCCATTTTCCTGCTTCCATAACATCAACCTCAAGAACTGACCGTTCACTTGCTGCCTCAAATCTCCTACAGTTACCAGGAGCCACCTGAACCAGATCAGTGGTTTTAAATGTTGTGGCTGATGCTTGGGTGTGGACTGCACATCATAATGTCTTATTTCACCTGATTTCTTTATTTTCTGTTTTTGTCAACTTAAAGTTTTCTGGATTAGTCCTCTGGGTTTGTTCCGTTTCCATCACTTGTACTATTTGTCCTATTTAAAAAAAACGATGTCTGAAATGTGCTGAATCCTTAGAAATGACTGAGAGGAATGGAATATTGTTACTACACAACCTAATCCATACTAGAGACAGAGATGAAGTGATTAGTGTCCTTTAAGGCAGCAGAACTGACATGTGGAGGGGAAATGAAAGACCTTGGCCCAGATAAGAAACCCTGTGATAAGTGCTGATATGAGGTCATTGGGGAAAATAAGGAAATAAAGGACTAAACTTCATTAAAACCAAGACAATGAATAAAAACTGAATAACTTTCCCCCTGATGGGGCCTCACAGCAGATCGAGGAATGTCCACAGTATCAAGCTAAATGCTCTGCAAAACTTGTGACAACCTGAGCAAACTCCAAGCTATAATCATTAAGCATTAAAAACATGAAATGTATATGAACAAATATATTCTGCTAAAGAAACAGCTTCAAAAGGTGAAATCACCCCGTTATAAACATCGCTAACTGTCAAAAAGAGTCAAAATAGGCCTTCTACCAAAACAAGCTGCTGCTTCAACATGTAGCTCCAATAAGAATGATGGAAGTACAAACTCCACTTCCAGAAAAGTTGGGATATATCCCAAAAAGCAATAAATAAATTGAATCTGTGATGTGTTAATTCATGTGGAACTCTACTTAACTGACAAAAGTACAAAGAAAAGATTTTCAATAGTTAAATACTAAGCAAAAGTTAGGACAAGGTTAAAGTTAGACAGAATACTCAAGTGATACCAGTTTGGAAGACTCTGCATTAAGCCGGCTAATTGGTAGCAGATACGTGATTATAAAAGTAGAACCCATCAAAGGCTCAGTCTAAGTCAGCATGGGTGGGTCTAGCCAAAAACCCATGAGGGAATTGTTAGCTCAAAATGAACCGCTCATTACAAGATTGCAGAGAATTCAGGTATTTCAACATCTACGGTGCATAATATTGTGAAAAGCTTGAGATATAAAGAAGACCACAGAAAACCACGGTTGGTCTGTCGCTGTCTCAGGAAATGCAAGTACTACGCAGACAGGAAGCCATACATCAACTTCTGCAGAAACTCATGTTATCTAGGCCCAAGCTCATCTCAGATTGACCAAAAGCTTTTGTGGTCAGAAAAGTTCACCTTCTAGCTTGGTTTTGTAAAAAAAAAAAAAACTGGGCATCAATCTTTCTGTGACGAAGATAAAAGTGACCATCCACATTGCTGTCAGGGAAAAGTCTGAAGGTAAAGAATTGTAGAAATTGAATGTACAGTGGCTATAGAGAAGAATCACTCCTTTATAAATATTCAATGTTTTGCTTTATAGCCTTAAATGAAAAAAATCTTCCCAGCTTTATTTACTCAATGCAACCTAGAACATCCCAACACCGTTTTGTTGAATGACCTTTTCTTTATTGAGAAGGATACTTCTCTACACATTTTGCACCATGGAGTGCAACAGAAATGGTGGTTACTCACACCTGATTGAGTTTGAAATATTGTTTAGAAAGTGAGTGATCCATTATTAGCCTCAGTATTTTTTTTTTATTCTGAATTGTAGCTGTGATAAATGTTATACGTTGTATTGAGTAAGTAAAGCTGGAAACACTATATTGGTTTGTGTGTTTTCATTTAAAGCCATAAAGCAAAAAATAAGATTTTTTTAATATTCACAGAGTATGTGAAGGTACCATTGACTGAGAGGCGTACATCAGGATTTTAGAGCATCATGTGTTGCTATCAAGGTGATGTCCCTTCCTCAATGCTTATTTAAACGGGACAATACCAGACTACATTCTGAATGGGATACAACAGCATGGCTTGGTATACACACAAGTGCTGCCAGTCTACCTCCTATTAAGAGCAAGCATCATGAAGAGGAGAATCAGACAATGGTGACCACTGTTTTATATTAAATAAATTGTCCAATAGCAAATCTACTACAATGATGTGTTTTTAAAAGGTAAATGTTACACAGTGGTAAAAATGTTTTTGTTATATATGATGCAGCTATCAATTTCTAAAAGTATGCAGAGTTTTGTAAAAACATTAGGACACCCCATGAAAGCTGGATGAATATTTAATCACAATGTTATAATAAATAATACAACTAAACAATTAAAACTGAAGAAAGACTTTTCAAAATCTTCTGTAAAATGCAATTCTACAAAAATGCAATTTCTGGTGAGGCATAAATTAGGACATCCCTAACTTTATTCCCAAATTAAATGGCGCAAATCATACACAGGTGTAGCACATGATTAGAACATAGTTACTCAGCATTTTGAAGGAAGTTTGCTCTATTTAAACCTCAGACATTTAGTGTGATGAGCTCCTGAATGTTGAGGTGAGAGTGAACACCATGGTTGTAGCAGCTTTTAGGTCGGATAAGAGAGCTAAAGAGACCTGAAAAAGAATAGCCAATCAGTTATTCCACTGTCCAGAAAACGATCTACAAGAAAAGGATTTCCAAAACAACTGCCAACATATCCAGGACCTTACTACTGTTGATGTGAAAGTGCAAGTTCTACACAACTTTAACTTGTGTGAAAGGAGGAAACCTTTGTTCTCGAACATCAAGGCCAGACTGAGGTTTGTCAGAGAGGATGTAGACAAAGACCATTCTGAAATGATGTTCTTTGGACAGAGGAGTTTAAAATTGAACACCAGAACAGAGGACATGTCTAGAGTAAACCAGATACAGCATTCCAAAAAAAGAACCTCATACCAACTGTGAAGCATGGAGGAGCATGGACCCTGCAACATGTCAATGGCCCAAAACGTACCAGTAAATCCACCAAGGACTGAAAACTGGAGATGTCCTGGAGTGACCGAGTCAAAGGCCAGATCTTAATCCCATTGAGATGCTGTGAGGTGACTTGATACGAGCTGTACAAGCAAGAAACCCCTCAAACATCTCACAGCTTAAAGAATTCTGCATTGAGATTGGCAGACTTTCCTCAGACCGATGTCAGAGACTGGAAGATGAAGAAGCATCTCACTGCAGTTATTTCAGCCAAAGCGAGTAACACTAGCTAGGGGTAGGGTGTTTTTTATTGATATCTTTGGTTTCATTTTTGTTGGTTGCAAAAAAAAAAAACATTAGACATGGAAATGTGAATATTTCTTAAAGAATATTGTCCTAATTTTTTCACATATTCACAAAATACTACTGAAGATGGTCAGCAAAACTATTTAAAATCTTTTATTTGTACTTTTGTCAGTTTGGTTCACACATTTAACATGTCACAGATTTTCCTCATTTAGGAAAACACAACTTTCTGGAAATAGAGTTCATAGTTTGTAGAAAAAGCATTTCACATTTTTAAAATATTAATATCTACACTGTGTGTGTTAAAAAACACAAGAATCTGTTCAAATGTGTTCACCTTACACATGGCAAATTTCAAGAAAATGTTAGTAATAACACAGTAACATTTATGACAAACTAATAGCACAGTACAACATACGTTTTTTAATTAAACTGATTTGAAAAAAACATTTTAAAAAGTTTAAAATAAATGTAATTGGCAGAAATAAATTCTCTTCTTAAGAAAAGAACCATTTAAAAACATTTGAAACATTAATCTCTCTCCAGCCTCTCTTTTCCCACTGTTCAGAGTGAGATCACTATGGACAACCATCAACAAAAGTGTGGGTTAGTGAGTATGTTTACATGTACAAAATGCCAGCACACTGGGACACAAATATATTATCAGTGATGGTGATCAAGGAACAAAGGCAAAATCACTCCTTAGTCTTCCCTCTTAGAAATAACCAACAATTTAAACACATAAATATATAATAAACATTAATATTTACTAAAGACTAGGAGGAGAACCATGACTGGTGATCCTCTCCAGCATTTTGCTTTAAGCAGAAGATGCCTCTACTACAGTCATTCAGTCTCTTCTTATCTTTCAATCTGATATTGAAGGCTCACAAATCTGTAATATGGATTTATACTTTAAATTTATAATGAAATCAGGTAATGTTTGCATTATGTGTGTGAATAAACATATTCAGTAACACTTTTCCTAAATTCCAGAGGCCATATTGATCTTTTATCACGATCCAATGATAATTCTGGCTGCCTACTTAGACAAAAAATGTTTTTATTTCAATTTAGCAAAATATCACCAATAAAAAAAAACACCTTATAACCCCCAACTTCATACATTTCCATTACTTGGTTTTTACTTTGCAAAGTAATGTGTGTCAGGATTAGTTATATTACTGTTATTTCAAATGCCAATGTCACTGTAAGACTGAGAGTGGTACACTAGCCAGAATGAAGCCAGCATCCTAAATTAAACGCTATGCTAATCATAAACTGAAATATTATGTAGATTTCACAGACATCAGGATTTTTTCCCAAGATTTAGGAAACTGGTCAATGTACAGCTTTCCTGCAGCAGCGGAAGTAAATTATATCATGAAAGTTAATGTAAAAGATTCCACTTCTGCTCATGACTTAAAAACACCTGTGTGTGAACAAAGCCAGAGCTGAAACACATTGTTCCTACACCCTCTGGTGCTTCATTAGCACAATACTGTACTACAGGAAGTAGTACTGTATATCACTATCACAATGGGGATGAAAAGGCAAAAAACAGAGACAGTCATAATGAGCCAAATCATCCATGCAGTTCCTTTGTGATTTAGCATAGAGGAAGTGAAAGTAAAAGCTGTAGCACCACAGTAAAGTTGAGGAGGTTAGTGAATTCTTCTGGTTAATTTTTAGGCTTTAATTTATTTCCTATGCTTCAGGAAAGCTACAAGTTAGTCCTTCATTCCGGAGTAAAATCTACTTTCCATGAAACCCACATTATTTTTTTGTTTTTTAAGGTTATTCACTGTAACAGAACTATTTAAATGATCAATAAAAACAAGTTCTAAAATTTTGAATGGAATAGCATCATAATCAGTGCACATGAATGGAGCCTAAAGTTAACTATGGCAAGCATTCATTTTTCATATCCTCGAGGTCTACTTGAATAATTTTAGATAAACAAGTATAAATATTTAACATTTAACATTTCCTGGAAAATAACACTCTTCGAGCAAATGAACCACGGCCATTAATTTGAAGGCAACCCCCAGCTTCTCTGTTAGCATGTACAGATAATGGAGCAAATTTTTGTGTGTGTAACTCATATCTCCGCTGTCAGAACAAAACTTTATATCTCTGTTATTCTCATTTTTTGTTTTACATTTTTACAGAATTTGACATTTGAAAACACCAGCTGACCTTTACATTGTGTCAAAAGTTCATGATGATTGGATCAGCAGAAATGGTTCTAGATCATTAAGAAAAAGCACATTTTTAACCTCCATTATAAGTTAATATGATTTTATGCTTTTCTCGCAACTTTGGAAATAAAAGGTTCTGATTTTCATGCAAAGTAAACTGTTAATTGTCATAAAATGTAGCATAGATTTCCTTAAGAGTTAGCCATTATGGGTTGTGTAGTGTTATAGCGTAAAAGCAGGTGGAAATAAGGGAAGAAATCAGGTGGGAAATGCAAAACAGGTAAAAGTATAGTTTGACAGAGAGTTTGGTATTGGAGCAGTGGGAGAAATTGTGTAAGTCTTGTTTGTACAACAAAAATTTAAGTCTTATTATTTACTAAATGTATATGTTTATATGTAAAGTGCACTGTGGCAGTATTGTGTGCACTCAATCAGAAAGCGCATGAAGTGTTTACATGCAAAGTATGCATTCACACATTCTACATTTCAAGATATCACTCAGGGGCATGACTCTGGTTGAGTGACTGATTAATTTGTTTCCAAAAAGGTGTGAATGGTGCTGAAGAAGGGGATGAAGAGGTGGGCAGGCAGTAAGGGGGGGTCTGCTAGTGTTAGGTTGGGAAGTGAGACCAGATCCCTGGTGCTTGTGGACTCTTGTGGATCTGTGCAGTATGTACAGTGCCCACCTCTGGCTCAGGGGCAGGTGGACCGTTGGCTCACAGCCACGCACTGGTCTCCTCAGTGGGTGTGGCTGTACTGGGTGTGGCTGCACTGAGAAGGTCATGTTGCTCCGCTGGCTCCTCCTCTTCCAGATCATCGATGCGAGACACTATAACGGTGTCTCTTGTGTTGATACGCACCTGTAGTTCCAGCACAAGATAGAAGATATAAAGGACCATTATTACAGGGGAGACGGGGTAGGAATCACATTCACAGCAACATCATGCATTGACGATGTAAGAAAACCGCCTCAGGTGGTGCAAGTTGTGCCTCATCCCATGCTGCTCTCTTACTGATGGACTTTGACAAAGTTGTGTTTCGCCACCATCGCCTTTCTTCACTTAAACAATAAAATCGCACTGAACTTTCAAGAGATGCAATGGTTAAATGACCAAAAAAAAAGAAAAATGATCTTGTACCCTTTTGGCGTTCACAGGTGTCTTCCTCCAGGGGCAAGGCAGTCGCAGGAAAGCAGTGCAGGCCACAAAACAGCGGCAGGAAAATACCACCTCCACCACAGACATTACAATCAGCAGAACCCACAGAGTCAGAGTCGTCCCCTGCAGGAAGAGAAACGCAGTAATGAATGTATAGCCTCTACAGTGAAAGGTCAACAAACTTTATTTTAATGCCATATTCCATCTGAGGAGGTGCAGAGCCATCATTCTTACACTATGTGTGCAGAGTTCCCCAATGTCATGTGACTTGTCCCCTGTTCACACCCCAAGACTTATGCCATGATTTTTACAGAGGCAGGTGAAGCGGAGCGGAGTTGTAATGTGTGAATTACCCTGTGAGATGAGATACATTGGAACTGAAGAAATTGCACTCGGTTGACAAAGACTGTGGGTATCGCTACATTTGAGAGAATGTGGGGCAAAAGCTTTATCTCGCCACCGAGTGTGGTGGGGGTGTCACGGCCATGGAGCTCCCTCAATCAGAACAAACTCAGAGGTTTACAGTGAGGAAACTCTGGCTGTACAGGGATTTGGGTCTCAAACTCGTTCTCGTTAGTGCGAACATTCAGGTCGCAGATCAGTCCTATGTTTGTGCGCGAGACTCATGATCACCCAGTGTGAACACTGTAAAGATCTCGCTCTATCTGCGGTCTCGCTCCGCCTGCGGTCTCGCTCCGCCTGCGGTCTCGCTCCGCCTGCGGTCTCGCGAAATTCATATATTATATAGATTCATTACACAGAGTGAAATATGTCAAGCCTGTATTTCTTGAAATTTAAATAATTATGGCTTTCAGAAAATTAAAAATGCAGCAGAAGGAAGAATGAAGTTCTCTAAGATTTCCTGGTAGATGCTGCGTTGACTGTGGACTTCAGAAAACACAGTGACCAACACCAGCAGAAGACATGACCCCAAATCATCACTGACTGTGGAAATTTCACACTGGACTTCAAGCAACATGGATTCTGTGTCTCTCCGCTCTTCTTCCAGACTCTGGGACTTTGATTTCCAAGTGATATGCAAAATTTCCATTCATCTGAAAAGAGAACTTTAAACATCGAGCAACAGTCCAGTGCTTTTTCTCCTTAGTTCAGGTAAGATGCTTCTGACGTTGTCTCTGGTTCAGGAGTGGCTTGACACGAGGAATGTGACATTTGTAGCCCATGTCTACAATTCGTCTGTGTGTAGGGACTCGTGATGCTCTGACTCCAGCCTCAGTTCACTCCTTCTGAAGCTCCTCCAAATTCTTGAATGGATTTTGCTTAGCAATCATCTCAAGGCTGCGGTTGTTCCTGTTGCTGGTGAACATTTTCCAACCACACTTTTCCTTCAACTCAACTTTCTATGAATATGCTTTGATGCAGCTCTGTGAACAACCAGCTTCTTTAGCAGTGACCTTTTGTGTCTTACCCTCCTCAGTCTCCCAGACTGAGATCATTTAAATCCTCAGGAAACCTTTGCAGGTGTTTTGAGTTAATTAGTTGATTAGTTGAGTGCGACACCATGACTTTCCAAGATTAAACTTTTTCACAACATTCTAATTTTCTGAGACAGTGAATTTTGGGTTTTATTATCTGAAAGCTATAATCATCAAAATTCCAAGAAATAAAAGCTTGACATATTTTACTCTGTGTGTAATGAATCTATATAATAAAGGAATGTCAAGAAATATTGAACTTTTTTAGATGTACCTGTATATTTAAATAAATAATATTATAAACATACAAATGACTAAATAGCTTGAACTTACTACTAGGAAAATTTGTGGTTTGGGTAATCTTAGTAATTTCATAACCCCGGTACCACAAAATAAAACAAATAAAAACCTTTAAGAGTCATTTTATATGTTAAAAAAGCTCTATGACCCTTTATGGTGAGTACAGGCCTTCACTCACGTAGATGCGCGTGGGGTCGAATGGGCACTCATCAGTGATGCGGTAGGTATTGTAGATGGTGATGTTGCCGTCCAACTGACACTGGGTCAGGAGACTCAACCCACTGTTACTGATGGCCTGGATCGTTGAGACAGTGACACTCACAGCAGAGGCAGAGCCAAAAAATAAAGACAGGAAGCTCATCACCAGCAACAACCACTTCTGCAGAGGGAGAATAACAAAAGATGCACAGTGATACAATGGTCATGAATGATAATCAACCCTAATGAAATTTTTTGCTTAACTAGTAAACAAATGACAAGCACGCTTTTTTCATAATAATGAGGGGATAATTAACATAATTACCCACTTACCCCAGATGCCATGGATCCACAAACATGGCGGTTTGAGTGTTTGAAGCTAATTCTACTGAAGAACACTACTGTTTCACATATTACTTGCTTTATTTATAAATTTTAATTCTATTCTGTTTTTCTCTCACTTATTTCATATATTGGTTACAAACATCTTTTATTTCTGTGATTTAAATATTTTTTTATTCTCTTTCTCTTTCTTAAATACTTTCTCCATTTCCTTATCATTTTATAGGATTGTTTTAATCTATTTTTATTTCCTGTACAGGGGGTCCTACAGATACGGCATGTTTTGGTTCCTCCGAACGGGACGTAACTCGAATTTTGACATATGAAGCACATGGAGATGTTATGACAAGAGCTAGAGAGTCAAATGGTAAGGAAAGGTGTTTCAGTGCTTCCATTATGTACTTCAGTAGAAGAAGAGGGCATAATATCCGACATTTTATTACATGCACCATAACCAGTAAAACTTACTTTCCTTTCGGTTACATTTTGAAAAAAAAAAGCATTATGAGAGAGAGAGAGAGAGAGAGAGAGAGAGAGAGAGAGAGAGAGGGAGAGAGAGAGAGAGAGAGTGTAATCTGTAACATAGGATATGTACAGTGTGTATTCCACTTACCAAAGACTGGTTTTTCATGTTTTTCGACAGGACAATGGCTGATATTCCCCCCAAAATTGCCTGCAGATTCCAGCATGATAGAAGAATAGAAGATCAATTAAAGACAAACAGATTTGGTGACAAAGGGATGTGAGCCCTATGATATGAATCCATATGAAACACTGTGGAGATGTGAGCCCTGTTCCACACTCACATTACCCAGTTAATAAGGTGCCTGAGCAACAGTGTGTCACCAAGTTGTGTTTTGGGATCTAAACTGTGCAGGTGGGGTAGATGGGTAGATTTCTTTTAAATGCACCACAACATTAAAAATACTGTCAGATGAAGTAAGCAACACTGATGATATGGATACAGTGGCTTCTGCCAAGAGGTGGATGGTTTGACAGCAAGTGAACAGTAAAGTTCTTGAAATCAAGGTGTTGAAAGGTAGAAAAATGATCTGTGATTGCTACATGACTGAGTCAGAACACTACAATAAAATATATACAATCTTATGCAAAAGTTGATATTAGATGTTGGTGATTTTGTCACTGAAAGATGTTAACAGTCTCTAAGACATGGATGTCAAACGTGGAGGCCGGTACCCTGCAAAATGTAGTGATCTCCTGCTGAGAAACACCTGGTTCAAATCACCTGTCTTTGCTGATTGTGGTGGAAGAGTTCTATTTTAACTTCATCAGTTCACTTGTTTCCAAAATGCATCAGGCTTCTCGAGAGTCTAAAGCATCCCGCAGGTTTATTGCAGTCAAATGGGGATTTGGGGGATCGTCTTTCTGACCAGCACACAAGCAGTTCTCTCTGAGAGTTTTCTTGGTCTAGATCTCATCTTCACCTCCACAGTTCCTCTGAACCACCATCTCTTAACTACATTTCTCACTGTGGAAACTGCAAGCTGACAACACTTTGCGATCTGATTGTAGCCTTGTAGCCTCATGTGCACAAGGTTTGAAGAGTCAGAGAATCTGTAAAGCTTTGAAATTGGCACCAACTCATATTTACTAATGACAGTTGTTGCATCAGATCTAATGATCTGATTAAGTTCTGAAATATTGTAAAAAGAATCTGAGACTTCAGAACTCTTACCCATACTTTTGCACAGTGCCAGAATATATTTTTTATTTTGTTCAACTATTGGTTACACTAGATTGCCCATAGGTGCGAATGTGTGTGTGCATGGTTGTCTGTCTCGGTGTTGCTCAGTGATGGGTTGGCCTCCTGTCCATGGTGAACACTGCCTTGGGCCATAGTCTGCTGGGTTCGGCTCCAGCTTCCCCCGCAACCCGAAATAGATTAAGCGGTTTGGATAATGGATGGATGGATTTTTGTTCAATTTATGGCATAAAAAAATACTTATCCATCAATGTTTGCTTAAAATGTTGTGTATTTTTTCCCATTTCCTAGAGAGACTGTGCTAATATATTTTCAAATTACAAAATCACCTGTTATTTATCAAGGGTTGCCCAAACTTTTGCATAAGACTCTAAATGGCTGGAATCGAGGTATAAATTAATTTAGTTGCAGCTAAATAAATAAAGAGATGTTACATAATGTAAATGAACAAACTGTTGCACTTCACCACCCTGATAAAACACAACCTTGCTCTTCCACTGGCCTGTGTATCCTGTCCTGACTTGTCTGAAGCACCATAATGACACTGTAAATATTTCTTCAGATTCTTAACATGACAACATTGCTCCGTACCATCAGTCCTGCAACGAGAGCGATGATGTTGGAGGTGGCGTACTCTATGGTGACGAGCTGAGTGCTCATTTTCACGTCCCTCAGCACAGCCCCCTGCACGAGCGCCCCGAGCAGGAAGGTCAAATGTCCCGCCAGCGTCAGGCCCAAGCCCATCTTCATTAGGATCTTGTCATCCTTCAGGCTTCGACAGCACAGCCCTAAAGACAGAAAGGAAAAACTCGATTCACGGAGAGTCTTATCATTTTAGCACAAGTAAAATTTAAAAGACTACAATGCAAAAATAAATAAATAAATAAATAAATAAATAATAAATATATAAATAAATACATTAATTAATTAATAAAAATAAATTGTATACAATCAAAAATATGTGGCTACCTGACCATCACATGTGAGCTTGTAAGACATCCCATTCTAAAACCACAGACATTACCATGGGGTTAAAGCTAAGTCTGAACAATTTGGGGAAATTATCCCACTGCAATTTTGTTAAACAATATTTTAATTATAATTCAATGCTGTTGTTTTCTTTTTTCTACCCAAGTCAATAGACCTCATGCACTAACTATATTTCAGAATCAGAAAAACTTTATTGTCGCTGAGGAAATTGCTTATGCAGCGACTGCACATAGAGACATTGACATAAAATAACATACAAAGTAGGATAAAAATACAAAGGTAAGGTAAAGCGACAGGTAAAGACTAGGGTGAGATACGACTGAAATACTCCAATAAAAACTGTGATTTTAATGAATACAATTAAATAAGATAAATAGAATAAATAATAATAAGGCTAAAGTAATGGTACTCCAGGCTGCTAGTGAGTAATTGAGGCTCGTCATGAACAGCAGGTAATATTGTAATATTGTTATGTTCTGTGTTGAGAGGGAGATATCGTTTGGATGAGTGACAGTGGGAGGAGTCACTCCCATTTAAGACTTTTAACAGAATTAGGTGTAAACATAATGACAGTTAATACATGCAGTCTTTCATTTTTCACTCTTAATCTACTAGAACAATGGGATTTAACAAAGGAACGCAGGTGTAGACTCACACTTTTTAAGAAGAAAAACACCTTTAAAACATCTTGTGAATCTGACTTCAGCATTTCTTGTGAATACAGATTTTTTTTTTTAAGTGGCTGGAACACTTCAACAGACATACACTGACCAGCCATAACATTAACACCACCTGTCGAATACTGTGGAGGTCCCTCACACTGCTGAAACAGATCTGACTGTGGTGCACTGTGTGTTCTGACGTCTTTCTATCAAAGCATTAACATTATAAACCACACTAGCACTTCTGTGGGATCGGACCAGACAGGCTAACCTTCCCCAAACACATGTATCAATGAGTCTTGAGTCCTCGTTAGTGTCACAGATTCACCAGTCATTCTGCCTTGGATCACTTTGATGGGTACAGTCTACAGCAGACCCTGAACAGTCCACAACACCTGCTGTTCAGAAGATGCTGTGACTCCGGAGTCTAGTCATCACAATAAGATCCTTGTCAAAGTGGCTCAGATCCTTACGTTTACCCATATGTCCTGCTTTCAGCACAACAACTTCAAAAACTGACTGCCTAATACATCCCACCCTGACAGTAGTGATAATGTTATGTAACATGTAAAAACAAATTTACTTTTTGGCAAAAAAGTGCCCGTATGGAGGAAGGAAAAGAAAAATGCATGTGTGTTTCTTTAAGATTCAGACCACCAAGCGCAACACCCTCAGGCTCAACAACAGGTAAACGGCAGCAACTTAATCAGTCGAGTAATAGTAAACACAGTGAAGATTATCTATAAGCTCACACAGCGAAGCAGGAAGAAAAATGATGCCGAGTTAAACAAGCCACCGGTATGGAAATCAGCAACGACCAATTGGAGCTGGCATGTGCTGCTGTGGAATAAACAAATCAGCTTAATGTTTCACCGTTGACTTTTTCCATTATACAGTCGTATGAAAAAATGCAGACATAACTGCCCGTTGATTGGCTGAAAATAAGTGCAGAAGAGCAAATTTGTTGTGATGTTATGATGTTATTGCACTTTTGCATTGTTTATTTGTCTCATGCCATCTGGAATCCAATCCAATATTCACACAACAAGCAACAAAGTTTAATTGATACATGCAGAGAGTGAAGGTTGGCCTGTCTGGTCTGATCCCAAAGAGCAGATCCTGATGTACAAAATGTTAATGCTGACTCTGATGGAAAGGGGTCAGATCACAGTGCTCCACAGTCAGAGCTGTTTCAGCAGCATGAGGGACCTACTCAGTATTAGGCAGGTGGTGCTAATGTTATGGCTGATCAGTAGAAACAGAATAACAAGAAGTGCTTTCAGATGTGTCCAAACAGAAAAGAGAAATAAATCCCAGAGATCGAAGGTGATTTGGGTCGAGAGAATAAAATACTAAGCAGCTGAGGCCTCCAGACAGTTGGAAAAACATCTTCGGGAAGATTCCTGCTCTCTGGGGCCAAATTACACACCTCTACCTGTTCTTTGTCTTTGTGTTTACGTTTTGTGTGTGTGTGTGTGTGTGTGTGTGTGTGTAGGAAGGGCCTAGGGAATGTTATGACAGAGAAAGCAGATAATCAGGTTCCAAAAGCGGTCATGTAAAAACAGAGCAAGGAATGCTGGGACAGAGAGGCTGGGAAATGGAGTCATGAAATGGAGACTAAGCACATGAAGATCATCCTAGTGACATGCAGTCAAATACAAACTCACACAATGTTCTAGGAACATCAAGTTGTGTGAAACATTTGAAGGACATGTGACCTGCTTGCAGAGCTGGGCAATATGACAATATTTATCATATTTGTAATAAACTGTGCCCACAATATGATTTCCTGAGCAGATTGTGATATTGTCAGTATTTTTTAAAACACTGTTAAACTGATCATTACTCTCACCTTTGTGAATTTACTGTAACATGGTGTGAGAAACACTGGATACACATCATTTGTACTCATTATACTTTTTCATATTACACCTTAATAGAAGACAGACATTTTTTGACATAAAGCATAGAACAATTCTCTCAAAGTACTATAATTCATATGGTCTGTTCTCACAGGCAGAAGCAAAGCCCAATGGAAAGACTTGGCTTGTAGAGAAAGAGGATCCGCAGCCTAAACATCATGGCAGCTTTACTTAAACAGGCAATCGTTTTCCTCCCATAAAGAAGAAATGACTGAATAAACAAACCGAAAGTGTAACTCTACCACAAAAAGCAGGAGGGGGTGAGCGAGGTGCTTACAAGTCTTTACCAGGAGTCATGATAATTACATTATCTACTTCCTGAACAATTAACACTGATCAGCCATAGCTTTAACACCTGAAATGTGAAGTGAATAACATTGTCTATTTCATTACTATGGCGTCTGCCAGGGTGAGATATACAGTAAAAACTTGTTAGCTCACCCCCCGTTAGCTCACCAAACTCTCACCATGTAAGTTTTCTTTCCATGTTATTTACCTCGTTAAGCTGCCAACCTCAGCCCTCGCCACAACACGCAACATGTCGGGTGCTAGCATTTCTCCCTCTATAGCTCACCAAACTAGCATCCGTGTAGCCTAGAACGCAGTCAGTCGTGCTAATTCTGTCGGGCTGCTGCTGTTGGTAGATGGATGACACTAGTGTCCGATGGACACATCACTGATGCATGCTTGGTCTGCTTGGTGTCCAGACCATCAGTCAACACAGGAAACCCTGCTGTTTGACTGACGGTTGGCTGGTTGGCCTGAAACGGCACTGGAAATGTGATTTTCGTCTGCTAGGTCAGGAGTCCCCAACCACATTTATATTTTAAATTCTGTCCATGGGTTTCAAAGAAAAGTCACTAATCCATTTCGATAGCTCACCACCCCAACTCTCACCAAATTTAGGGCCCAGACCAATAGGGGTGAGCTGACGGGGTCTGACTGTATTAGACAGCAAGTGAACAATCAGTTCTTGAGTTGCTGGAAGAAAAAAATATGAGCATATAGGTCTGAGCCATTTTGACAAGAACCTTATTGCATGAAGTTTGCAGGTATGCAGCCATTAATACCTAAAGAAAGGGAGTCTCACCTAGAAATGCTATTATGGCTCTGATTCTCACCAATTTATCACATTTTCCAAATAATTAATCAAGCATAGTGTAAAACCTTCCAAGTCATAGTAGTTTAAAATGGTGGTGAACAGAACCAGACATCTAGTTCCTCACACTACATTCTTATGTGAAGTGATTATGAAAACGCTATCTGCTGCGAGAGACATTTTTACCAGAAATTGGACATCGTTTTTGGCCTCATGTACTTTTAAAATTCAGTTCCCTGGCAGATCTGTACAAGTTGGGCACTGTGAAGCTAAATAAAACCCAGAAGAAAAGTGTAGGTTCTTAGGGATGCTGAATGGTAGTGGGGTCATATTAGGAATGAACAGATGTTTGAATCTGCCTGATATTTAATGAGGTTTTTATTGTGGGACAACAGTGTCCATAATCACTACACTCCCAAATCCACCACTGTTAAGTGTTGTTTGTGAATATTTGAGGAAATACAAATCTTACACTTTCTATAATCAACCCTACACTCACAAACACTATTATTTGCACAAATGGGACACACCTCTGAACACAAAAAAACTGAAATGGCTATATTTATGTTGTGGTCGTCTGGTTCCTATCACCACCACTGTAAAAAAAAATAATCAGTAAAACACCAATGTGCAGAAGTTCCCCTTTAACTGAAGTTTAGCAACAGTTTAGTGTTAATATCGACTTAAAAGCATTATTTCACCAAAGCTACCTTTACCATACGTTTCCAGCTGCTCTGATCTTCTCTGAACCCGTCTAGTGTTTACAGGCAGCGACACAACTACCACACAAATAATCGCCCAACATTAGCCATTAGCTATTAGCCCACCACACCTACCCCGCCCTCTCTCACATTCTACCAACTTCAGAAAAACAAAAACACACTCTCTTACCCATTTTCACCTCCTTCAAACGCTTTAATCATTTCAAGTCATACTTAATCCGATAAGAAAGTTGTCTACACAGTCACTGTCCGTCTATGTTACAGATAGCTCCGCATTCCTACCTCCTCCACGGCTAGGGTACCTGACTGTAGGGAGGATAAGGAGGGCGCATCAGGTTGCAGACACGCCCAAAGTATCCGGCCATACCTGTAGGGCAGGGAGCGTTCACACATGCACACGTGTGTGAACGATAAACACGAATCGGATCGGTTGTGAACAGGACGCAGTCACATTTTTTTTTCAAATACTGTTAGATAGAAGTATTAACTACAGATACACAATAATTCAATATGATACAGCGCCCCACATAATTATTGGCACCCCTGGTTAAGATGTGTTAAAAGTCTTAAAACAAAGTCATTTTTATTGCAGAAGCATACTCTCACACTGAATTGTAGAAAAATGTAACCTTCAATTGTTGAAGGTTGAATTTCAAGGAAATTTCAAGTGAATTTCAAGGAAAAAAATCCCTGACTAAGAAAAAAACATTTTTCATAAAATCACCTAATATTGGGACCAATACCAAAAGACAACCTTTCTCAATGTGGCATCAATTTTGGGAATTCTGTGGGAATAAAAAGCTGGTTTTGTCAGTAAGTCATTCCAAGTTCTTCATTTAAACAGCCATAAACACACAACATTACTTAACGGACGAGCAACGTCACCTGACCTTCGGGTCGGGGGCAGGAAGTCAGATGTTGCTTGTTAACTTGGTGTCTCAACGTGTCATCAGCAGACTTACATCAAGACATAGAACTACTGGCAGAGATCATGACAGACCCAGGAGTGGAGCCCACGAGCGACAGTAGTGGTACGACTGTTGCACCTTTGTCCTTGTCCTAGACCCATTTTGGATTCTGCACACCAAGTCATCCAACTGTCCCAGCACAAAGTATGGTCCTTCATACGAGGGTAGAAATTTCCTCACCTTGTTCGTGACACTTTTACTGTCCTTGATGAGGTACCACACAGCTTCAATGACTTGGTACTGTGCACAGGATACATTTTTGTCATACTGCTTCTTAGCTGCTCATTTGTCAAAAATAAAAATTACACATTCACTGTTTAAAACTGAAAATGTTACTTTAAAATGTTTTTACATTTAAAATTGTCAAAATTAAATGGTTAAATACATCTGTGAGGAAGAAAATGTTGTTGTTTCTATATCTCAGGTGCATTTCAGTCTTTTACATTTAGTACATTATTTTGGGGCTTTTACAAGAGATTTACTGCTGCAATATCATTGTAGGTTTTGATGCCCAGTTCTTATTTTTTGATTACATCAGATTCTTTTTTTACCTGTTTACACTCACTTAACACCTGAAACAATCTGTAGGTTTCTAAAATTTTTATCAAGACTGATTTTTCATTTAAACACAGCTTAAGATGACAAAGTTCTATAAAAAACTTTCAAATTAAATTAAAAAGTACAACACACACAAATATATTTGTCATTTATAACCTATATGGGACAAAACACAGAATATACACTGAAAAAAATCTTTTCTAACTTTATTTAGTAGTTTTGTCCTGTTTTCAATCCAAATCTCTAAAAACATCTTAAATCAAGATACATGTTCTAGACACGTGAAAAAGCATAAGAGATTATATCTTGTTTTCTGAAAAAACAACTCAAAATTAAGTGATGGTTTAAAACAAGTAAAATTATCTCCCAATGGGATAAAAATAATCTTAATGAGATAATCTCAAACAGAAGTTTTAAACAACACTTAATTTTCTCATGCCATTTTTTTGTCTAATAATCTTCATTTAAGATGTTTTAGATATTATTAATTACTAAATAAGATGAGCTTTTTTTTGCAGTGTAGCTATACATGACAACAGATTGAAAAATGAATGGTCCAAAAAAGGCGAGTGAAATTAAAACGTGTCTTTAGTCTTGCAATGCAGAGTGCAAAGTAACTATAGCAACCTTGCTTTACTACTTACAGCAGTTATTAATGCGCTAACTTTTCATAACGAGTAAACACCAGCACCAACATTACGTTCCTCACTTCAAAACGGAACAAATGTAGGATTGTGTAGTGTCTTCTAGCTGTTGAACTCCGTTCTAGTGATGAGAATTTTGGCTCTTTTACGAGAGTCGGCTCTTATGGCTCAGTCGCTCTTTTGGCTCCCAATCGGCTCCTCAGATTTTTTGTTGCTTAAATGAATTGATAAAAAAAAATAATGTAAAATTATGTGTAAAATGAACATACAGTATATCAAATGTTTATTGTTTATGTGGCTTATTATACTCAACATGAGGTGCTGGTGTTTGGAGGCCGTGGTAAAGTCTGCGATAAAGTTAGCTCAACTAAAGTTTTTATTTTTTGTAATAATCAAATGTCTCTGCATCACGTGACAACAAATTGATTATGAAATGCGTTGCCAACTCTTTTAGTGATTGATTTTTATCAATTAAATCAATTTTGTTGCAGCTCTACTGAAAACATTCGATTTTATCTACTTTTTTCCTGTTTACATGTTCATAGCACATATCCAACCTGTGCCCCACATGAGTAAGAACATCAGAAGTGAGTCACTCTTAGCAGGCAGTGTAAACGCAGCCTCTGAACGCCAAACCTTGTGTGATTCCAGCTAATTCATTAGCCTTAACTCAGGGGTGTTCAAAGTCAGTCCTGGAGGTGAACACCAGTGTCCAGCACAGTTTGCTAGTTCCCCTCGTCAAACATATTCAACAATTAACAGGTGAATTGATCCAGGTGTGTTGATCAGGGACACCACCAAAATGCTGGAAAATAGCCTTTCAGGTCTCAACTGGTTTAAGGAAAACTTTTCTCCAGGTGAAAAGAAAGACAAATTGGGCACAGATAACAATGAATATAATACATTTCAATCAATTTAACTAGTAATTACTCTCAACCAGCCCTGTTTAGGTGTCTGTTCACGTGATCTTGATGACTGGTCATGTGATCACACATGTATTTAAATAGACCAACAAGGAGCAGTGCAACATGTCAGTGGGATGATCTGAAAGACATTTTGTCATAGCAGAATGATGGGGGTTGTAGCTGTTGTGCACTTCATGTTGATAGCCTTAGCATTGCAGGTCCACTCTTCAAAGAATGATGTCAATGAGAACTTTGTCTATGCTTGGCCTGACTTTGCTGTGCTTCAGGGCGGCCATGATGGATTTCCTGGAAAAAGCCTGATTCAGCCTCCCAGCTTAAATGCACTTGAGTCTATTTTTCCAATGACCTTTCTAACTGGGCATGTTATTGAGCCAGAACCTAGGTTTGCGATAAAAGTCATGAACTGTAAGTAGTAAAACTACCTTGTTTTTATCTAGAACAGGGTTCCCTGTGCTGGTGGTGTCCAATAGTTTGACAGGCTCCCTGTCCAAATATACTTTCTTCAACCCACTTGTTACTTGCCAGGTTTAGGGCTCTACCAAGATGTTCTGGGTACCAGCTCTCAAGGAACACAGCTGGGGGAACCCTGGCCTAGAACCTACCTAGATTGAGCTGGTAATTATTCAGCATTTCAGCACAACCTGTATCTTTTGTCTAGCATCTTGGAGTGGGCTTGCTGAGGATAATGTCTACCAAAGGGGAGAGCTGGTGCACCTACAGGTAACTTCTTCAGGTTTACCTGGCCAAGAGCTTTATGTTCTTTCCTGCTATGCTGCCCCTTCTGCAAACCCCACTGATCATTCCAGAACTGCTCTCGTCATCAACAAGGGGTGAGTAAATCTCAATTGTTGACCATTTTGAGACTGGCCTCCATAACATGATGGTGTATTTGGCAGATGTGTCTCCTCCAAGCAGTCATTGGTGAACTTCATCTCCAGACAGAATGATTCAATCAACTTTGTTTTGGATACATCTTATTTAAAGCTCTCGAAGGTGAGTTCTGTTGGGTTCCATCATAACCTTGTGAAACTGAAGTTTTTGGATGGCTCATACATTGGTTGAGGTCTGTAATGAGTCCTCAGCTCTTTTGCTAAGGCTGATGTCAGCACAGTTTGGTAGAGCCCCTTCAATCTTATTAAACCTGGCAATTAACAAGTTGAACAGTATCAAACTGTGCTGAACATTTGAAGGATCACAATTGGACAAAGTTATTACCCAGGCCTGTTTGTGTCCAAGGTGTATAGTGCAAAAGAATTGAGTGGTGTTTAGTCCTGATCCTGGTGATTTACCACCCTAGAGACTAAACCCAACACCTGGCTCTGGTTTTGGATGCCATTTTAGATGGTCTTCAATGATCTACTTCAGGTGTTTGGGTTGGAGCTGAGAACTTTAGTGATTATCTCTAGGAATGGACACTGTTAGCTTTGAGTGGATATAGAGCAGTGGTACCCTAGTGGTTAGACCTTGCCTTTGGGATCTGAAGGTCTTCTCCTGTTCACCACTGTGGTTCCCCTGTGCAAGCTACTGTGCATAGATGGCCGCCTGCTAGTCTGTGTGATGAGTAAATGCAGAAGTTCTATTGTGAATCAGTTTGACAATGACCTGGTCTTCACATGTGCAGGGTTTTCTTTATGACCCTTTAATGGAAATCACTCATGCATTTTACCCATTGCTGTACAATTGATTTCCAGTTGGAGATGCAAAGGCAGAATTTAAGGGAATGTATGTTTCCATGGCTGCAAAATTACTCAATACATTACTTTTTAGCACATGGCAATACAAGTTAAACAATTTCTGCTGACCTACAAACCTTCCAGATGCTTCAGCAACCATTTTGTCAATGAAGAAATGGTTTATTCTGAATTGGTGAATTTAAGGGGGTTGTTGCCCAACTGTGCACTGGAAAATAACAAGGGGATGCTACTCCAACTGCTAGTTGTGGTTTGGTAAACCCACATGTTTAGCCAAGGCCTGTTGAGTCCACATTTACTTAACCTGTGCTACAAAACTGTGGCCTGAATGTTCTTTTGTAATGGGAATCTCTCAAACTTAAAGTAGTTGCAGAAAGTAGCTTGGGGAAAAGGTATGGCATGCTATGATCTTTGATTCCTCCATATTGGTTCTTGTCCTGATTCTTGATGAGCATTCCTTGAGGTTTTGTGCACATGGACCTTGAACAGTGGTTCTCTTGGCGGAATCACTTTAGCTATTGGCTTTTGATAAACTGATGCTAAATTTACCACAAGCATGTTAACTGACTTATTGTAACGGTTTCTTAGATGTATGTACACTGTAGTGTGGTTATCTCCAGTAATGGCGTGAATCCAGAGACCAAGTCATGCAACTACAACAAGAATGATTCCAAGTAAGTAAACTGTTCAGTTGACCATTTGCCATGTTTCCTGACTGAGCTTGTTTCCTTAAATTCCATGGTGGGTGATCTACATCTTTCAGATGGGTTGAGTTGGGTGGCCAGACTGAGGTGTGTGACTGCTGTGCAACAAAATGCAGAGGATCTCCTTACTATGCTCCATTTAGTGGTAAGTGTAAACTGCCCACAATTGTAATACTAAACTTTGCTGGATATAGTGGCTAAATAACCCTTCTGCAGATGCAAAATGGCTCCTCCAGACTTTGTGAGCAGTTGGTTACGGTCTTACTCATTTTCTGCTTGCTAATTGCATGTTAACGTACATGTTTGAGAAGGGAACTTGCCAAACTATGCTGGACATTGTCCTTCTAGTACAGGGGTGGTCATCTAGAGTTCATGTCTTGCAGTTTGGTGTTCCCCTGCTCCAATACCTCATCCTGCCTTTTTAATTCCAAGGTTGAGTGAAGCCACAAGCTTCACAAAGTTCATTTAGTCAATCTGAAGTAATGTTTCTGTTTTTAGATTTTAAGGTGGTGAGCACTGGTTTATTAACAATAAAGGAAGAGAACCAGGACAAATGGCAAACAATCACTTCCCCTGAAATAGAAGCATCAAACATCTCACCAAGAACAAACCACATTCTTTCTGGGGTAAATCTTGGCGCTTCTTCTGCTGGAAAAGAATGGATTGCATCTCGAGCATCAGTGTCTGGCAGCTCAGTGCTCAACTACCCCCTCTGGCAGACTCGGCCTGCAATTACAGATGGTGTAATGGTTATATCCCAAGACCAAGGAGGAGCTTCATTTAGTCTTCCAGGGCTTGTTCTAGATATTCAGGCTGGTCCAGTCCTGGAGATGGGCAGCCTTTATACACGGCAGAAAGGGTATCCCACAGTTACTATGCTCACGCCAAGCAATACTCTAACTCCATCTGTTTGGAATACAGAAACCAAGGGTGAAGCAGCATGGCTGAAAGAGCCACTAAACAATCTTCCAGAGCATCAATCGAACGCTCAAGAACTTGTCAATATGGATGATGGGTATGTGGCTGACTCACCAGATATGATGAATGATGTCAGTGCTCCAGCTTTGGAAGGCTTTGATGCATCAGCTGAGAAATTGAGGGGTGATGTGTTCTACATAGAACCTCAGCCTCACTCAGTTGAAGTGTTGAACCCAGTTGGTCCGTTTCATGACTTGCCAAAAAGTGAGACTCGTGGGTCTCAAGCCAAGCAGGAGCAAGAAGTTCTGGTTCTGACACAAACCAAAATGTTGAGGAATGTTAAGGCACATGCCGCAGACAAGCCAGAACCTGTTAAGCGATCCAAGCTGACCCTAACTGAGGCTTCAGATGGATCCCGTTTGCTCAGCTTTGAGGAGGAAGAGGGACTGCCCAGTGTGGGTGAACAGGTGGTCAGGAAAAGCAAACTTGAGCTTGAACAGAAGGCAGAAAAAGGAGACCAGCTTGGAGAAAGGCTGAAGAAACCCAGTTCTGAAGAGGAGCTGGTGTTCTCCTTGTTGGACCTGCTGAGGTGAGTAACTGAGTACAAATTGTAGTTAAACTCTTGACTATCTACATCTGTTTCTCTACCTCTTGCAGGGGGTGGAAGCTGCGGTGATGTGCCTGAACAAGGATTGATGTGAAAGTGCATGTTGGGTATAAATAAAGGTGTTGGCAGCAACTTGTTGTGGCTGAAACTGATTTCTGATGCAGTTTTTGGTGTTGGGACTGGGACCATGAACAACTGGGTCAATGGGCTCAAACTTGCAGGTCTTCCAGGTTAACTGTAGTTGGTATCTACCAAATATGATCCAAGGAAGGCCAACTTCAACAGCACCTGACCCAAGATGGCAGGTTTAAATGGGCTGGGATCTAGCTGCAGGAGGTGGTCAACGGCAGGCATCCAATTTGGAATGCATCCTAAATTTATAGTGTCTTAAAATCCATTTTACACCCCCACCCAATCTTTCTAGAATATTAAAGCTGATTTTATAAGTAATGGCATCTGAGACATTGAACTAACTTTAAACAAAGTGCCCAAATGCCAGAAGATATTTAACCCTAAACCCCATATTTCAGTTTGCTACTGGAATGCTGATGGGTTTTAAGTGGTAAACATGGTATCTGCTAATTTTGTGAGTGGGGTGTCTGTTCCATTTGCATAATGTAGTTCAAGGCCAGAAGGGAAGTAAATGTAGATGTTAACCACACTGGTTACCCTATAAACTCGAGGCAAATAAAGGTTTAAACAAACTTGAGCTGCACAAAATATTGTGACCAGTTGGTGTCATTGCCTTTCTGTAGGTACTGTATCAATGACCGGTTTGCTTCTATGGAATTTATTTCCCTGTGATTTTATATGCTGTATCAGAACATGTTACACAGCCATGTACCAGGGTTCTTTATGGGCAGACCCTTCCTGGGGTGTAAACAAAGCAGCAGTTAAATGTTGTGGCCTTTGTCAGTGCTGGGCCCCTTCTAATCCCTCTCTGCACCACACATCAGGGGTTCCCAGACCTGGTCCTGGGGGCTGACACGCAGCACGGTTCACACACACCCACCTGGTTCAGGGGTAGGGGGTGTGTCTGAAGAAATGCCAAACTCGGCTGGAAGTGGGTCTCCTGCTCTAGGCCGCATGTCATAATCCTATCTGACCCCTAGGAGGCGCTGAAGCAGCTGTGGCTCCCTTTAACAGCACATGGTTCAGGCGTTTTCCTTTTTTCCCCCCGTGTGTGTGTGTGTGTGTGCGACACTGCTGTCTGCACTTATAAAGCTCCCATGCGTTTCCCACGCGCTCTCTTTCCCCGGCCACCCAACCGTGAGTGTGTAACTCACTCTACTTTAATATCTTAAAAAAAGAAAAAATATATAAAAATCATAAAATCCAAAAAATCTCAAAAATAAGCACCTCGTTAGAAAAAAAAACCAAAACCTATTTTCCCCCAAAAACATCAAAAGCAGGCCTCGTTTTTTGGGGAATTTGTTTTATTTTGTAAAGAAGCTCCCAGCTCGCGCCCGCGCTCGTGCTGATTGTGCTCGCGCTCGTTTCTCGGGAGAGAAACTTTTCCTCCAGCCCTCACTCACCGCGCAGTGCTGTCGGGGAACAGAGCTACAGCTTCGCCGGCTAAACACACACACACACACACACACCGCATCGTCTCCTTCCGCCGCCGCTCCGTTTCTCCGCAGGACCCCCGAGGATTTGAGATGAACGCGGCCGCTGCGGGGAGCTACCCCATGGCGTCGCTGTACGTGGGTGACCTGCACGCGGACATCACGGAGGCCATGCTGTACGAGAAGTTCAGCCCCGCCGGCCCCGTGCTCTCCATCCGCGTGTGCAGGGACATGATCACGCGCCGCTCGCTCGGCTACGCCTACGTCAACTTCCAGCAGCCGGCGGACGGTATGTACAGATCCACGGGGCCTGGGGCTTATGGGGGTGCGGAGGTTTCAGGGCCGTGTGGCGTTTGGGAGCACATGTGTGTTCAGCTGCTTGTGGTGGTGAGGGGAGGGTGTGTGTGTGTGTGTGTGTGTGTGTGTAACAACTCATTGATTCACGGTAAATGCAACTTCTGAATAAATATGATATCAGGAAATGCCTTATTGCATGACCAGGACTTATCAACAATATTTGTCTTATATTTAAGTCATTGTTTTTGATAAAATGTTAAGACATTACATATCCTCCTCATAGCAATAATAATGATAATATAATAATGATTACAGAATAATACTCTAACTATTAAATAATAATATAAGAATATTAGTAATATAACAATAATAATACATTTTAAATTGTTTATTATTACTATTGATAATATTTCGCCTTTGTCATTTTTTATCAAGTTCATATTAAGCTTAATATTTTTTTTAATTATAATTCCAATACATTTTTAATGAAACATAAGGTTTTTATCATAAATAATTTATTTTCCATACATTAAAATGAGTAAGTTATTATATAGAACTTCTACTACTACTAATACAAGCAACAATGTATATTATTTATTAAGCATTATAAAGCATTATATGTTAGTATTTACTTGATAGATTAGTATAATTGGTATTTTTAATTAATATTATTAATACTACTAATAATAAACCTTTCCCTGTGAATGTAACTTTTTGAGTGAGATCATTAATAGTAGTGTTATCCATTCAAGTAAGTTATTGGCTGAATAATAGGGCAGGTGACAGCTCAAAGCTCATCCTCCTGTATGGGATGTTACCATAAGAATATCTGTCAATATGTGTCTTTGATTTAATGAAAATGACAATGTGTGGAGATGTTTGAACTTTCCAATGATTGACAAGGTCAGGGCCCTTGTGTTCAATCATTAGCCATTTTCCTGACCGCAGGCCTCAGGTTCAGCCTGTACTGATCAACCTTAATGGAAGGGTTCTCCCCAAAGATCCTGCGTGGCTGCTTCGAGACGACAAATTTAGTCTGTAACCTTGACAAATCTTCAGTGCGGCGATGAAGAATTAGATGGGAATTTGAACATGTGGTTTTTGACCCACATAGACAAGATGTCCTAGTTTTACCATATAACCTGGATTTTGGGGCGTGCTCCAGTATGCGTTGGGGCTTACCACAATAAAGGGTTTTCCTCAGATTGGCAATGTGACCACTCAGGTGTTCGTGTTTGTGGAAGCTCCAGTGGAAGGTCATCACAATTTGGAACACATTCGGTGACCTGATGTTGACCCATTTGCTCTATTTCAAGAGTCATTGAGGGAGGAAACTGGATATTTTTCTAAAATAAGTTCCTTTACGATACACTGGGTTGGCCTCCCGTCCAGGCTGTACCCTGCCCTGGTCCATAGTTGGCTGGGATTGGCTCCAGCTTTCCCACGACAAATAAAGCGGTTTGGAAAATTGATGGATGGATAGAGTTCCTATACATAACCTGGAGGTACTGAGGAGTGATTGGTTGTTGGCAATTGTGACTCACAACAGGTCTTTCAGGTTATTTGAAGACTTTGATTTGAAACAAGACCCTTCTCTAAGTTGCATTGAGGGTTTACAGTGGTGGTGAATTGAATTAAATAGGCTATCTTCCACTCCCACATGCATCAGTGACCTTTGGGTGCCCATGACCCTGTCACCCATTCACCAGTTGTCCTTACTTGGATCACATGTGCTCAATACTGCAGCAACAAACCAGTGGGGTGGCCACCAAACCATTAACCAACATGCACAGTGTGACCAGAAGGGTAACATTTAGGTAATTTTGTTAGCAAACACAGCCCCACCCTCACCACCTCCTCAAACCACTAACTTGTCACAGTCATTTTCCCGCCCCCAGCAGCAACAACATCTCACAGCATTAAGGAACTTTTTTTCCAACACATGTTCTCTGCCTCTCTATCGCCTCCTAGTTTTGCCATGTGAACCTAGAGATCTTTTCAGTTTGCGATGACTGGAGGTGAGGAATAATGTGCTAATATTTATTACTTGTGTCGGCACGATGACTTCAGCAGTACTAAGATCTGCAGTCTGCTAATAAGAGCCAGTCCCAGCCAGTGACCCAATTTTTTGTGGAGGCTCAAAGGTAGGCCACACTCAGTGACTGAGCATCAAGAAAAATTTAGACATGGGCTTAGAATGTAAAGACAATGCAGGAATTTATGATGAACAATGTTAAATGAAAGAATAGCAGTGCATACAACAAATTTTACAACGACACCCCCAAAATGCAGCAAACAACCACCCCCTTTTTGACAATAAAATATCCTACCCTTCCCATCAATAATAGATTTAGATCCCCCAGGTGACAAAAACACTGGGCGAGGGAACCTGCACAAAAAGAATGAGTTACTTTCCCAGGATTAAGGTGAACTTTGTATTGGTTTCAGTGGAGAATCTTGCTTCGGAAAGCTTGGTTGTTCAGGACACGGCTTCAACTCGGCCCAGGAGCCCAATCTTTAGGGATAACTTAAGGTCCCTAAATTACTTAAGTTTGGGAAATTGTTTTGGATATGTTGCCATGAGACATAGACAATGAATAGGTTTGATTTAGGGATGTTGCTATATATATATATATATATGACTAAGCAGATATTAAAGTTTCAGTCGTGTTGTTAAAGCTCTTTGTTAAGGCTTTAGGATCTTTTCACAGTCCATCAGCACTCAGCGGGAGTTTTTGAAAATACTTATTCCCATTGCTGTGTAAACTTTTTTCATTATAAAGAGTTCCACACTCCTGTGTGACTTCAGAGCCATCGAGCCACTGCTTTAGTGCAGTGAACTCTAGTTCAGGTTTACAAATCACAGTTTCTAGTTGCCATACAGACTTTGAGCATCGAAATCTAACCATGAATGATTCAAAAGTGTTTGATCCATTATTTTATTTTATGTTTATGTCACATATTTACCCTCCTGAAGTGTTCATTAGCCTAACAGAGGCTTGCTTGCTTGTATTGTTTGCCATATCATGGCTTTGACTGTTGTGCAGGTTTCATCATATGCATTACACTCTTGTTTGTGTGGGATTTACTTATCGTGCGATTTACTTACTCAGCGTGAAGTTGTATTTGGCACACACACATATATACATATTGTATATATTGTCATATCATTATTATGATTTCATTTGTTCATGATAATCATGTAGAGAAAGCCTGTGACAGCCATAGTTTGAACAATCAATATTTTTCAAAGAACTGTAGTGAAGTTGAACAAACTAGTTCTATATATATAATAAACTTAATTATTCTGCTGTCACAGAGTCTTGTATTGGCCTTTAGTGGAGTATAATTTCCCAAACAGTATTGCGCTGTAGCGTAACACTAACTGGCCATTTACTCCAGGCCTTCACTTCATGAGTGTCCGTTTCAGAGCAAAGTGGTCAAAAGGTCAGAGCTGAACTCCATGGCCCTGGCTGAAAATGTGGAATGTCAGCTTGTTGATTGAGTGGCACGGGAACGTGTGGGATCTGACTTTTGGGGTAATACAGACGGGTCTGAGACTGGTATTGTGATGAAGGCACACAGAAGTTAACTGTAAATGTAAAGCGCTTTTGAACTGTGCTCAATCTCGAAGGGAAACTGGACAATTAAATTGTAGGTCTTCAAAGACGTGCCCACTCTCCTTCCTTATGCCTCCCTCTGTTTCTCCAGATAAAACTCAATTTACGTGCCCTTCCCCCACAAATAGGCCAGAAGCTGTTAACTGCCAGGTTATGAAGCGTCGTCTTTAGCGCGAACCTGCTGGATGTGTAAGCAGTTGTCGGAGTCTCACGGCACATTTTTGTGAGCGGTGTCTGATCTCCATCAATGGGCAGGGACCTCTCGACCGGCCCCGGCTGCCAGCACATAGCTCACAGGACCCCTCTCGGCTAAATATAGACTCGCTCAGCTCTCCAGCTGCCTAACCAAGCTCAAGTCAAAAGCGTGGCCACCAGCTGGACACAATCACTACAACATTATTATTTTTGTTAGTGCCGATAAGGGAATGGAGGCTTTTAGTATTTAATTTTTTCTTCAAAAGTTTAGATCTGCTTGTATGTTAGCATCAGGATTGACTGGGGGATCAGCAAGGCTCTTCTGAATTAAACCCAAGGCCAAAATCTGATCCAAAACTTAAAAAAGGGGTCTGAATCTTGTGCACTGTACTGAAAATGGGCCACGTTCTTGGTTTGGCAGAAAGCTGAAGGTGCTTGGATACAGACCAGCCATTCCCAAATTTAGGAATGGCGCAGCCCAGTTTGAAATCCGAAACCCAACCCAACTCTGACCAATGCACCATTATTTTATCGATTTCGATTCTACACCAGTGTCAAGATGGAAGATATTCTCTGGATCAAAACACTTCAGATAAAAGAATAATAATAATTTTATTATATAAATTACATTTGGTTAGATTTAATTTTTTTTTTTAATAATAAATATTAAATGGATTTTTTAAAACTTTATTCCAAAATTTAAAATGTTATTGAAATGTAATTTATTTGTCATAAATTAGTCCACCTGCAGTACCTTCATGGCCTGTACTTCGGGAAACATTTCTATAGACTCCAACCAGTGGGAATGTTCCAGTGCCCCCCTTCACCCTGTGTGTGTGTCTCTCTCTCTTTCTCTCTCTCTCTACCTCCCTCTCTTTCTATCTCTCTCTCGTTGATCCCTCTTCTCCCCTGAGCTCCATGTTAAACACAATCACCCTGCAAACTGCTGATGCCAGCAGAGCCAAGGCTGCTCCGTGTTGTTTACCGGACATTTCAAACGGTGTGTGCGTTGGGTAGCGGAGTGACTGGAACAAAAGTGAAGCTGGCATGTGTGACCAGATAGACATGAGGGTGTTCACCACAGACATCATGTCTGTTGGTATGTCAGAAAGTGATAGAGAGAAAGAGGGAGGAAGAGAAGATGACCTTTTTATAAGTAAACCCTTTGATTAGACTGGAAAAGCCTCTAAAAGCTTTTGGTAAATGGAATAAATCTCATGTCTGCACATATGGCCATAAATCTGCCATTGTGTGAGGAGTTCATAAAAACAGCAAAGTGTGTGTGTAGGATGAAGCACCTGCCCATAGAGGTGGTGATATGGCAAAAAACATTGTATTAGAAATATTCTCGATACGCAATACATCACAATCTGTGTTTTTCCATCATCTGTAAACATGAAAATGAGCCTCATATATATTTTTTATATAAAAGTAGGAGAACAAATTATTTTTAGTCAGTGTTTCTCACACCACAGTACAAAAAATTCACTTAAGCAGAATTAATGATGACGATTACAATTTGCTCCGAAAATCATATTGTACCCACAATATATCAGAATTAAAAAAATAGCGCAATTTTGCCAAGCTCTAACTGCATCTAAAGGAGCACAATAGTGTGGACTGGTTGACAGAGCATCTCCAACACAGCAGCTCTTGCAGGGGGTTCTAGATATGTAGTGGTTAGTTCCTATCAAAAGTGCTTCAGAGAAGGAGAACTGGTGAACTGTCCACATGTCATGGGCTCCCAAGGCTCACTGATGTCTAATCCAATCCCACAGAAGTGAGTAGTGTAGTGAATGCAGGCGCTGATAGGAAGTGAACAGAACACACACTGCACCTGTTTTGGTGGCACAAGGGAAACTCCCAATATTACACATTTTAAAATGTATTTATACTGATTAAAAAAAAGTTCTACTAGTTTAGTCAGGTGGTAGCACTATCTGGCTGTAGCCCGATTGAACCTGCAACCTTCTGATGGAAGGGCAGGTGATTTTAATGTTATGGCTGATATATGTTGATTTTTGATATGTTTTTTGATATGTTTTTTGATATGTTGGGGTTTGGTTGTGTATAATGGCCATCAGTTCCGTTCAAGTTTCTGGAGATTTATCTTTAGCTAAAGACGGGGCAAAATAGCTCTTTTGTTAGTAAAGGTTGCAGACTTCCATCCTAGCTGTACCCTACCCTGGCCTGTAGTCAGCTGGGATCAGCTCCAGTTTCCCAGTCACCTGAAAAGGATTAACGGTTTGAAGAATTAATGAATGAGTGAATAAAGTCAATAAGCCATGATGTATTTTGCACTGAAAACTGGAGAATGTGGTTTCTAACATTCTGTTCTCTACAGAATTGGACATGTTTATACAGTACAGAATGTAAAGGCACATAAGCAAGTGTATTAGAGAACTCCTCTACTCGATGATTTGGGAGAAATATTTGAGGTTGTACACCTGGTGAGGTATAAACCTCCATTACTTCTATTGCTTGTTTGTGACATTAGTCTGCATTAGTCTAATAGCTTCAGTGCAAAACTAAAATGTATTAATTTATAAAACTAAATGATATACTTCTTTCCACCACACCAGTGCCAGTGTCCCAAATGAACAATGAAGAAAGATGGTGCTGGTGCCAAAAAGCCACTATACCCAGGGCTCATCACAGTTGCTGGTCCTAACTGCTGACGTCAGTGGCCATGAGAGGAGCTACTGCCACTATTGAACTAAAAACAGGAAACAGTAGCTTTCAAAATTCTAGCAAAAAGGTTCTGGGGAACTGAGCGGCCTTGTCCATGCGGGCGTCTGAATCTTGAGTTTTTCTGGTGTATGTGGTGTCAGTGTGTCAATGTGGCGGCAAGCCTTTCTCTGCCCATATCATAATATGAGGATGATTTTTAACGTCTGTCTATCTGTCTATCTATCTGTCTACCTGTCTATTTATCTGTCTGCCTGCCTGCCTGCCTGCCTGCCTGTCTGTCTCTGAAGGTCTCATGAAGTTTGAAGTCTGAAGCGATTGACGCTGTAGAAAGTTGGTGACCTCTGAGCACTATGCTCCTCAGCCTCCGCTGACCCCACTCGGTCATTTAAAAAGGCCAAACACTGAGTTGCTGTCGTTCCCAATCGCTTCCACTTATTTATCACACCACTGATCGTCGACTGTGAAATATTTAGTAGCGAGGAAGTGTCACGACTGGACTTTGGCTTCTGCTGACTAGGTGCTGGAAGTTATACACCTGTGACCATGGAAGTGATTGGAACACCTGAATTTAATTATTTTGATGGGTGAGTGAATACTTTTGGTAATATAGTGTACAGTATCTCACAAGAGTGAGTACCACTCACATTTGTAAATATTTTATTATACCTTTTCATGGGACAACACTAAGTTTGCAGTGTAAATTTTCTGTCCCTTCAAACTAACTCATCAATCTGGTGCTGCTACAAAAGCCTGGGTCGCTTTATCCAAGATTTGAAGGCTCGTGTGGACAAGGCCTTTTGAAGTTATTTGGCCAATGATCTCGAACACCTACCCATCATTGGAACCTGGTTCTTATCCATTGTGAATGTTGTTCACAGTCTCAGCATGGGGGCAACGTTGAAATGCAGTATGTAACAAATTTCAAAGTGTATTTATAAAACCAGACAAAGCGAATGCCTTCTGTCACCCATGTTTTTACCCGTCGAAATACAAAGTTCCTCTCTAATGAAATGTTCGGATCTTGAACATGTCTAAATGGTTCTCAAAAGGCACCGAGGAAAAAACTGCCTCAGTGGAAAACTGCCATTGGAATAATTTGGTGTGTGGTTTTTTTTTGCTGAGCTATTCATTTATTGTCTTTACATCCTTCACTTTGATAAACGATGATTAAAAATGATCATGATGTAAAACATAATGATTATGTTTTTTGGCTTTTAGCGGAGAGAGCTCTGGACACCATGAACTTTGATGTGGTGAAGGGAAAACCCATCAGGATCATGTGGTCACAGAGAGACCCGTCGCTCCGGAAGTCTGGAGTTGGAAATGTCTTCATCAAGAACCTGGACAAGTCCATAGACAACAAGGCCCTCTATGACACATTCTCAGCCTTTGGGAACATCCTCTCCTGCAAGGTAGGGGCCCAGGCATTCGGAGTGTCTGGAGAAACTTCAGTATTAAAATGTTTGCTTTAAATAAACCCAAAGGTAAACCACCACTAAAACCTGTTGGGTTTGACAGGGCTTTAAATAAGGAGCTTTGCATGATGGAGAACCTTCAGGACAGAACTGAAGCTCTACACATAGTTAATGGTCTGTTTGAGAGAAAACCGACCAACTTTTCATTGGTTATTTACCTTATTTCCCCAACGATAGGCTTATACATTGATTTTGCAAACCTGGCATTGGGTGCGTCTTGCTTAAAGGTCTCCAAGGGCGTCAGTTTAGATGCTTTTTCTTCAGATCCATTTGAAGTAAATTCAGTAACACTGAACCCTGTGGCTAATAACATGGGGCGGCTTTACCTTAAAATTTTCAAATAATAAATGAACATTTTCTGCAGCTTCTAGAATGGGGCGGCCTGTAATGTCATCGGGGAAATACGATAGTCAGACCTGTACCTTATTATTAAAATCTGCCTTTTTTGGGTCTGGTCTCACACTCTGAATGGCTGTATACTGTCCCGACAGTGTTTCAGAAGCATGAAAATGTTTTCTGCTTGGTTCAACTACAGATGGGACCATAGGTGCCATTCTCGCCATGTTTATGTAGTTTTCCTCTGTCCAAAGGCTTATAGTATAGCTTGACTGGCTAATCTAAATTGCCCATAAGTGTGAGTGTGTGTGTGTGTGTGAGTGTGTGTGATGGGTTGGCCTCCTGTCCAGGGTGAACCCTGCCTTCACCCATAGTCAATAACAAGGCCTAATGTGATCTTACAATGTTATTACACTGCACCTGCCCTCAGGTCAGTACAGATAATAGAACAGTGCAGACTGATCATCTCACAGCATCACCCACATGTTTCATTCTGTCCCTCAAACTGAAGGATTTTCTGTAATGAAAGACTTATTATCTGCGAGCTAGTGTTGACACCTTCATGTAATAAGGTATGTGGTGTTGTGTCGGGTGGTGTCAATGAAATTTGGTGTAGGGGAAGCTGTAGTATTGCAAATCTTTATTGTCACATGCACAGCTGTTCCTTCACTTACAGTCAGCTAGTGCCTGGTGCAGGTTTTTGAGAACTGCCATTCTCTCCTAACTGTGGTGTAGATCTGCAGAGTGTTAAATACATCTTGAAAATGCTGATTTCACTTTCTGCAAAGACAAGCTGTGTAAGCTGGTTGAGCAGTTCATTTTGAGCATTTGCAGCCACACACCATCAGTAATCCAAAAGATTGTGCTCAGTGAGCGTGATGTTAATGATTGTTTTTCGCCATCTGAATGCAAAGCTCACCTGGAGACAGGAGGTGTTTAGAGTATGTTCAATAATAGAGCTGGGCGATATAGAAAGAAATCTTACCCTGATTTTTTATGCCAGTCGATATCGATATATATTGCAATATAAATCAAATCACTATTTTAACAGTTCTTTTTTACTCCAAATTAAGAAAATATACTAATATGTTCACAAACCAAGTGTAAATATTATTTTTCTGTACTCAGTACTATATAGAACGTTATACAAGTTTTAATGGAGAACACAAACAGAATGGACTAAAATAAATTATTTGGTCACTTCCAGATAAACGGGCAATTTTTCATTTAAAAAAATCTCTCTTCGGACCAGTTAAAGGCTTTCAGGGTTTCAGATTTTCAGATTCCAGTCTTGGTCAGTAAAGTGGGCAGTCTCTATTGCTGGAAAAGCAACGTCTGAGAGAAATGTTTACAGCCAGGGAAATATTTACAGCTCTAAATGATGACCGTGCTTGTGATGGTAAAAGATCAGTGGAATAATCTGTTATCCACTATTTTAAGCAGCTATAGTTTCTCCACACTATCGAATTCATCACTTCTTTTAACAATGTCCTTGTTTTTTAACCTTAGGCTTTTTTTTATTGAGTTTTTGTTAACATTTTCTGTCATCGTTTACACTTTTATTTTGCTGATATACCTTGAGCGAGGGCGAAGTAGCATTAGCATTAGCAGCTGCAGTAGCACAAACACTGCTGGGCTTTCTGCATCAACCTAATCTACACTATTCCAGTCACGTGATTGTTTCGCCGTGGTGCTATTCTTGTTAAAATTGGCATTTTGTGTTGTCGGTACAAAACATGGCCAGAGTTATATCCATCATGTCTGTCTATATCAAGGAAAGTTATTTTGTGATAATTATTGTTAGCGTCACCCCAGCTCTACTTGATAACCTCGGTACCGAAATGTTTGATTGGTGGGTCAAGTGTTGATTCCATTTGAATCAAACATTTCGGTTTGATTTAAATGGACTGAAGGCTGCACCCTTTCCATTTATCAGTTCAGCGTAAACAAAAGTCATAGTGGCCAACCCTTCTCTAGGAGCTGCAGCGCTCTCTCTCAGCCTGATCTACCATCACTTCTGGTTGGCTTGCCATCCATCATTAGAGCCTCCTGCTTATCTGTCCTCACACTAGTTCAGCCATCACAGACCATCGTGATATTACTCAAAATTACAGGCTTTGGAGGCCACCTTTATAAACTGAGACTGTATGGTTTTCATCATTATTCAGTGGAGTTTATCAGTGGAGGATGGGTTCTCCTTTTGAGTCTTGGTTCCTCACAAGGATTCCTTCTCAAGCTTAAGAGTTTTTCCTTGCCTCCTTTGTTATTGGCTTCCTAACTAGGGGCTTGTAAGGCCAAATTCTATAAGGCCAGATTGGAATGACATCAGATTTAAAAAGCACAATTACATTGATTGTGTGTTTTACAGAATGGTTGGCAACACTGAGCTGCGAGTAGATGATATACTGTATAATGACAGTGGCATTTCTTTTCCATAGGGCTCGAGTCAGAGACAAGTCGCATGTCAGTCAGCCAGTTGCAACTTGAGTTTGAGTCTCAGCAATATCACAGAGTGTGAAATTTGTAGCGTCTTGGCTGATTGGTTTTGGGGGTAGTGACCACATCATTGCTTACCTAGGGAGGACATTGTTGGACACTGAACTGACATTGTTTTCCCTTGCAGGTGGTGTGTGATGAAAATGGGTCGAAGGGCTATGCATTCGTCCACTTCGAGACGCAGGACGCCGCCGACCGCGCCATCGAGAAAATGAATGGCATGCTCCTGAACGACCGCAAGGTGTGAGTGTCCAGACAAAGCGAGCGAGAATGAAACTGCTGCCATTTGTTTTGCGTTTGTTGCTGTGTGTGCAGGTCTTATTGTTGAAGTGACACTAAAGTGACTATTTGACATTGTCATCACATACAAAGTGCACTACAATGAAATGTGACTCCTGCATTTAAACCAGCCCACGTGGAGCAGTGGGACGCTATCAACAGCATCCAAAGAGCCGTTTAGTGGGACGGTACCCTGTTCAAGGGTAACTCAGTGGTCCCCGGGCCAAACCTGCCACCCTCCAATCTCAAAGGCAACCACACAGCAACTGTACAGACCTCTCAGCTAGAACATTAAGGTCGAAACAGGGATTTGATGGTAACACTGGGCTTCCATGAGGAGAGGTCTGGAAAAAGCAAACATATTAGCACATAAAGTCAGTGTTTTCTGTGTTGCTGTTATTTACAGTAATTATTGATTATTAATGTTTCTCTGAAGAAAATAAAGCTTTTAAATAGAATTTTGGCATTTGTACAGTACTGTAATCGTCCTATACCGTACCTCCTACAGTGCAAAGGAAGCAAACATGTCCTGACTAAGGCGAGAATGTTAAATAAATTATTAGTTTTTCAAAAATCTGCATTTCTTAAAAACAATCTGAGGTGCTCTGCGTATAACTGAGTCTAAGAGATCCCAGCAGTGCATCAATTGCGCGTGTGTGTGTGTGTTACTGCTAGATGCGAATGGAATATAAGACGTATTGTCTGAATGAAATTTTTAAGCTGGAAGATTAATAGCTATTTTTCCCCTCAATATAACACGCACACATTTGGAGAATACATATCCTGCCAGTAATGTATGTGCATGTCCCCAGTGCCTGTGTGGCTGTCGGGTTTGTTTGTTTGTTTGTTTGTGTGTCTGTTTGTATGTATGTGTGTGTGTAATCATGCTTGTGTGTTGTAGTGATGGCGAATATGCACCAATGCAAAGCAAGACAGCATGGAAGTGTCCTGCACTGCCAGGTACAGTTTAATCTCAGGACGCTGATGTAGTTAGTGTTCCCTCCTCTCTTCAACTTCTCACATTCCCTTCTCAGCCCACAGCCATCTCTACAGACTCTTCGTTTATTGGTGCATTTAAGTAAAACAACAGATGCTTTGTATTCATTCGTTACTCAGTTCCTGAACTTTATACCATCACTGGCCACTATATTAGAAACTTTTTTTTCTCAGCGCGAGTTGGCCCCATTATCTGTATATTGCGAGTTCAATCCTAAATGGTGTATATTTGGCTTTGCTTTCTCTTACCCCATCACTCCATAAGATGCTAGCTGCTTGCTGACATAATAGAATTGGCCATTTTTTCTTGTGATCACGTTGCCCTGTCCAACGAGGATGTAGTTCAATAAGATGTAGTGAGATTCATGTGACTAAGAGGAAGAACATGACTTAACTCACCCAGTGTTAGTGAGTTAGTTTGGCAGACCATTATAAAGTCGTGTTCTGCAGTCTGGGCATGTTCCACATGGGGGCACTATTAGTACTTAACATCACTGAAAGAGGGAAAACCCACACCAGCAGGATCAAAGTAATGCATGCATGTTTGATGTTGCAGATTGTACATTAAATCATTAAATGCTCGCTTTTTAATCATTTGTCTATATTGATTTGATGTCAGAATAATCATATGGTCCATTAGTGATGAAATTGATAGAATACAGTTGTTTGTAGAAATACTATGATGATTATTCTATGCTACAGGCTCTGATCTTAAGGTAGACTGAATTCATATAGTGGCCAGTGAGTGGAAGGACAAGATAAATCTTTCTAATAAAGTGATGACCGCTCCACTTAACTGCAAATTACTTGAATGCACCTGATACGTCTCCTCTGTCTGTTGTGTGTAATGTTGTGTGTGTACTAGTCCTTCTATCCATCATCACGCAGGTTCCCATGACCTGGAAGTAATCATTCTTTGCAAATTTTTCCTCATTCCACCTGGTGAGTTCTAATGCACTCTCGTCGTGTTCACAAACCTACCTGAAACTCTAGGGAAGAGGGACTTTGGGCCACGGTTCTTTCCAAAGCCGATCAGATATCTACACGGGCCACTTTCACGCAAGTCATGTTTTCTGCTGTGTCTGCAGGTTCGTGGGGAGGTTCAAGTCCAGGAAAGAGAGAGAGGCCGAGCTTGGTGCCAAAGCCAAAGAATTCACCAATGTCTACATCAAGAACTTTGGGGAGGACATGGATGACGACAGGCTGAAAGATATCTTTGATAAATATGGTGCGACTTGTGTTGGTGGTGTGAAGTTTGTCGCTTTAGTTTTCACCTTTCTGAAATGAGATGTTGGTGCAGTATGTAGCCGTTATTAAAGCAGTCTTCACCCATACACCATACAGTCCATATATGAAAGCTTCGGTGCAAAATCAGCCTGTTTTGAAGGTTAAAATACAGTACAGACCTCCTATACATCCACAACTAAGGGGCAGTGTTTAAGGCCAGATTGCTTTTTGAATTGGCTCCCATGCAAATAGGCCAACTAAAACAATGCTCATTTGAATACTTTAGTCTTAAAAGCACAGTAACAAAAATCATCATAGTTGGGGCCCTATCATTGTGATATTGTGAGGTTGATTCTTGGAGCCATTACTGGGAGTCCAAGTGTAATTGACCCACTCATACACTGTACTGGCATCTGTAAGCTGACATGATTGGTAGTTAGTGTCCCAACGTTGGTGGTAGACTGGGGTAGGTTGAGCCCCAGGACATAACTAGACTGTGGAAACAACTGGGAAAAATAACTAAAACCAGCATAACTGGTAATTATTCATTTTAATGGAAAAGTTGTAATAATGGTTGGAAATTGGTTGTGAATTAAGTGTTCTGTTACTTAAAATGAAATGTTGGTACTCACTCAACCAATATGTGTCTGACATTTGACTTGATAATGAGGTTTTCTGAATTTTGTTACCCTTGCGTTTTTTTTCTTCCTTTTTTGATTGATTGATTTTAATATTACATATTACATGTACAGTGTTAGATGCCACATAAGCAAGTCTGTTTGATTATTTATATATCTTGGCCTAGACTAAGGGAAATAAAGTGTAACATATGTTTAAATATATAAGCTGTGCAGGGTTATTCACTGTAAATTCACTTTTAATCATCATGCTGTAGATGAAACCATGACGCTGAATCGTATTGTCATTCTCACCCACAGGGAAAACTCTGAGCGTGAAGGTGATGACGGATCCCACAGGAAAATCACGAGGTTTTGGCTTTGTCAGCTACGAGAAACATGAGGATGCTAACAAGGTGACATTCTGTCAGGGAAGCGATGAGGAACGGGACTGATGTTTGGGGCCCCGATAAGATTCAAACAAATTTAACACAAACTGCAAAATACTACAACAGTTCCCTTCTCCATTGATGGTGAAAACCTGTGAAATCGTGTGAAAACCTTTTTTCTCATGGCTGATAAGTGGATTGAAGGCAGCATGGATGTGTGAACTGAAGGATATAATAAAAATATACATCCCATTAAAATAATGGTGCATCGATGTTTGCTGAAAATGTTGTGTATTTTTTTTATATCCTAGAGAGACTGTGTTAGCATCTTTTCGATGTGGATATAGAGTTGGGCAGTAAGGCGATATTCATCGTTATCGTTATATACTGTGGTCACAATATGATTTTCTGAGCATATTGTGTGATATTGTCAGTACTTAAAGACATATAGAGCTTCATTAGTCTCACTTTAGTGAATGTATTTTACAGTGGTGTGGGCAATACCAATTAAAATCATTTGTACTTTTTATACTTTACAAAATTCTCATTTGTTCAGTCTGAACAACAGATGATGCATCTTATGACATATTGGATTTCGGGAAAATTTCGTAAAGTATCGTGACGATATTTTTACAATATCGCCCACCCCTGTATGGACATGTGTGAAGTATTTATGGGGATCGATAATAAATGGCTGTTCTTTTCTCAGGCAGTAGAGGATATGAATGGCACGGAGCTGAACGGTAAAACAGTGTTTGTGGGGCGTGCACAGAAGAAGATGGAGAGACAAGCTGAGCTGAAGAGGAAGTTTGAGCAGCTGAAGCAAGAGAGGATCAGCAGATACCAGGTAACTGTATATGGTCTGCCTAACTGTAGTGTTGTTGAGGATGCTTTATGTATGGATTTACATTTCCCAGGAGTGCTTTTACAATGAGGCATAATACAGGGAAGCCAATCAGAGCAGATGTCATTTACATAAAAAAGTAACAATCTAATTCTAGGTAAAGAATTGGTCAATGAACTGGTCAATGCTGAGCTTCAGATATCTGTGTATGAGAAGAACTATGTGTGAGTTGTGAATTCTATATGGATCCTGCAGTGAAAGTAATGCTGTGTTTGTGGGTGTGTGTTTTCAGGGGGTGAATTTGTACATTAAGAACCTGGATGATACCATTGACGATGAGAAGCTGCGTAAAGAATTCTCTCCATTTGGCTCCATCACGAGCGCCAAGGTCAGTCTGAGGTCAATCATTTATGGCAGAGTCTTCTGAAAGTCTGGGAGTTGCGCAACTCTGGGTAAACAACAGCTGTTATTCCTTCAGAGCGTTATCAGAGTGTGTTGAAATTCAGTCCCTGTACACACTGCAAGTCCTGATTAATTAAAATTTCGAGATTATCCTGAAAGTTGCGCCCTCTCTGGGGTCTGATGCAGTAGAACTAACATTCTAGTCTCTGTTTCTGTATTCTTTTCAATTCAGTTAAACCACTGTTCAGAATAAAATGTCATTAAAGACATTATACATCACTAATATAGTGCACTATACACACAGTATTACATTTTATTACATTTGTAGTGCTTTCACATGTGCTGTACCTACAGGACTACACTAAAGGAGAGTCAGTTCAAATGGAGAATTAATGGAACACTTGCTGGCAATATATATATTGACTGGCAATAAAATTATAAACACGACTAGCATTTTGTCAGACCAAACTTAAATATGGCTTTATGTGAATTTTGCGAATTGTATACAATTTTAATACAATACAATAAAAAAAAAGATGGTAAATTTAAAAATAAATTGGATTGATATTTTCTATACAGACTTACGTCTGGGGTTCCTTTCCAGATGAGCACCAATGTGTGTAATGCCCTGGGCCCAGTCCACTAGAGGGAGACATTCTCCCACCTGTTATGCCTTTTTCTGAGCGTTTTATGCCTTCTACTTTCACTTTAAATTTTTAAGGTGTGGGGGATGGGCAGTGATGTAACCACGAAATTCTGTATGTGGAGTATGACATAAGTCGAGGATCCTCTGTACACATAGTGCCCAAATACAGTCCTGGACGGCCATTGACCAGTACAGTTTGATGATTTCGCTACTTAGGCACACCTGGTTCAGTTCACCTGTTTATTGCCAGGTTTAGTGAGTGTTTGGGAAGGAACTCCCAATCTGTGCCGGACATCTGCCCTCCAGGACCAAATTTGGGCCCCTGATCTATACTAATGGACAAAATTGGGGGTATTTCATGTCAGCATTTCAGATCAAATGTTCATATTAAACTGTAGATTTTCCCTGAAATGCTTCTTTGGCTGTAAATTGAACACTGACGGTGCCTCTAAGAAATACGGGCGGTGGGACTGCTGTTGATAGCTGCCCGCTGCTCCACATGTGTGATGGGTTAAATGCAGGGGTCACATTTTGTTGTGGTGCACTTTGGGCTGTGTTCTCAATAACAAATAGTCACTTTTAATTCTAAAAATAATTCTTGGCCCCAAAAAAGCATGAAACCTTTCACTGAAACTGGTTGTTTAATTTATTGCTTTATAAAAACAGTTTATACAGTCACCACCTAAAGAAATACAGTTTGCACATGTTTGTGGTTTAAAGCTGTGTTATTTGATGTAGGTGATGCTGGAGGAAGGTCGCTCCAAGGGCTTCGGCTTTGTGTGCTTCTCTTCCCCGGAGGAAGCCACTAAGGCAGTGACCGAGATGAATGGGCGCATTGTGGGCTCAAAGCCGCTCTACGTGGCTCTGGCCCAACGCAAAGAGGAGCGAAAAGCCCACCTCACCAACCAGTACATGCAGCGCATCGCTGGCATGAGAGCCATGCCCGCCAATGCCATCATCAACCAGTTCCAGCCCACCAGTGGTTACTTCATGCCTGCTGTGCCACAGGTGAGTGCGGTGGATTGAAGACTGTTATTGGGATAGTCCTTATTTTTCCACCACGTTCAAAATGTCTGCATGATTGCATTACAGCTACACGGCTTATGTAGCTAACGAGTGTAAAACCTATAACGGCTATAACATTAACACCACCTGCCTAATATTGAGCTTCCAGAACACAAACGTTTAGAACTAGCTGTTCACTTGCTGCATGTTATATTGCCCATCCTGACAGGTGCCATGGTAATGAAATGTCTAGATAGTCAATCTTATTCACTTTACCTGTGAGTGGTGCTAATGTTATGGCTGATTGGTGTATAGTCATGTGAACTGCAGTCCTAAATCATCATACACTTGTTGAGTTGTTTATTGTCCATTGCTTACATTCATTCATACATTCGTACGTGGGCTTTTGTAAACCTGTGTGGTTTACTGACCTGCTCAGAAAATGCTGCTTCCTCATAATTACTGGAAACAGAAGGTCAGCATCTTTTATCTACACGTCTAAGTGAAAGGCTTTGTCCATCAGGAAATTCAAATGAGAAAGTAAATAGTCACTAGAGAAAAGTTCTGGACCTAGCCTACATGTGGGAAACAAGGCGTAGTCGACCAATAAAATCTAATGTTGATTGTCCAGTAGGTAAGAAGTTGGCCCTCTTGAGACAGCCCTCCTCATTGGCATAATGAGGAAGAAATATAGAGAGAAATGTAAGTAAATAAGTCGGGACATAAAGGAAAAAAGGCATTGGATAAATAGACAAAACAGACAAAAAATGAATACACTATTACATAGATTAAAAAACAAACAAATAATTGCAAATAAGGGAAAATACATTTAATAATAAGGGAAATTAATGCAAATATGAATTACTGTTTGCTGAATATAATATTTAATTGATGGTTCTATTTATTTATTCATTTGCTTATTTACAATTAGTATATTTCCTCATTCCCACTCAAGTCCCCTTCTCATTTAATGTGACAATAACAGTTGTACATGGCCATTGTCCAGCATGTCTCTACACCTTAAAAAGGCTGTTTTTGCTTTTAAGACTGACCTATGTAAATTAGCTCTGTAATGATTGGCTTTGTTGTGTTTCGCCCAATCTAAAAAGCAGCCAGAGCTGAAACATTTCATTATTACATGAGTGTAAAAGGGCGGAGCTAATCTACAGTAGGCTGAATAGGTGCATCATTAGAAATCCACAGGTTTTATGATATCGCAATACATTTAATTTCTGTATTAAAACTGAGACTGAATGGTATGGTTTTGAAACCTTAGTTTCAAAATCTTGTCTAGGAAAGAAAATTCACTTTCCATATCAGTCTTTTAAGACTCACTTGTAGTTCCTCACATTGTTCTTACCTGTAATTATGTACAAAAGTTGTAAGTTTGGGTAGTTTGTGGCAAGTGTGTTATGATTTACATATGCAGTTAGCATGATGCTAATTTGTAACTTTAAACTTCCTTTATTCATATTTTACATATGCTGTTAGCATGATGCTAATTT
>JBBIGC010000001.1:37144848-37162743 GCA_037576955.1 Lepidarchus adonis
TTTTTTGGGGATGGGGGGCATGGGAGCAAAAAATTCTACCAAAGGGGGGCCCAGCAAAAAAAGTTTGGGAACCACTGATGTAGTGAATAACTGCACATATTCATGACACACCTACATAGTGTGACTTTTGTCTGTCTGTCTGTAGGACGAACCACCGGCTAAGAAAGGCAGGACGAACCCTCAGGTCTACATGGACATCAAGATCGGCAACAAACCTGCAGGCAGACTGCGCTTCCTCCTCCGAGCAGATGTGGTGCCCATGACCGTAGGTCAGGACCTGCACTCCTCACATGACATCAGATATTGACAAATCAAACCATTTTCCATATCCAGTCACAATTTCAGCTCCGAATGTGATGCCACAGCCATTCTTCTCTCTGGCCCTACATTTCCCCACCTTTCCAACAGACCCTAATCAGTACAGGCATCTCCAGTCTGATGTAACACAGCTGACATTCTCCTTCAAGAGTGTTGAATTGTCTAGTGTTTATAAAATATATGTTAAAAAATGCAGAATTGAGGTACAGCTCAACACCGAAAAATATCACATGTTCATTAGTCGTACAGTTGCACAGTGTTGATTCAGTTTTTCTGTCCTTCTGTGTTCTGACTAGTTCCTCTCTTCATTGACAGAGAATTTCCGTTGCCTTTGCACACATGAGAAGGGCTTTGGGTTTAAAGGAAGCAGTTTCCACAGAATCATCCCCCAGTTCATGTGTCAGGGGGGAGACTTCACCAACCACAACGGCACCGGCGGGAAGTCCATCTACGGACGGAAATTTGACGATGAGAACTTTGTCCTCAAACACACCAATGCTGGTGAGATTCTGTCATGATACAGTCAAGGTGTTGAAATGGACCCAGTTTCTGAAAAATAGTCCCAGATCCACTACAAGTGGTTTAAGTTAAGGTGGAAATTGTATAAATGTAACCCTTCACTGAGCCTCAGGAAGTTTAACTTGTTCATTGGAAGATTGGGTTGAATCAGGTGTATTAAAAGAAGATAAATGCTGCAGTTATTTGGCCAGGATTGAAACTATGGCTCATTCAGTATCTTGGTGGTAGATGTATAATGTTCTGTCTTTGGGTTTGTTTGAAGGTCTTCTGTCAATGGCCAACTCTGGGACCAACACTAACGGCTCCCAGTTTTTCCTCACTTGCGACAAAACGGACTGGCTGGATGGCAAGCACGTGGTATTTGGGGAACTGATGGAGGGAATGGACGTATTGCGCACCATGGAGGTGCGTTTTTCACATTCTGCCTGTCAAAAGTTTGAGGACATTTTTCAAATGAATTTTTCACACTATCACTTCTTAAAACTTAATGCTAATTAGAACGGTTTAGGTTTTACCATTTATCCCCAATGAATAATTGATTTGAACAAATTCTATCAAATTTTAACAAATAAGACAACAACATTCTGATCCGGGGAACAATGCAAAAGGCCAAAGTTTCTTCCGTTCCGCACTCATCAGGGGTCTGTCTCCAGAAGCATCTTCAACAAACGTCCAGGTTTACAAAATCTCCTAGTTGTATCAGAAGTAAACTTATTTTACAACAGCAGTTAATCGTTCTCAGTTTAGGATTCTCCGTTTTGATTTAGTACGTATTGAACTACATTCTACTGTCATATGACCGTGAAGTAACCACACATTTTCATAAGTTGAGTACAACTGTATATAATATCTGTAGTATAGTTTGTTTTATCCATTGAATAGTGTTTATATGCAAAGGACAGCACACTTTTTTTAAACCCAGAGGTAAAGGTTGCCCAATTTAATTTTGGATCGAACTCCCAATGTCCCAGTGATGGGCCACAGCTTTCATGTGTGAGCTTTATATAATTACATACTTTGTATAGAAATACAATTTAAAAAACAGTTTGAGTATTTAAGTGTTTGGCCTCTTTTTAGTCATTCATACTCTATCTATATGGTTTTACTTCCCTGAATGAACTGTTCTTTATTTTTTCCACAGGCTCAGGGAACTAAAGATGGCAAACCCAAACAGAAAGTGATTATATCTGACTGTGGGGAGTACGTGTGAGTGGAATCCCCACAGACCATGTTTGCTGATATGTTTTGTAGAGTAATTTCTTTTGTATGGTTGAACTGTAAATAATTAATAAACTTTTTATATAGAACATGTTCTGTTAGTGGTGCATTCTCCATGTGGAGGATATGTAGCATTGCTGCAGACCAAGGCCTCTTCAAGGTGATGCCGTGTTCTCTAATAGCAATGACGTCTTTCAGCAGAACAATGCTTCCTGCGTCGCTGCATCGTTCAGGACCAGTATGAGGACACTTCAAGGTGTTGACTCCGCCTCTAGCTAGACTGATCCATTGAAGCTACACCTTGCCCCTAACAAAGACACCATATACCACAAAGTGTGTGTATGTATATAATGTTGGGCACTCTGCGATCTGACACCTTTCTGTTGTAGTCAGCTTGAACACTTTAATAATTGTTGTGTAGATACAAAAACAAGACCTAAATGATGCGTACGCCTTTTGTGATCTATAGAAACAAACTTGAAGGTAGAATTTGCATATAGGAGTCATACAATGTACATTTAATTTCACTTTTCTCTCACATATTTACAATGGTGGATAAATACATCAGTAAAATAGAATCCAACTAAATCTGAACTTAATCTACACTGTCAATCTAAGCGCTGGAGCGATGTGCTGAACTGGGTCCAATGTTAGAGATAATCGAGATCCGACGGAACTGCGCAATCCTGGTACAAATACAGTTACTGACCACTGGGGTTCCTTACACCTGCTGTTACCAGCAGGTATTAGCCGACAGGTATACAAGTGTTGGTAAATTTAGAATATCGTGAAAAAGTGAAATCTGTATGTTATATAGATTCATTACACAGAGTAAAATGATGACTATGGCTTATAGTTAAAAAAACGAAAATTCACTGTCTCAGAAACTTTTTATACCTTAAAAAAGTTTAATCTTGGAAAGTCATGATGTCATCCTAATCAGCTAATTCACTCAAAACGCCTGCAAAGGATTCCTGAGACTTTAAATGATCTCAGTCTGGGTCAGGAGGCTACACAATCATGGGGAAGACTGCTGACTTGACAGATGTCCAGAAGTCATTGACACCCTCCACAAGGAGGGTAAGCCACAAAAGGCCGCTGCTAAAGAAGCTGGAGTGTTCACAGAGCTGTATCCAATCATATTGATGGAAACTTGAGTGTACGAAGAAAAGCTGCACCAGCAACCACCAGGATTGCCAAGTAAAATCCAGTCAAGAATATGAGGGAGCTTCACAAGGAGTGAACTCAGGCTGCAGTCAGCGGCAAATTTTGATGCATCCACAGTCAACGCAGCATCTACCAGGAACTCTTAGAGAACTTCATTCTTCATTTTGCTTGAAGCTTTATGGAGATGCTTTCATCTTCCAGCAGAACTTGGTATCTTTGGCAGTGTGGGCAGGTGCCAACAGCTGGTTCCACCACCAGGGTGTTCCTGTGCTTGATTGGCCGCAAACTCATCTGAGAATTGGAGTATTGTCAAGAGGAAGATGAGACACCAGACCAACAATGCAGACGACCTGATAGGCTGAGATCAAAGCAACCTGGGCTTCCATTACACCTCCATGCCACACAGCACTGATGCAGTAATTCATGCAAAAGGAGGATTAACCAAGTATTGAGTGCATAGGAATGAACATACTTTTCAGAAGCCTGGTACTTCTGTTCAAAATATTTTTTATTGATCTTGTGTGATATTCAAATTTTCTGAGACAGTGAATTTTGGGTTTTCTTATCTGAAAGCAATAATCTTTGAAATTCCAAAAAATAAAGGCTTGCCATACTTCACTCTGTGTAATGAATTTATATATTTCACTTTCTGAAATGAATGTGAAGAAATAGTGAACTGTCACGATATTCAAATTTTATGACTAGCACCTGTATAATTCTCTTGAACATTGGAGTTGGATTATATATTTTACTAATATATTTATTCACTATGTGACTGAATATGTGAAATTAAATGTACAGTGTATGACTCACTAGCACAAGAAATTGCTCATGCGGGCGAATTTTATTTGCTCCAAAATGCAGAGTTTGCATAGATATACTCACATTCTAGCGTCAAGTTCATTTCTACCATCACAACGTTTGCGTAGGAAGAGGCGTAGGCATCATTTAGGTCCCGGTTTGTGAATTTACAATGGTTATAAACGAGATCCCTGGAACTCTTCACAAGACCTGCTGTTCTGGAGATGCTCTGCCTCATCACAAAAAAGAAAATCACTTGTCAAAGAGGCTCAGATCCCAGACACTAACTTATATTTCCTGCTTCCAGCACATCAACTCCAGGAGCTGACTGTTTACTTGCTGCCTAATATATTTCCCCACTAATGAAATAACTAAGTCGTCAATGTCACCTTTCCTTTCAGTGGTGTTAATTTTACTCGATTTAAGAAAACGTTATTTGTCCTCAAAGGGCAATTTGGGGCATGTAGAGCATTGTTGCATGAACACAGAAACTAAACTGAACAAATAAAAAAATAGAAAATAAACAAATTAAAATAAAAAATAAAGCTAATATGTAAATAAAAATGTTTTTATGTAGTGAAATTAAGAATTACAAATCCTCTGACCAGCTTAGTGTTCAGGTTGCTGCAGTAATAAGTCACGGCCAGCAGGTGGAGCGCTCGGCTTGTATATGAATTAAGTTCTGGAGTACACAGGCCATAAAGAAAAAATTGTATTATTAACTGCAATACAAATGATTTAAGTTTGTAAGACCTAAACATTGTGTCGGTTGTATGCAGCAGTATTAAAGTGACTCGGTAAAGAGACTTGGCATAAAGCTGCTGCTTTAGGTGTTTTCTCTTTCTAAAAGCTGACGAACCTGGTTAGAATTCCATCCAAGTTCATATATTTCTCTCAGAATGTGTCCTACTCATTGGAAACCAAAGCATGGACGGCTAATTCAGCTGTCACTTGCTCCTGAAGGCCTGACAATTGGACGTTTTCTCATTGGGTGTCTAAAGAAACACAAATACAACAAACTAGGACATGTTTACTAAATAAAGAAACATTACATAGCTCTTCAATCCACTAAAACCATTAGACCTCTGAAGATCATGAAAGCCCTAAGTGGCTCTGGAGCACTGATACAATCTGGGGCAGTTGGCAGTGGTTGCCCATTGGACCTGGAAGCTACAGGTTCAAGTCCAAGCCCAGGAACCACTGTGGAACCATGAGTGCTGCTGATAGCTGCCTGATTGTCACAACAATAAATGGTCGCATCACTGTTAAACTATTTTGTTAGTTTTTTCACATTTTTCACACACATTTTGGACAGGCCTCCACAAAATCCTTCTTTCTGCCTCAAAAGAATCGTCAGTTTGGGTTAAAACTGTAACTGTGGGCATCTCCTACTGCCAATATGGCCGCTTGTGTGAGCAAAATGTATACACACACAGAAACACACTCACAAACATCCAGAGAAATAATGACAATCCAACAGGGTTCCAATGACCAGCAAACAAACAAAAAAAGTTTTATTTTCAACACAGACATTTGTTAACTGTAATCGGCAGTTAGGAAGCCTGAGCCCATCGAACTGTTCACTTTAACAGCGCATCAGTGTCACACTCCACATCTCAGCAATACAATACGCCAGCCAGCCAACAGCATACCAAACTAAATCAGCCCATTCACATCCAAACTGTCAATGCAATCAAAACCTGACCTCTGAGTAGAGACACGATACCTCGCCACAAGCATCCAGTCACATCAAACACAAACCCAAGCCTTAGAAGCCTTGAGTTGAGAGAAAAATACATCTGTCATTTTAAAAAGCTTCAGCATTACGAGTTGCACACAAGGTTTGACATTGTCACTGTGCTTCAGGAAACCAGACGTTGTGCTGTGGTGTTGAGCAATCACGATTATTCTGAACATCTGTCTAGTTTTGGTGATGCTAGTCATGGGGGCGTGTTTGAGGGTTAATTCTCACAGCGTTTTATAAACAAACGTAGCTGAAATCGAATTCAGACACTAAACTGGGGGTAATTACAAGGCTGCAACCATGAGGTCGACACTGGGGGTGGAGACAAAAATGTTGCTGGGACTGGAGTGTGTGTTTTTGGCTGTGGAACATGGCTGGTTGGGGGCATGAGTATGATGCAGCCCAGTATATAATAACAGCCTTGAAATTTCATATTAGATAAAATTGTATTGTTGTATCAGGACTTTTATTAACTTTATTAAGGGTGCCCAGATCTGGTCCTGGGGGGGTCATTGTCCAGCACAGTTTGGTACTCAAAAAAGTGTCTCACTCACAAAACCTGCCAATGGAAAAGTGAGATGAATCACGTGTGTTTGAGCAAGGAATCAGAAACTGTGCTGGAGACCAGACGCCCAGGACCAGAGTTGGAATGGTCAGAGCTAGAGCAATAGATGAGGGAACTATAAAACTCAATGTGTGTTTGAAATATTGCACTTTTACAGCATTGCATGCTATATACTTGATCCCTTCATTGTGACATAACACTGACGTAACCATGTAATGTCAGATTATTCCCATTAATATAACAGTATTGTTGCTGGTTATTACCTATAATGACATATTATGGTATTTTAATGTCATGACATTTAACCTGATACTACACACAATCTGCCACGACCTGGGTTATAACATGGTCGTCAGTATTATGTAAGCTGGTCAAGGAAATGCTCCAACATAACATTTACACCCGTGACCACTTTGGGGAGAAGAATGCCTGAGACTGGAGCGCTGCAGGTCAATTCCCAGGATATATAGGGAAAATGTGGGCGGAGATATTGAGGGAACAGTGCTTTTCCCATTTAACATCTAAAGCTCAAGTGCCCTTATCCCCAAAACTGGCCCTCGGGTGCAGTAGGCAGCCCATCGCTAATTGTGTTTGTGCTAACCGCTAATTGTGTTTGTGCTAACCGCTAATTGTGTTTGTGCTAACCGCTAATAAGTCAAACGCAGAGTGTGTGTGCCATCAGAGTCAGTCTTAACCATCTTCATATTGATTCAAAAGGTTACATCCCTTGTAAAAAGTATTAGTACACGCCTATGAAGACTTTGTTCCAGTTTTTTTTGTAAACTTCAGAGAATGCAGCAGCAGATTGGGGCTAAAATTACTGATTGCCCACACACACCATTCATCTCCTAATAACCCAGAGCCTTTTATTGCAGTAATATTGCAAATATTGGATTGTGCAACTTTGGATGAGTAGGAGTTTGCCACAATCTTCTGGTCGTGCGGTCTGGTTGGATGTGAGCTGTAGTAAATTTGGCCTAGCACAGGGGAAGAGTCATGTTCTCGTCCTTACAGTGGAATCGCAACTCAGCACAGTGATGAGAAAGTGCATCAGATAGAACAAAATGTCTGCCACCCACTCTGATGTGGACCCACACAATCAGCCCTCCTGTCTTTGGCAATGTTTCAATTATTATTATTATTTGCTATGAGGGACCTCAGTGTTTTGCTATTTGTTTTGCGTCAGCAATGGACCAACCATGTTACCTTACACCGATCAGCCATGACAGTACCACCACCTGCCTGTAACTGTGAATGCCACTCCAAAACAGCTTAGTATTAACATTTTGTGCAACAGGTTCCACACATGCATCAATAAGCCTTGGGTGCCCATGACCAGGTCACCTTCTGTTCCCTTGATGCAGCCAGAGACAAATGTTATTCAGTGGTTTTAATGTTATGGCTGATTGACGTATCTCTGTAGTTTGGGTGAAGACCTTTGTGCAGCTGAACGAGTGATTACATTGGACGGCTCAACAGCCGGGTCGCCATTTATCAAGCCCTTGTTAGTATCCTTACTGCATGCTGCCCAAAACAGAACAGTCAAGTGCTTTGTGCTCTTAAACGCATACAGACATTTTGCTCTAGAGTCTAACTCACAGCAGTTCCTCCTAGTTCATAGGCTTTGCTTCAAGTGTTCAAGGCATTTGCTCACAGGTCAATGTTATTTAAATATTTTACGTTTTCGTTCCTATTTTCTGTGCTATATTTACTACTTTACACTATTTTCTGTAGAACTCTCACAAGTTTAGATGATTTATATCTTATTGCATAGGATCTGTGGCTAAACCAAAGGGGCAATTATCGCTTCTTTGTTGTGCTCTTGCTGGTCATCTTAATGACATTGGGTATTTTTTGCTGCCGGAAATCAACTGTTCAACCATCCAAGTACAAAAAAGTGCACAAAACAAATGGAACTGGAAAAACGCATCAAGGGGTCTACACAGGTCACAATCCCACTGAAACAGAAGGGCTGTCTCATGTTTAAGGCGTCCCATGGAAATGTCTATCCACCATGCAAAGACAAACATTCCTACTTCGAGCAGTTTAACCGAGCAAAGCACTTCACAAGAAATAAAGCTTAAAAAATTATCGTCGATCATGCGTCTTCACATTTTCCTGACTGGTTTGTCCCTGATTCGTGTCCGAATCACACGTTTCGCTCACCCCTGTTTGGCAAGCTCAGAACAAATGGGAATAGAACTCCTTTAGCCTCCATGGGAGCTTTCAGGGGTTCCTCCGCAAATCGGGCACCTCCTTCCTCCACGATGAACTGCAGAGTCTGGGTCTTGTTGACGCAGTAGATACAGTTGCCAACGACGGCGCACCTGAACGGCAATGGGCTCCCTTGTTGGTGGGAGGCGCAGTCGTGCCACATCTTGACTATGGTGTTGTACTTGAAGACGTTGACGCCCTGCTCGCGGTTGACGTCGAACCTGTAGATGAAGCTTTTCAGCGCCACCATGTCGGCGGACTTCTTCCGGCTGTTGTTGTACGGACACTCCTGCCACTCGTCCCTCTTGGGGTCGTACTTAAGGAGACGGTAGAACAGAGAACCTCCAGAGACATACAGCTCTCCATTGCAAGTGGTTGCCTCATGAGCAACTGCAAAAGCCCCTTTGGGCAAAGGAGCAATGGTGGTCCAACGGTCCATGCGAGGGTCATACTTCTCCACTGTGAAGAGACACTCCCCTCCAATGGCATACAGGTAACCATCCATGGAGACCAATTTGAGTTGGGACCGTGCTTGGCTCATGGGCCGTATCTCACTCCAACGGTCCGTGATGGGGTTGTAGCAGAAGACCTTGTCCGAAGCCTTCCCTTTCTCCCCGTATCCTCGGATCCCACCTGCCACGAACAGGTAGTTGAACATACAGCAGATGCCACAACCCTTGGTGTTGATATCCTCTGGCATGATGGTCAGAGTGCGCCAGTCTTTTGTGCTGTTGCTGTAGTAGTAGATCATGTGGTTGTCCTCAAAAGAAGCAGTGGACAACGGGCTCTGGGGTCGACTGTTGTTCCTGCTTGGGGGTCTGCTGCCCACTCTATCAAAAACGTCATTAATCTCTGCCGCCATCAAGCAGTTGCGTCCTTCCAAGCGCTTCCTGAGGACGAGGTCCCTCTCTGAGCCTGTGAGACGACCATAAACTGCAGGATCTCGCAGAACCTGCAGAAAGTTGTCACTCATGAAGCGATACGCCGTTTCCTTTAGCTCGTTCAACCGCTGCTTTTTGGCGATGGTTAAGATCTCGTAGCAGTTCCCTGTCGTTAGCTGTGTGGACATTGCATCAATGGCGGCCTGCACCGCACAGGGGATTTGCAAGATTTTTGCCCCTGTGATGACGTCCACAACATTGTCCTTATTTACATTCATTTTGGAGGAATAAACATAATCGATCAACACTGACAGCGTCTTGTAGTTCACTCCTTTCACCTTCAAAATGTCCCGGGAAAGCCTGGCTTTAAAATAATCACTTTTTTCAGCTAACACCGACTTGTGCGCTTGGATCTTCTGTCCGCCCACTTCGATGACTAAATCCGGGTCCTCTCTAATGGACAGGGCATTTCTTAGTCCGTTACCGCTATGTGTTACATCCTGTGCGGGTTCTAGTGCAGAGTGTCCGTATGTGGGCCTATAGTAGCTTACTCCAGCTCCTTGTGATGTACTTAACAAGCTTCCCAGGGCTTCCTCCAATGACCTCGAGTCCTGAGACCTACCGTGACTCCTCATGCCTTCAGTGTCTGCATAAACATGAGCCGATTTAACCATCGCTTCTCTGGATTCCGTCTTCAAGCTAAACGAAGGAGCCAGGCTATGGGGCACCTCAGCTCCAGCCCCATTCGCCTCTTCTTTTACTCCATTCTTACCGAAGACATCGCTCTGCTTAACACTAAGGTCCAGCACGTCTGCTTTGGAGCCTCCCACCGGCTGAATGTGATCCTGGAACCCACTGTCACTGGAGCCGCCATCTTGCAGGTAGTCTCCTGCCCCTAAGCTCTGCTGGCCCAAGCTGCCAGTCTCGGTTAGACTCCCAGATTCCACCGTATCCCAGGATGTCTGCTGGCACAGAGTCTGACGTTCTTGCAGCATGTCAGAAACAACGCTGTTCCCCGGCTTTGGAATGATGTCGTCGTTTCCTTCAGGAACGATGGAGTGCTCCGAGGCATCGTGACTGGCAGCGTGAAATATGACGTCTGCCTTTATGGTGAATGTGTTTCTGTCACGCAGAGAGTCATTCATCCTTCCTTGGTTGCGGTCTGTACTTTCAGAGGGTATTTTGAAAAACTAAAGGAAAAGGAACAATCTGGTTGGTCAGGTTTTAACAGCACTCATCCACTGCTGACAGCAGCTCAGACAAAACTCCAGCAGGAAGTCTGGAAGTCTTCATAGCTTCACTGCTTGATTGGACTGCTTCAGCATAGCAGTCAGGTTCTCTTGACTGCTCCCCAGCCCCATTAGAACGCGTCATTTCTTGCCTGACAAGAAAGTTTCACTGTGGCATCACTTTTGGTGATTTTGTGCTTTTTCTTCTCTGGACCTGGAACAAAAAGAAAACAGATATTTATAGTATTTAGCTTTACATATCACAGCTCTGTGAGATATCATCATTAAAATGTGATTTATAGTGCTAGCATCTGAATGGCTGAGTCATTTTTTCTGGCAGTTTTAAAGACATTTTCATGTAAAGTCCAATTCCAACCATGTAAAATTATTTACAAACAGATAAGATGCACATAGTTATTTTATATATATATAAATGCTGTGAAGAATCAAAGACATTTTTATAAACAAAGCAGTAAAAATACCACAACAATAAACAATAAAAAAAATTTTTTATTTTTTTTTTGCCCTTGGTTCTAGTTTCTCATGATTGATTACTTGTGCACTAAAAATGATGTAAAACTCACAAGCCCTGCAATATAAAATATCAATACAATTAAACAGCCAAATCCCAATTCAAACTCATACAGGATCATATAGGAGGAGATTAAATGCAGTACTTTTGAAAATGGAACTCTTTCAAACGGCAAAGTCGAAAACAACAAACAAACAAACGCAACAGTTACTCTAGAAGCAGCAACTCTTAATAGAAGCAGATCTTTTTCATTTCACTGTTGCCCCGCCCCCGACATCTGACTATTCAAAGAGAGGCTGATAGAGGGCGCTGTTTTTCAAAAAAGAAAGTCCAATTATTTTTTTCATTACCACATAATAATAATAATAATAATAATAATAATAATAATAATAATAAATATGTTATTACTGCTTATATTTATAGAATACCTTACACAGGTAAAATGCAGCTCGAAGTGCTTCACACTGACAAAAATAAACAGAAAAGCAACTGGAGGCAGTTAAAGATACTGTAAAATGAGGAAAAACGTGAGCAGAGATTTGAAATAAAGGAGTAAAACAAACTGACACACTGCAGAAAGAGATGCGAGACACTGTAGGGCGGAGAAAGAGACAGAATGAGGAGAAATGGTGGGAAATAACCTGATGATCGATCCTCAACACTGAAACGCAGAGCTCCATCAGAATCTACTCTAACGATTCAGCCAATAACATCATCCCTGCGGCTCTACTCACACGGAAAGATCCAGCAGGAAGACTGGAAACCCGTCGCTCCTCTTATGTAAGACAGACACAGCCTTTCCCCCAGGACGCTCCACACTGCAGGAGCTTCTCCGCCCGTGGACTCGACCTCCAGCCTCTCACACCTACGAGATCCTGTCTGTCCCCTCTCCCTCCCTCCCTCTCTCCGTGCTCCTCACCGAGCCGGAGCTTCCGCCGCAGACAGGCGTTACTCCATCGCCATAGCCGTTCCGTTTTCTCCGGTTCTGTGGACAGTGGAGAACATCTGCTCTTCTATTCTCCAACTGCGCCGTTGTGTGGGAGCTGCTAGAGCTCCAGCTCTGCTGTAAGCAGCTAAGGAGCACTGGATCAGGCCACACCCCCTTTTGTGTTAACCCTACACTACAGTAGACAGACAGGCAGACAGACAGGCAGGACAGGAATCACATCACAAGGGCTGAGAAACTGATGTCTTTGGGACAAATGATGGATTCACAATACCATCAGCATCAGCTAGATCTACAGATTTGACACTAAATTTGATCTGCTAAAATGCTGTAATGGAAAATTTTGGACATAGAAATACACCAAACAGCCATAACATTAACACCAAAATGCAAGTCACATTTTTCTAATTGAGGTCAATGTGTCAGTTTTTATTTTATTCGTTTATCATCATCTGTTGATATTCTCGTGAAGGACGTCGGTTCCTCTAAAAACGGCCAAGACTGCAATCCAGTCAAGTGAAAAAAATCTTTACAAATCTGATTTAGAAGCACAAAGATGTCCCATGATGTTCTGAAAAGTGTTGGTGTGTTTAACCTCCAGACATGAAATTCCTGAAGTTGATGGGATTATGCGAAATCCATAAATGGACCTTGTTCCGGGGCAGCTGCTCTCCTCTCCTTGATCTCTTATGTGTTTCACTGGGCTACAGACAAAACAGACATGACGGCACATGCGTGGACAGCTCCGTGACCATGGGGATCCCTGTTAATACAGACATCAGCTGTTCAGACATCAACATTCAACAAGCGTAAAAAAACACCAAGAGGAGCTGGTGGGTTGGCAGGGTTACGCTGACCTTGACCTGAGTCATCAACATATCAGTGGCTCAGCTTGAGCCCAGGAGACTGAATAATTCAGCTGATTTTCACTCTCAGCTGATACTGAAATGCAACTAAACTTCACATCTACTGAAGGTAACAAAATACATGTATTTGAAAGGTGTAACATTTTTTTTCAAGAGAACCCTAAGTGGTGTTCCTCAGGGCTCCATACTGGGTCCTCTTTAAGTCATGCTAATTATCAGCTATACTGTGCAAAGCTTGATGCTAGCGAACCATATTACTATCGGCAATGAGGAGATAAGACATAAATAAAAACAGGAGTGTTTCAACCTTACACTTATGAGCCATTACATTAAAACCACCTTCCTAATGTTGTGTGGGTCCACACCCGAGCCACCAGAACAGCTCTGATTATAGTGCACTGTGTTTTGACCCCTTTCTATCAGAGCCAGAATTCACTTTTGTGCTACAGCAGCTCTTCTGTAGACCACACAGGTTAGCCATTACATCAAAAAGCCTTGGACACCCATGACACTATTGATGGTTCACTAGTTCTCCTTCCCTGGAGTACTTCTTGTAATTAACCAGTGCATTTTAGGAATCTCCACAAGAGTTCCTGTGTTGGAGATGGGCATCTAGCCATTACAGTTTGGCCCTCAGATCCTTATGCTCATGTATTTTTCCTGATTCTAACACCGTGACTTCAAAAAATGACTGTTCACATGCTGCCACCCACTGACAGGAGATACTGTAAGAAGATTATGACTTATCATATTCATCTGTGTTTGTCTCATTGACAATGCCACAAATCTTGGTAGCTCCTCTTTGGTAGACATCATCGTACAGAGGAGATTGGAAGTCCTACTGGGAGAATGACACATGGTGTAATCATGCAGACAGCTCCTAACTTTCATTACTTCATGCGCTCCAGGCACCAGCTTGTTCAAACGTGTTATGGGACGAGACTTGCTCCTGAGGGTCCAGAAAACTACACTGGGATGTCCCAGTTGACATGAATATGGGTTTCATTGAATTTTAGAGACATGACTTCCAATCAATGGAAGACCGTATGAAAACCAACAGTTATAAGTAAAATTCAGTGAAAATTTAACTAACCCATTAGAGTGTAGAGCAAAGAATCAAATGCAAACTATATATATTAGTGACATCACTTTTTTGGTTTAATATAATTTCCCATCCCTCTTTATCCACTTTAAGGCTTCACAGACACAAGAAGGACCTTTCATCCAAATCAAGGTTCTTTTGTAACAGTTGATTTATGTGATCGGTGCCACATTAACACAAATAAGGGACAAATCTAAAAACAAAGGTGTTACAATTTTTTGGTAAGAAAAGCATGATTATCATTTGACGAATATGCAAGACCAGACAATACTATTTAGACAGTAGTTAAGAGATGTAATACACATACATACTGAACGGCATATTTATAGAGATTTCTTAATCATATTAAATACCCATGACTCATTAATTTAGGAATCTGAAACCTCCCACTAGTGTCTAAAAGAACTGGTATATCTCTACTTCCATTTAGGATCAATAGGAAACCTGGCCAGCCAGCAAACCTACCGATATCTCTCATTTACAAAAGATCACCCAGTTTTTCCATTTGGTATTGTAACTCCAACTAAAAGCTTAACTGATGTCTTGGCCTTGGAACACCTGCTGATACAGATATTAAGAATTTGGCTTCAATCAGCGTTATTGCCTGAAAATCTGGACACAAAGTGGGACGCCCAAAGATCTACATTGTACAGTGACGAAAAAAATAGTGAGGACTAGATTAAATGTTGAGTTACGGATGATTTTTCCCCACGCAGCAGCTGAAATAGAAATATTCTGCATTAGAAATGTTACTTCAATTGAGACAGTTAAAAAAAACAAGGACAGTTAATTGGCTGTATTGCAGCATTTCCTCTTCTACCATTCAATGTCCAACTACCAACAGAAAACTGGTATTTCAAGTAACTTGGGTCCAAAACCATGTATAAGTGGTTACACAGTTGACATTAGATCTTCAACTTTTGAGAAATAAGTGTTTGTAGCCCCTTGTATCTTCGTTTTCCCTTTCAGTCAGTGTCAACCCATTTTTACACAGCGATGAATCCGTCACTTCTGTGCATGTGTACAGAGGAGGAAAATGCCTCAGAAATGCACAGGGAGGAACTGAGATCATCATCCCTGCACCATGTAATGCCATCCTGGAAAAAATGAGATAGAGAAATATAAGTGCAGAAACCGACAGTGGATTTGTTTACAAGTGTCTGCTTCATGTTCAGCGAGAAAGCGTGGTGTTCTTTCTGTTATAGTGGAAAAATATATTTGGGGATGTATCTATAATACATGTTACCCAATGTGATTAAATGTAAACGTATTAAAATGAACATCAAATCTATTCAATCCAGTCAAAAAAAGAAAGACAATTGAAAATGGCCTCCGTTTACCAAACAGCTGATCAATCATCCATAAACAACAGAAATCTGTAGCCTCGCTTTTTAAGACAGCAGCTCCCTGTATCCTTTCACTCACCCTTCTGTCTTCATTTCCACACTCACACATTGAGTATGGGGATCTGCCACACCATGATGGTGGACATACTCTCCTCATGCCGTGACTGTTTGATCTTCCTGTTGACCCGGCGGTGACCTAACCCACCAGAAACCACCAGCAGCGAGCTCACATCCACCCGCTGCGCTCGTTTGGGCTTCTGGGAGTGCGCGGGGTCGTTCAGCAGGTCGTAGATGGCCCCGTCCTCTGGGCCGTGCTCCAGAGAGCTGTGGGATGGTGCCAGTGAACCACAGGAGGAGGAGAGTGTGTCCTGGAGCGCTGGGCCTGGGGAGCTGCTGCTGCTGTCTCCCAGCCACAAGCCTCGGTCACCGGACACGGCGGGAGCAGAGCCTGGCCTTTCTTCTTCTAGTGGACCACACTGGCTGGACGCGTGCGTGGTGGTCGGAGCTGCAGTGGCCTGGGGCAGGTTATACACAGGCATCGCTGCGGTGAGGAACTTCACAGGGCTGTGATGAGCGTGGATGGACACCATGCCTCGCCCTGTGGGAATGATAAAAAAAACGAGTTAACCCTTTAAGGTCTACAGCCATTATGGCCATTGTTATTAACTTAGTGTGTAATTACATAATTATGACATTCTTAATAAGATTAACATTTAATTTACACATTCATCAGCTGCTTCATGTCCACACTTTATACACTTTCACCATTTATTCTGTTCATTTTGATGGCAAAAAAGGACAAACGTGGCAAAAGTATTTAGTACAGATACTTTTGTAAGCACTTAAACACTTAAAAAAACTCACACTGTAATAAATATCTTCTACACAAATACACAAAATCATTCTTTTGACATTTGCTGCTATGAGTTTAACACATTCTTACACACAAGCTGCTATTTACTAAGGGTTAAATGTGAACCTGAGCGAGTAGCAAAGCTAAATAATGCTTTATGCTATAATTACAGAAGCAAGCAGTGCTTTATGCTTTATAATTATATATGTGTTCAGTACTATAAACACCCGCCTTAAGAACCTATAACCCAGACTACGCTCAGACAATTGCAAAACTTAAAGAGTAATTTATCATTTAAAAAAGGCCTCTCGTCAGCTCTACTGACCGTTATCGATGTCATCTCCCATCCACAATGAAAATTCCAGATCCAAATACAACCTTATGACAAGAGAGAACTTGGCCTGGACTCCAAAGCAAGTATATTTGTCATCCATACTTTTTACTTTTTGCTTAAATGTTTAGGTATCATTTCAAACCATGAAATGCTGTACAGTCATCTGGGCTCGGACAGTAGTGGGCTTGACTCTGTCTTTGCCCTGGACGGCAGTATCCGGAGGCCCCCAGGTTCTCATTAGAGTCTGATTCATGTGCTGGGAGTGTGAAATTACCCAGTTTCAGCAGAAATCTCCAGGGAAAAGCCATGGGCCTTTATCCACCAAATTTATCTTGCAGGCTTTAGTGTAATTAAGATAATGTATCTCTATGAGAGTGGGACACCAGGCCAGTCTGGACTGGACTCCCACGAATAATTACAGGGTCTGCACAGCAAACAAATTAACCCATTTAGTGCTGGAGGTCAAGTACTCATTCCATAGGAACATGATGGTTCATGTTATGATAACATGTAGCAATGTATCCAGTGCAGCATTTTTTCAGTGCAGCATATTAAATATATTTTTTTGCCAAAGAAAGTGTATATATATCCCCCATTTTTAGAACTCTTTTCTTCATGCTCTCCATTAGGCTGTTTTCCAGATACAGATCACAGGGTAATTACAGTTAATGTGGATTTTGCAGGGTTAATCTCATTAATTCAGTTTAAGGCAAAGACTCAGGCAGCTCCTATGTTTTGAAACCCACCTGTGACTTTGGGGATGCCTTGTAGTCTGGGCACAGACAGAGCCACTGTTACCCCAAGATTGGTCCCCACCAGTAGCAAACCATGACACACCAGCAAACTGCTAACTGAGACCCTCTGGTGACCTGGATGGAGAAAAAAGAACCTAAACTTCAACATGATGTTCATGTCTTGTGTTAATAAAAAGCACATAGTCAGTGAGGAATCAAATTTACGTGCACAGTATACACAGAAAAACAAAAATGGCAAACTAGCTCCAACAAATTTCAAACCACTGCAGCTTCAGATACCATAAATCTTCCAATAGTAGCCCCGGTATTTATTAAAAAAATGATTCGGACGGAGTCTGGCTTTTAATAGAAACAGGCGTTTGTTGGAGACGGGCTATTATTTGGAATGGTGATGGTATTTACGGCCATAAAATGTCCTGCAGCTTCTGCGCATTTATTTTGACAGAAGATAAAACATCACGACTAAAATCATCCCTCTGTCTGTTCGGTGGTGATACTTGTCTGT
>JBBIGC010000001.1:37170123-37182348 GCA_037576955.1 Lepidarchus adonis
TATATATATACACATTTATTATAATTAGCAAAAATTAAGGCCAGGTTTGTTGGCTGGCAAACCAAAATGCATGACTGACATAACTGGCACTGGCTTTTTAATACTTTCAATGGTATTTTTACCAAAGTTTTTACCAAAAAAAAAACTTTACCAAACACAACTAACTCCATCATTCATACCCTTTACCAAAGTTTTACCAAAACAATTTTTTTTACCAAACACAATACACTCCATCATTCATAAACATTCATTCCAAAACATATAGAGCAGGGGTGTCAAACTCAGTTCCTGGAGGCCTGTATCCAGCACAATTTGTATCCAGCACGTCCTCAAACACACTTGCTCAGCCTGGCAATTAACAGGTGACTTGAACCAAGAGTGTCTGAGGAGGGAAATCCTGAAACTGTGCAGGACACCAGCCCTCCAGGACCGGAGTTCGACACCCCTGATATAGAGCTCTGGAAAAAAAAAAGAGACCACTTCAGTTTTATCAGGTTTATCTCTGTTTTTCCTGTGTATAGCTGTGTTTTAAGAACATGAACATCTTTGTTTATTCCATAAACCACTGACAACATTTCCTCAGAATTCCACATTAAACTAATGCACTTCAAGCATTTAATTGCAAAAAACTGGTCAATATAACAAACAGATCAAGTGTTTTTAGATTAAGGTTAAGATTAAGTTCTATTTTTAAATAACACAATACTAATGTCTACTAATGTCTGTAATACTAATGATTTCCTCTTTAAATCAAATTCTGTTCAGGTGATCACCTAATCAGTACCTCAGTAAGTGAAATGGGTTCTGCTCATGTTGGAACCACAGACACTGGAATTAAATATCTGCCATATTTAGAGATGCTGATTTAGGAAAAAACAAAAGCTGTGTCTGATTTTTTTTTCCAGAGCTGTGCAATGCAGCTACAGATTAACAACAAACCAATTTAGAAAATTCTAGGCACATTTTTAACATAAACTCAATAGGAAAACTCAAACTCAAAAAACCCCACTAAGATACCTCTAGTATTCGCCTTAATGCTTCCAAGTAATTCTTCTCACTCTCTAATATCGACTCCAGAATGCATCTTCTGACCACCTGTTGGTACAGAAACTCAATCAAAGAAACCATTTTTTAAAAATACTTGTGATTTTGGTTAATGGCTAAAGTGCAATGTATAATGTGTATTTGCATATGTAAGAGTCCTGGCAGCTACACATGCATAGGACATGGTGTGTACCTGCTGCTGAGATAAGCCCTCAGGCGCAGGGCCTAGGACTGGCTCCACATTCAAACACTCCACCTCAATAAAAAGATCGGCCTCGTCTTCCTCAAAACAGGACGTCTTCCTCTCTGACACAGCAAAGAAAAGGAGTTTAAGGTGAAAACATAAAATAAAATGAAACAAAATGATATAGTGCAGTGTAGCTTTTTCCTTTTTTCATGCGACTAAAGCTTTATAAAGTTAGAATGACTGGGTAAATGATTCTACTAACATCAGTAACATGTAATGAAAGCTAACGAGGACAATCACACTAGGTCAAGGGTGAACTACTCTGGTACTAGAGGGTCGGTGTCCATTTAAAAAATATCTAGTTCATCTCCCCTATTAATCATCAGGTTTATGGAGAGTGTTCGAAGAAACTACCAAACTGTGCTGAACACTGGCCCCATAGAACAGGAGTTGCCCACCTCTGGTCCCTACTGATTTCCATTTGTTATTAAGTACATGAGAATTTCTGCATGAACATCTGGTTTAAGGTATATGACTTAGCAGTTCTAATACTGCAAACAATGGCAGAGGGGACATCAACGTTCTCAAACAGAAAAAACAAAACACACCCTTTCCTCCAACTTCCACATCTTACTTCATCTCCAACATGGTCACATACACAGCAAACAGTATGTAAAATACTTTGAGTTCAACTGTGTGTTCAACAGCTGTACTAGAAAAACACATGGACATGGTAGTGACTCACAATGTGTTGGTCAATTGGTGTCATTATATTCAAAAAAGCAAAATGTATTTGCTTGAAACTTTACCATTTCTTGAAATAAACGTACAAACTTTCAAAAGAGACCTGCGTACCTCATGTTTTCTACTAGTCTACGTAGAGAAAAACATGAATTTGTTCATTGAGAAGAACAAACTTTTAATTATTCCTCTGTATATAGGCATATAGTTATTTTCCGTATCGGGCTATATTCTCCACAAAAAGCAAAACAGAAAACATACAAACATATGCTTCCCTGACTTTGTACTACAGACATTTGTTGGTGGTAAATGCCATCATTTAGAATTTATTGAATGCAGCATAATTATTTAACCCTCATCATTGCTACTATTGCCACTAGGGGTGGGCCACAATATCAATATTGCGATATATCGTCGTCCTTGCTCACGTGATACGATAATCGATACGCCGGCGGCAATATCGATATTTAAATGAGGACACATTTGCCCCCAAGTTGACTCACCGGAGTCGCTACCTCTTCTCTCCACTGGGTGGCGCTGCTCCCGCTGAGTGCAGGAGAGTGAGCAGAGAAGAAGTCAGTTTGTGCTCTAAACGTGTTTGTGTTGTGACTGAAAGCTCGGTTGAGACGCCCCAGCTATATTTAAAGTGGGTGTTTGGCTTTGAGAACTTTGGAACGGAGTGTGGATTATTCTGTGACGCCGTGTCTCTGTGCTTCTCTTTCCTTAACTTATTTCGTAGCCATTGGATGAATTTACAGCGACCGGTGAACAAGTACACACCCCCCTCCGATATAATGATTATCGCAATATCGTGGACCACATATCGCATTGTATCGTGAGATACCCTGCAATTCCCACCCCTAATTTCCACTGCATGGTGAGGTAACCCAGTTTGTAACGGCCAGCTTTTCAAAGGTGCCAAGAAGCAACAGTCTCACATTAAACTTTAGTAGAGTGGAAATTCATTTTCTAGTTTCAGTCAAAGCACAAGACAGTGAATGAATAACAGCATGGCACTCTAACACATCAAAGAGGTTTACGCTGATTATGTTCTCAAGGTTGAAATAATACACCTGTATTGTCATCCTAATGCAAACGTCCCCTAAAATCATGTGCCTTTTGGTGTCAGGTATGTAAGCATGAGAAAGAGAGATGAGCCTGGAAAAAGAGTGCAAAGTTAAGGAGAACATTGCTGGGCGAAGCTCCTACCATGGCAGAAAGACTTGGTCCGAATGAAGGACTTGCCCTTTTTCACAGCAGCTTTGGTTTTCTCCAGACCGTCTTTGGTCCCGTGTTTAGCTGCCTTCACCAGCTTTTGCATCTGTTCCATAATAAGGAATGGTTGTTAGTCCTACAGCCTGGCATCGGTGTACAGAAAAGTCACGACAAACAAAACTGAATCCAGAGACGCACTAGTCCAGCAACTGCAGTGGATCTTGACTGTGGGCCACAACACTGTGCATTCAACAATTACAATGGAAATCAAGTGCTTCTTGACTCAGAAGCTGTTGGGAGGTGGCAAGAAGCATAGCTTGAGTGTTTCTAGATAAAATTATTTAAAAGCATTACAGTTACAGTTGTGTGAAAACGTGTGGCCTGATCTTTTTTTCATGTTTGTCACACTTCAGATCATCAAACAAATTTGTGAAAAATGTGACTTTTAAGTGAAGGATTTTAATATTAAGAGAGAAAGAAAATCCAAACCTACATGGCCCTGTGTGACAAAGTGATTGTGCCCCCCAATCCCCCCCCCATTAAAACAAAACTTAACAGTTGTTCATCACACCTGAGTTTAATATCTCTAGCCACACCCAGGTCTGATTACTGCCACACCAGTTCTCCATAAAGGAATCACTTAAATAAGACCTGTCTGACAAAGTGAAGTAGACCAAAAGCTAGACATCACAGAAGATCCAAAGAAATTCAGGAACAAATGAAAAGAAAGTAATTGAGATCTGGAAAATGTCTGGAAAATGTCATAAAACCTCTCTAAAGCTTTGGGACTCCAGCGAACCACACTGAGAGCCATTATCCACAAATGGCAAAAGCAAATGGCAAAATTTCTCCACAGCTGTAAAAGACTCATTGCATCTTATCCCAAACGCTTGGATTGCAGCTGTTGCTGCTAAGGGCCCAACCAGTTATTAGGTTTAGGGGGCAATCACTTTGTCATGCAGGGCCATGTAGGTCTGGATTTCTTTCTCCCTTAATAATAAAATCTATCACTTAAAAACACATTTAAATGTACTTGTGTTGTCTAATATTTAAATTTGTTTGATGATCTGAAACATGTAAGTGTGACAAACATGCAAAAAAAAAAAAAAAAAAAATCAGGAAGGGGGCAAACACTTTTACACCACTGTATGTATGCACACACCTACCTCTTATAGGTCAAACTACATGTTTTATTGATTAATTCAAATAGGCGTACATCTACAAAACAATGTAAATGTGTGCATGTGCACAACTACTAAAAATATAAATACAAATGAACATATACATTTATAAATATATAAACAGTAAAATATATATAAACATTTTAGAAAATTTAAATAAAACATGGTGCTAAAGTTATGGTATACAGGTACATCTATAAAAATTTGAATATTGTGAAAAAGTTCAATATTTCTTGACATTCCTTTCAGAAAGTAAAATCCATATATTATATAGATTCATTACATATAGAGTGAAATATGTCAAGCCTGTATTTCTTGGAATTTCAATGATTATGGCTTACAGATGATAAAATAACAAATTTACTGTCTCAGAAAATTGCATTTTTTTAAGTATATTTTAAACAGAAATGTCAGGCTTCTGAAAAGTATGTTCATTCCTCTCCACTCAATACTTGGTTGGGCTCCTTTTGCATGAATTGCTGCATCAATGCACCATGGAGGTGATCAGCCTGTGGCTCTGCTGAGGTGTGATGGAAGCCCATGTTGCTTTGATAGCAGCCTTCAGGTCATCTACATTGTTGGGTCTGGTGTCTCCCCAAATCATCACTGACTGTGGAAATTTCACACTGGACTTCAAGCAACATGGATTCTGTGTCTCTCCGCTCTTCATCCAGACTCTGGGACTTTGATTTCCAAGTGATATGCAAAATTTACATTCATCTGAAAAGAGAACTTTATACACCGAGCAACAGTCCAGTGCTTTTCCTCCTTAGTCCAGGTAAGATGCTTCTGGCATTGGCTCTGGTTCAGGAGTGGCTTGACACGAGGAAAGTGACATTTGTAGCCCATGTCTACAATTCGTCTGTGTGTAGTGGTTTGTGATGAACTGACTCCAGCCTCAGTTCACTCCTTGTGAAGCTCCTCCCGAATTCTTGAATGGATTTTGCTTGGCAGTTCTCAAAAAGGCTGCAGTTGCCCCTGTTGCTGGTGCACTTTTTCCTACCACACTTTTCCTTCCACTCAACTTTCTATGAATATGCTTCGATACAGCACTTTTCTTTAGCAATGACCTTTTATGGCTTACCCTCCTCAATCTCCCAGACTGAGACCATTTATAGTCTCAGGAAACCTTTGCAGGTGGTTTGAGTTAATTAGTTGATTAGGGTGTGACACCATGACTTCCTAAGACTGACCTTTTTTCTTTTTTTTCTTTCTTTTTTTTAATCTAAAAGCTATAATCATTGAAATTCAAAGAAATATGTGTAATGAATCTTTATAATATATAGATTTCACTTTTTTGTTAAAAAACAAAAATGAAATTATGAACTAAAAATAGCCAAAAACAATCTACATTGCTGTAGCAATCTGAATATAAAATAAAATAGGTTAGGTTTTGCTGAAATAGCTAATCATATTTTGCATCATATTACACAGCTGTGACCCACGCTGAAGAACTGTTACTTAACTCCAGTCCTGCAGGCCCACTTGCACAATACAGGTGTCTGTTCGGCACCTGAGTTACATTATTAGCTCATAATGGAATCTTTCTAGTTCAATACAGGCAGAAACAATATTTTTGACTGGACAACATTAACAGCTGATGCGGATCTACAGGTTTATTAATATTAGCAAAAATCACACTAATTTTGTCATCAATAGCTTGCTTTATAACAGATAAACCCCAAACAAAAAAACACTTCTAGTTGAAATTTAAGCTAAAGCAGTAGCATCCTTTTAGGAATTAAAATATGTGAAAGAGGCCAATATCTTACATTGCATTTATCTTGCATGTTCAGCGTATTCTGTTTCTAAATGACTGATTTCCTTTATCCATTTGACTGAAATAGGCTGGTTTTGATTTCGTGCCTTTAAAACTGATTGTGAACCCATACTCCAACAGGCTGCTATGTATCGTTTCTAATTTTAAAAGCTGTACAAGACAAAACACTGTTACTGTGAACTGCACAGGCAATGGTCCATTTTAACATCAACTTATATACAGTATTGCTTAAAACCATTAAAAAATATATTATATTTGGTATTGTATATATTAATAAAAATAATCATTAGGATCACCTACCTTTAGGACTTGTTTTAGGTCGTATTTATATAAAAATACAGAACTAAAGGGTTCACAAACTTTTTAAGGAATGAACAAAGCCGTTTGCTTTTTTATGACATTGGCCCTTTCATTTTTTCACATCAGTAAATTGGAATCAACCAATATTATTTATTATGATGTTTGCATTAATGTAATCTGTATCTGTGCAGTTGGACTACAGGACTGAAGCTAAGAATCAGAAGAAGTCCTGATTGAGAAAAAAACTGAATAAAAGTGCTGAATAAAAAAATCATCTGCTGCTCCACCAGATGATAAGAAAACATACAAAGGAATCAGACACAAGAGACAATGACCAGTGTAGAAATTAAACTAGAAAAAGAGCGACTGCAACAGCAGCTCAATCTGCCAAGACATTAATACAATACATCAATACATCTCCAGAAAAAAAAACCTTCTTGTAAAAATCATTAATGAACATAAAAGTAGCTTCTTGGTTAAGGTTAGAAATTATTTGACAGCGATCCTAAAGGTTTTAATGTTCCAAGCACTGGGAACCACATGTACCATATTAGATCTTTCTTCCAGATTAGTTTACCCATAAACTGCTGGAGCAGTCAGCAAGACTTGAGGTTTACAACATTGGCTTAATTAATGGCAATATTTAAATGACATGCAAAGCGAAATGGGAAAAGTTATTAACCAACAAAGTTTACACCAACCACACTAAGCATCCACACACATACAGACCCCAACACTAGCATGCTCAAAGTCCTACAACTATCAACTATGATGAATGGATGGTACAGGCTAAAGATAAAGGCAGGTTATGTGATTTTAAAGTGGACTTAACACAAAAGGGGGAACCCATCACCAACAGAGTATTAAAGGAATAGTTCGGGGACGTCCCTACAGACCATGGAGTCAGTCAGCAAATACATTTGGTGTCTGAAGTTTGCTTCTTTAGCTTTGACCTGGAACTAGGAAGCTGGTAATGCTGGATTTGTTCAAATACTTTGATAAATAGGAATAAAAATGAATGTGTTACTTTTCCATTAACCTCACAATTCAAGAGCTTTGATGAAAAGCAAAATTACTGAAAAATAGCCCATTTTATTATTATTTCAAAATCCTCATGTTTGTCATAAATGTATCATGTGTTGTTTATGTCAAATGTCTAAACTTACACAGAACTGCTGCAGAACTTGAAAATGAGTATGTCAGATGAAAGAAAGATAACTTTATAGTCTCCATTATTGCTCAATAAATGCTACTTCCTGCATTCTCAGTGTGGAATATTCGCTAATCAGACCATGAGGTATGATAAGGTATAATATGTTCTGTGAACAGTTTGCTTTCATTGCATCACTAAGTAGTTTAGTCCTGCAAGCAAAACTATGCAAGCAAATTTCAGACAAAAGACGAGCCTTGACTGACCGTTTGAATTATGGGAGAAATTGTGCGTTTGATTCTGTTCCACCGAACTATTGCTTTAAACAGGGAAGGGAAGACCTGGACAAACAGACAGACGGTTCGGCTGGTGGGACGGACTCTGTGGATTTTACCTTCTGTTCATGTTTGTGTCTGAGCTGCTGGAGTTCTACTGTCCCCACTGCGTTTGCCATTAGATCTCTCACCTTTTTCTCATAGTGCTCTTTCAAGCGTGTCAGATCTTGAGACAGCTGCACAGAGGCAGAGTGGGAATTACCTCACACACATGCATGCACCTTCAAAAACTAATCTTTACATTCACACACCATCCAGATTTAGTTCTTAGTCTGAGAAACTGGACAAAACCGACACATCTGAATGTGCTGTGTAAACAGTCCGGCTTACACTGCAGCATAGCCTGTGTGGGGCGACATCAATGCTTTCCCTCTATACACCTCAGTCTGCATTCCCCTTTTCCCTAAATATTTAATGACGTCTGTTTCAGACAGACAGTTGACAGGTAGTAGATCTCTTCCACAAATCATTTGGTTCTGTGTCAGAAACTGGTCAAAGTAATGACATATTCCATCTTAAACAGTCTGACCGATATTGGTCAGGACTATATGGGCTAAGCATAGGTCCACTTAAGACATTAATCTATTAGCCTATAACAATTGAACTGTGCAGTTTATATGATCACTGCTTAGTTAGTTCATCAGTGTCTTGACTACTGAACCATTGATGTGCGTGTAAATGTAGTAACTGTAGTAGTATTACAGTACAGCACTAGAGTCATGGAATCACCTCATTCAATCAGTGTCTCTCTCTTTCTTACATAATGTGGACACGTGCGAAAACAAAGACACAGGTACAAATCCCTGAGAATGAACAGTAAGAAAAGCGCTGCAGTGTAAAGGCTTCTGAAGTGTAACTCATGCAAGTCCCTGTGTGAATATCCCTAAACCTGTAAAAATAGACCAGTTTCTGATCTGAATAACAGTTCAACATTATTCAGCACCTCTATAAATACACGTACTGTAGAGTTACAGGATTTTGCAGTGTAAAGGAATGAAAACTACTTATTTTAAAAACAGACATAGAAACAAAGATAAAAACACAAGTCACAAGAGGAGAATGAAAAATCTTCTGTAGATTTGTAACAAATAAAAGAAATGACCAAAAGCTGCTTCAAAAATTAGGCGAATGATAATACATGCTGCCAGTGGTGATTATTCTTTTATTTGTATTTTTACTAGAGCAAAGCATGTTTAAATACAGTCCCGATCAAAAGTTGACCTGACAAATAGCAAAAAATCATATGTCGCATGGTTGGATCTTAACAAGATTCCATGTAGAGCTTCAACATTCTACAAGAAGAAATGGGAGTGAGACAAAGCATTTTTGAGCAATTTACTGACAACAGCACTTAAACTGAAACAGGCTGTTTCATAACTGATAAATCTGAGGACCAAATCTGTGCAAAAATGTGAATTCATTGCCTTTTTCTGTCAGGTTCACACTGCCATGACGTTCTGATGGCAAAGTCAAGAAGGTGGTCGGGTTGTTAAACTGCATAAGCAGGTCTCTGCTTGGAGAGGAAGAGACTAAACAGGCTAATCCGCAGGGTCAGCTCTGTTATTGGAGGCCCTCTGGACCCAGTGGAGGTGGTGACTGACAGGAGAATGGAGGTTAAGCTCTCATCCCTGTTGGACGACATCTCACCCCCAATGCAGGAGTCCCTGACTGCACTGAGCAGCTCCTTCAGTGAGCGGCTGCTGCACCCAAGGTGTGGGAAGGAGAGATTCAGGAGATCTTTCCTTCCAGCTGATATTAGATTGTACAATCAACACCTGCAGCTGACACCCCCCCACACACACCAGACTGACAATTGAAACTCCATCACATGTAACAGGCAATATTCATATTCTCTTTCTGTGCAATATTTCTCTGTGCAATATGTTCCTGTGCAACATTTCTTGACTTTCCTACACTGTTTACATTTTAACATACACCTTATTCATGTTATCTTTGGTGCACTACGTACTTGTGTAGATACTTTTTAAATTTTTATATTATAGTATTTATATATTTTTTGTCTTATTTTTATCTTACCTGTAACTTTCTAAAAGTAACTTCTTATTTATTGTTTTTCTCAGCTGTTTTTTCTGCCATAACATTGCGAAATTTCCCACTTGTGGGACAATAAAGGATTATCTTATCTTACCTTAAGATCCAACCATGCAACATATCATGTTTTGCCATTTGTCAAGGGTCGTAAACATTTGAACGGAACTTTTTATACATTTTAAAAACTTTAAATTGTTTCTCATCCAAGTCATAGAACGAGTCCAGGTGCATAAAAGAAGGAGAATGCATACGTGTGTTTTCTTGCTAGGAGTTCGTCCACGGACGAAGGCACTTGGGAGGCCGTTCTCAGCGTGGTCGTTCTCAGCATCACTGGCCTCCTCGTAACTCTCGAACTCGCTGGAGCTCCAGCCGTTATCCAGAGAACTACTGCCACCCTCCTCCCCCAGCTCCACATCATCGTAGATCATTTCATCTGGGTCTGACACACACAGACACACACACACCTAGATTTAAACTGCATGTTATTAGCACAGGAAAGCATCATTTGTCTTGTTTAGTGACATTTGGTGAAGTGGAATGTGTAAAATGTTAAACAAAATTCTTTTTTTTTCCTTATGATCTGATTTTTCTGATGTCAGAGCATTTCTTTATATATTTACATGATATATTTATCTGTATTGTGTACCCTAAACATAAATCATAAATCACTAAATCACTAAATCACATAAATCATTAAAAAAAAAAAAATTAATATAAGTAAAGTATATGATTAAACAGCAATATTAGGGTTAGGGTTAATATCATACAGCAACATTATTTTATTCCACTACATTAAGTAATCCTACCTTATATCTACACTAATACTAATATTAGCATAATATAGCATAGTGCAAACCCCATTTCTGGAAAATAAAGTAGTAGAAGTTCAAAGAAAAGACTTCCAAATGTTTTCACTGAACAATTTGAGAGTGCTTTTAAAACATGAACAAATTTAGAATGACACCAGCAATAAACTAAAGAAAAGTTGGGACAGAACAACATTTATAGAATAATTGTCTTATTCCGTTTTGACAAATCGCGCAATAAGCAGTTGCTAATAGGCGAGGGTGTTATAATTAGGTACAAAAGGAGCATCCACCAAAGTCTCAGTCGCTGTAAGCAGAGACGGGTCACTACTCACTACTTAATGCTGCCATTTACTTTTCCTTTCGACAAAGTGAAACTAAACACTGAATGTTAACTGGATTATTAGTTGAGTATTTCCCAAAACTAAAGTATAAAGATCAGACATGCAGTCACACGACTTCCACTATTGCTCATGCTGACTTGATAAACTTCACAGCTCATAGGTTTTGTCTGGAGCTTCAAATATTTCACTCTGTAAATTCTATGTAAATTTTCATCAAAACAAGAGAACACCTAATGCACAAGTATAAATATTAACATGTCATTCAAACAGTTTTGAACATAATACTACAACTACTACTAATAATAAGAAAACTAATTTTCTAAGCAGAGGTGTGCAGAAATGTTTATTGAAGTGAAAGGTCTTAAGTTTAGATTTATTTTTTACTTCCCATTTGCAATGAATTACTTACAAAAGCAAAAAACAGCTACACATATACAAAGCAAAGAAGAAAGGCAGCAAAAAGCAGAAGTAAATTCTTTACTGAAAGTAAGATGGAGAGAAAAAGATCAAAGGGCTGAAACTGACCTGTAGTGGATCCAGAATTCTCTCGAGGCACATCATCATAAATAACTTCATCTGGATCTGAAACACAATTGCACACACACCCTAAAAGTTTATGTCTCTGTGGTAGAAGACGGCATGTTTGTGTTTGTGTTTTGGATCATGCAGCAGTCTGACTTGAGCATATATGGACGCATGAGAGGAAAGCCCAGTCAGAGGAGCACTTCCTCTGCAGAAGAGGAAGGAAGCGGGTCTGGGAATTCACTTCAGAAAAAGGAAAAATGCATCAAGACTCTCTTCAGAAGCTTCTGCCCTCAACTGTATTCAGAAAAGGCAACTGACAGATATATACAGCACCCCTTTGAAACAGAGGGAGTCATTAAAAATGAACATACTCTCCATCCAAGCTGTGTTGGCAGGGTCTGAAACCCACTTAGTTAAAGCATCTTCTTCCCTTATGACTGGATACGCTACACTGAAGACACTGGTGAGACAAAACACACACACATGCGCACACACGCGCGCACACACACACACACACACACACACACACACACACACACACACACACACACACACACACACACAC
>JBBIGC010000001.1:37183856-37195661 GCA_037576955.1 Lepidarchus adonis
CACACACACACACACACACACACACACACACACACACACACACACACACACACACACACACACACACACAATACTGCTGATTTAAGAACCAACACACAGTGGAGGACAGTAACACCTGTTAAAAGACATTCAAGAAAAAACATGCTGTAAAAATACAGTAAAAAAAGTTCTAAAGGCTGTGTTGGAATGTCTGGGCGATACGGCCTTTAAATAATATTGCAATATTTTTACCCAACATTGTGATACAGAATATATCAACAGAATGTGGTGCACTCTGTGTTCAGACCCATTTCTATCAGAATCAGCATTAACATTCTGTGCTATACAGTAGTCCCCCATTATATCGCAATTCACATTTTCATGAAGGACTGTAGTAGCTCTTCTGAGGGATTAGCCTTCCCACAATAATGAACCTTGCACACCAATGGCCCTATACCTGGTTCACTGGTTCTCCTTCCATGGTAGGCACTATTGGTAGGTACTAAGCACTGAAAACCTCTGCACAGACTCTGACACAGTAGTCTAGTCATTACAGTTGCCCATTATATCTTTACATTCACCTACTTTTCCTGCTTCCAAACCATCAACTTCAAGAACTGACTGTTGCTACTTCCAAATACACTTGCTGCCAAATACATGAATCAGCCATGACATCAAAACCACTGACAGGCTGAATAACATGCAATAGTTATTTCATTACAATGTCAACTTTCAGGACATATTAAACAGCAAGTGAACAGTCAGTTCTTAAAGTTGATGTGCTGGAAGCAGGGAAAATGGGCAAGCGTAAGGATTGGAGCCACGATGACATGGGCTGTATTGCAATATAAGTAAGTGAAAGCATCTACAAAACGTCTTGTGGAGTGTTCTAGGTCTGCAATAGTTAGAACCTACTAAAAACAATTCAAGGAAGGACAACTGGTGAATTGGTGACATAGTCATGGGCAGCCAAGGCTCACTAATGTATGGAGAGACGGAATTCAATTCAATTCAATAAAACTTTATTTGTAAACTTTATTTGCAATTTGAGGCATGCAGAGCAGTACTACACAAAAACAGAAAGTAAAGTGAATCATAAAAATAAATCAGTAAACAAATTTAATTAAAAGAAAAGAAAATGAGTCAACTGTAAAAATAAAAGTCAATATGTAAATTAAAAGGGTTTTTTTGGTAGTGAAATGTCCTTGGTAGTAAAAATATGAGTATGAAACACAGCAGTCATGGTAATAAATTACAAACATGAAGTAGGAAGGCTAGTCTGTCTGGTATGAACACAAAGAGGAGTGATGCTCCCTAACACTGACTCTGATAGAAAAAGGTCAGAACACAGTGAACCACAGTTAGAGCTGATTTGATGGGATGAGGGGGACGTACACAATATTAGACAAGTGGTGTTAATTTTATGACTAAATAATCAGTAATACTCACTTCACCTGAAAGTGGTTTTAATGTTGTGGAACAAGCCATGATTACTGAGCCGAGCCCTAGCAGTAAGATATCGTAGTTTTTCCTAAATAGTACATGGTCTGTTTTGTGCCTTATGAGTTAAAACTGACCAAGAGGCAACGGATTACACTCACTTGTCCGCCATAGAATTCCCTGCTCCCACCACCGTCACTGTAAGAGAGAAAAAGACAATTAAGAAAGGCTGATATTATTATCATCATTATTATTAGGGATCCAAAATCATATCAGTGTATATGCATTAATAAAAAATATTAGCACTGAACCAACATTTCATACCAATAGTTCTTCATGTATTTAGAATGTATAAGTGACAATGGGCCTCATTCACCCGCTGAGATTTCTTCCCAAAACCAACTGAAAAATCTGACATTCCCCGGTGTTTTCATATCTGGTATTTGTTCTTAAGCAAGAAAATAATCTATGCAAATGCTAAACACATTTGAATGCTGACAGGTTTGTGTAACATATACAGTCTTATGCAAAAGTTTAGCCACCCCTCAATAAAAAACATTTTTGGTCATTTTTAATTGAAAAGATGTAACACAATCTCTCTAGGAAATCAAACAAATGTGCAATATTTTCAGCAAACATTGATGCATAGTTACTTTTTATTCCAGATATTGAACAAAGATAAATAAAAACATTATTATGGCACTGTGCAAAATGTTGGGCACGCTACATAATCAGTACTTAATAACACCTCCTCTGGCAGATATCACAGCTTTCAAACGCTTTTCAGAGCCAAAAGTCTTTCAGTTCTTGTACTTGGGATTTTCTCCCATTCTTCCTGCAAAAAGCTTCTAGTTCTGTAATATTCTTTGGTCGTCTTGCTTGCACAGCTCTTTTCTAACCAAAATTTTCAATGATGTTTAAATCAAAAGACTGACATTTGCTGTTACCATGCATCAGATCTATTAAGCTGATAAAGGTCTTTGGAACTCTTAGGGTGCCCAAACTTTTGCACAGTGACATAAGTAACTATGCATCAATTTTTGCTTTAAATAAAGTCCTAGAGAAACTGTGTTAACATCTTTTCAATTACAAAACCACCACAATCTGTTATTTATCAAGGGGTTCCCAAACTTTTGCATAAGACTGTATAGATGCTGTTAACAGTTGTATTGACATAAATTAATAAATGAAAGCAGGAAACACTTTCCCTCAGACGTTAAGAAAAAAACCCAAAAGGAATGTTTATTTTTTAGCTAAAAAGCAAGATATTTATTAATTATAAATTAAATGTACATTAAATGAAAAACTGCAATTGTTTGTGGTACAGTACTGTTGCCATGTCCTAGAGACTGTGTTAATTTTTTTTCAATTACAAAATCACCAAAATCTGTTATTTATCAAGGGGTGGTCAAACTTTTGCATAAGACTAACATGGTTATTGCATTTTTTAAAAGTCTACAGTTGTATAAGAGCAAAGATTTAACAGACTTTAATATTTTATTATTGTAGGATTGCATATTGCATTGCATATATATTGTGCTTAAAAACACATGAATCTTAAGCCCTTTCTCAAGGACACATTTAAGTGAAACCTTAGTAAGATATTGGTGACCTTCTACTGCATTTTATTGCATTTTTATTTCCCAACAAAAAGTACTGCACTTCTCTGCAATGCTAATCCAGGTGGATGCACTTTTATTGAATAAATGGTTATATCAGCAATGTCTAAATATAAAATTACAGCTTTTTTCAAGAATTTGAAAACTATCAGTCAAATAGCATGATTTGGTAATATTGCAAAAATAAATTCAGTAAATAAACTGTAATTGTTCATTAAAATGCCTGGCAGTGTGTTCTCTGTAGAGGGTAAGTGCTAACATGTCAAAAATAAATAAGTAAATATTTAATTTGACTAAAGATGCCTAAACATATGCATTCAACTGCATTTCCACCAGCAGGAGGCGCCATTATACTAAGTAAAATAGGGGGGAGAAACATCTGGACCATGATCAAAATGACTTTATGTTAAGAAAAGTTTACATCCAATACAGTCAAATTGTGGTCACATGTCACAGTGCAGGTAACATTCACTACTTGAAGGCAGCATCCACTATCAGTGTTACCAATATTACCACTGCCTGCAATGCAATTTCCTTTATTCTGCCTTTATCCAAAAGCTGCAACATGAATCTCCATTCCAAAATAGCCAACACTCAGAGAATATTCCCAACATTCCACATAGTGGTCAGAAGGTCGGTCACAAACCACACAGTGGCAGTTTAAACTAGAGAAGTGCTCCAAACTAAACCTGCAAAAACCATTAGCTTATTAAAGAAAAACAAACACTCCCCAGACTCAACCCGCCTCCAAAGATTCACCTTTGTGATTACATTGTCATTACGTTGCTTAAACTGAACATGGTTACAGCTCTTGATATTCCAAGTTCTTTTTTAAACAGCAGGAGAAATGTGTGGAGGGTTTAAAGGCTTGGTTGAAGAATCAGAAAGGGATAAAACTCGCGGAAAAAAAGTCTAACCATACAGTCAGGAGTAGAGGCCACTGTAACACTTTGGAGAAAACAGGAAAACAGGAAAGCCAAAGCTTTAGCTCTGCTATATTTAGCTACGGTTTCCTAGTGGAAAAGCATCAAAAGAGAGATCGCACATCAGAAATGAACAAAAATGGGGGAGCGTTTCGAGAGTGCAAGGGCAGTGACGGCAATGAAAGAGAAGAAAAAGAACAGAAGAAAAACAGGGAACAGTTTCTTTCTTTACCGTCCTCATCCACTGAGAAGTGTCTGATGATGACTGGCGTAGTGTATGCTGGTGTAATGATTGGCACACTGGAGGGTGTGGCATAGCCACAGGGCACTGGCACTGCATACCCAGAGGGCACATTAGGGCTGCTGGGTAATTCCTGGGAATCCCCTTCATTCTCGCTGGATGTAGAAGTGGAGAGTGATGGGACGTGCTGGTGTTGGAGAGGAGTGATGTCGATCACAGAGTAAGGGTTGACTTTGGGTCGTGCCACACTGGAGGTTCGGTTTCCTACTGAACAGAATGAGACAATATCAGATGAGCTTTGTTCCTGAAGAAGCAGAAAAGATTATTTCTACCAATTGCAGCTTAACAGCCATTACATCAGGGGTTATATACTATATTATAAATCTATTATATTACTTGTATGGTTATGCAGGCTATAATGCCCAGTTACTGCTCTTGTTTCTCAAGATTTGTCCGAAGTGAAACCGGTCTGTGGTGATAAAAAGGTTGGGGACCACTGCTTTAGTTATTAGTATTTTTAACCAATATTGCATATTTTGCAATAGTGAGCCTCCTGTTTATTAAATTATTCTCCATGATATAAAAAGCAGGTTTGTCTCATCCGTTTTGGTTGTGTGAAAACAACATCCTTATACGCTTTTAGCCCAAAGGTGGTTTAGTGGACAAAAGATTGTTATAAAGATGATTACTGACATCACAACAAATGAAAAAAATGCCAAATATTTATACACATAAATGAAAACATTGTCCTTTTAATAAGTCAGTTTATTCTGTTAAAAGGACATTATGTTGCATTCTCATTTGTATTAAAATTCTTCTGATGGCTGTCTCGTTGTCTAGCAATGTGCCCAATCCAAAACGTCTCCATTCCCATGGTCTCAGTGACTATGAAACTTTGTTCTGTGACATTTACTGAACTTCTCAACATGAAGTTAAATCTGTGAGGGAGCACGTCAGCTCAAAGCATTCCCATGGTTTATTTTTTGGTATAATATTGGTATTTATTTTTACTATTTCTTAAACCCATTTTGTTTGTCATTGCATCCATTATGCTATGAATTTTGAGCTAAGTATGCTGAAGAAACCTAATTCGCCTTTCTAGACGTATGGGGATAGTCTACATACTTACAGTCTACTTTGCACATGCAGAGAAGAAGTGGGTAAAGCAGGAAAAATAAAAATTGGACGCGTCACCTATTTTCAAAGTAAATATATTTCTAAAGGTGCCATTGACATGAAATTCTCACCAGATGTCAATAACAACCATCCAATTCACACATGCAAAGATATCAAACTATAGATGTTCATACATTAAGTTATGTGTAATAAAATGTAATGACACAGGGGAAAAGTAGCATGAAGAAAGGAAGGTGCAAAATAGCATGGAAAGTCATGACACCAGCTGAAATCAGTAATAAGAAGCACTCCTGCTACTTAGTGCAAATTCAGTTCCAAAAAGGTGTCTCATTACAAAGGTGTCACACAAGAAACATCTAAAACCAGAGCTCTCAAGACCTTTGCAACCTTATTGTTGCAAAACCTACTAATGGCATTGGTTACAGAAGAATTTATAAACTACTGAAGGTTCTAGTGAGTGGAAAGAACATAACTTTACCATAAAAAAAGGTGATCCCTGCAAGACCTCAAACAGAGGAGTGAAAAGAATGATCAGAAGAGCTTCAGAAAGACCTGAAATTAGCAGCTATAACAGTTTCAAAGAAAACAATAAGTAATGCACTCAACCACCATGGCCTGTATGTACGCTCACCATGAAAGACTCCACTGCTGAAGAAAAAGCACCTTTAAGCTCATTTAAAGTTTGCTGACCAACATTTAGACAAGCCTGAGAAATACTGGTAGAATGTAGTCTGGTCAGATGAGACCAAAGTTGAACTGGATGCCACAATACACACCATGTCTGGAGGCACTGCATATCATCCCACAAACACCAGCAGTGAAGTATGGAGGCAGGAACGTCATGATGTGGGTCTGTCTTTCAGCATATGGTACTGACATGCTTCACATAATTGAGGGAAGTGTAAATGGAAAAATGTATGAAATGAGGGTGGACTGTTTGAGTGGAAGAATGAGCCAAATCACACCTGAGAAATGCATGCGACTAGTTTATCCAGCTGCCATCACCTTCTGTATAAAACATTCCATAAATACATTCCAGTTAACATCTTCAATATTTCCCCTGTGCCATTCCATTGCATTACACATAACTTAATATATGAGCATTTATAGTTTGATTTCTTCACATGTGTGGCTTGTTACTGACATGTGGTGAAAATTTCATATCAATAAGTCATTTAGAAATATAGTTACCAGTGTTATTTATACAGATTGGGCAATTGTGTATTTTTCCCAGCCGTCATAACCCTACCAGTCTGTGGAGCAGGTGCTGCAGCGTCCTCTGGAGGCGGAGGCAGATCACTGTCCATGACATCAGCAGCAACTAAGCCATCCAGACTCTGTATCTCCTCAGGAGGTGCAGGTAGGTCACACACCGAGGCTGTTGTAGGGCATAACGTGGCATTAGGGGTGGCACAGTTCTCAGGTGGTGGGGGTAGATCAGCCTCTGCATTGCCTGAGTTCTGAAAGGCAAAATTATTCTCGTTCCCTAGACTGACTGCACCCACTGAGGAGGGGGCAGATATTGCTGCTGCTGCTGCGCAGTGATCTGCAACACCATAGTCCTGCACAGGAGGAGTCGGGGGAGGGCGATCAGCTTCAGGAGCTTCATCACAGCTGTCATCAAACTCAAACTGCTCACCCTCCTCTTCTTCATCTAGCACTGCAGAGAGGGGGAAATTGATCAAAGAGAGTTAGACGAAATGAGATATGGTTTTGAATGATCAACATTAAACTTATTTACACTGCCAACAGGAAGTCATTTAATACTATTTTTAATATTTCATAGGCAACTATTAATTTAAGTAGTTTTACACTAAATAAAATTAGGTATTATAAACTATAATTATTCTAGGTATTTCACTCCATATGTTTGTGGGAGCAAGAATATAATAGAATATAAAAAAATAAATAAAAAGAATAATATACTAAAAGGATTTGCTTTCAAAATCTTTATCATCAATAATTCCATTCTGGATAATAAAATTTATATAAGTTTTAAATTATAACTTCCTTCAGTACCACTTTACAATAAGACAACCTGTATAAGTGTTTATGAATGCTTTAATCCTAGTTATAAATTAGGTCACCTTAAATCATTAATGGTGAAAGTAAGGCCATTATTTAACAACATGTACTTGACATCAGTGCAGATGAAAGTGAGCTCACTATTTGGCAAGTAGCCTAGTTTCTGTTTTAATTTAAATATTATAGGTAATTACTACTGATTTATTGAAGATACAAATGAACTGATTAACTACACTAATAAACAAATTTTAATGTATTTTAAAATGTTTTTGCATTTTAAGTCATGTTAACAGCTGCTTTCATCATTCAGAAAAAAAAATAATTAAATGAACAAACTATAAAAATGTATTTATTTAAAGCTTTGCATGAACTATATAAAATCAATACACAGGACTAGCATGTATTCATTTTATAAATGTATCTGCAAAACAAATTGCTTTTATATCATTAAAAAAAAGTTTTAGGAAAAGAAATCTAAATGAGTTTTGTGTGTATGAAGTAGCTGATGTGTGTTGGGAGCTGTTAGATGCAGGTGATGCCTCCAGCAATTGTATGGATGTGAAACTCTCTCAGTAGCAGCACTTCATTTAACCACTGACTGAGCCCAAACTAGATATCTGATGGTTATTACAAATAATTGTAAAGGAGAACTCTATAAATGGTATCCCAACACATGCACTGGTCACTGTATTAACTTTATTTGCATTGAGTCTAATATTAGTGATCTGAAAATAACAAAATAAAAATTCTTACATATACATTTCTCAGGGGGCTAAAACTTTTGCACACTACTGTATTTCAGGTTCAATCCGTGACTTCAGAAAGAAAAGCCTTGTCGTTACAGCATAGGTGTGTCCATAGTACCACCCCCACCCCCATGCACCTACTTTTCTAGGATACACCTAGATGCCTAGTTTTGATCTTGAACAATGATTTGCATATGCAACAATAAATTACCCCCTGGAAATTAGAAGGGGCAAATTAGGAATACAATACTGCTTCACACGTTTTTTGGAAATGTTAAAATTGTTACACCCGATAGTGTAGGTATTTTACATACATATTAGATCTCAAACATTTCTTTTCAACTCAGGCTTATAATGTTCAAAAGTCAAACCACAAACTCAACGAGTATAAAAAGCTCCTCCTACAAAGGCAGAAAAGAACCTGTGTGTTCAGCACTTCTTCATTCTTAGCGGCACTCAAAATGAAGTTGACTTTAAGCATGACTGCCACCCCCACCTCTCCTGGCCAGCAGCTATTTTTGAAACCACTTATCTACAGCAGTGCTTTGAGGACCACCCTTTAAGAAGTACAGAAGAAAACACTGAAATGGGCATGTCTGTAATTTGGAGGGTGGATCCATGTTTCTGAATGAGCCTGAGAGGCGCATCTGCATTACACACAGCAGTAAAGCAGCACCACAGCTTCGGAGAAAACAGCAGCTGCTGCAGCACCATCTCAACTGATGCTCCTGACTTCTCTTATCTCCTCCAACTGCTCAGAGTTCTTTTAATAAGGGAAGGGATCAAATCAAAGTTTAAAAGTGAACAGCCAGATCTTGAAATTGATGTGTAAAATGGGTGAGCCACTTTGACAGGGATTTATTGTGATAGTTAGATGACTGAGTGAAAACATCAGGTCTTGTGGAGTGTTCCAGGTTTGCAGTAGTTGCCAAAAGTGACCCAAGGAAGAACAGAGAGCAGAGATTTAGTGACAGGGTCATCGATGCATGTTTACAGACTAATCTGTGTAGTCTGACCCCAAAGAGCTCATGTTGTATAAAATGCTAATGCTAACAGAAAGGAGTCAGATCACACAGTGCACCACAGTCAGCAGCAGGAGGGGAGTCAATATTAATACTCAAGATTAGGCTGGTGGTGTTAATGTTATGGCTGCTCTGTGTACATGGGTGTGCTGTGGAAGGGAACAGTGATGTGTGCTGTGGAAGGAAACAGAATTAGGTTGGCAGGAAATGAAGTTGTAACAGGAATAGGGATGAGCTTCCCCCCAAAGCCCTACTGCCTAAGGGGAATCCCAAACTACAGCCAGTAGAAATAATGCAGTGTTTTCAATCAGTAGCACAGCTGCCACAAGTTTAAAGAATGTTACCTTCTATAAAAAACCTTCTTGCTCACATACCCACATTAATTTTTTTTAGCAAATGCATTATGCTTCTATAGGCTCACATCATCACTGCAACAAGGCTCATTATTCTGACATTTTCAGTGGTGGAACTGGGAAAAAAACACGCTTTTTATTGTTGAAATAACTCACAGGATGTGAGGTATGTGGTGTTTTGACGCTTCAGTGTAATAACTAATGTTTTCATTGGGGAAATACTTCCATACCTTCTATATATGTGTTGTTCTAGGTGTTGTACTCGACAACAAGCCTTCAGCATTGACTGGCTAATACTTGTGTGCCATACAGCCAATCAGAGACGGTTGTGGGCGGGACATTAAATAAAGCAGCGAGTTGAGAGCAATCAGAACTGAGAGAAGAGTTGACAGTGGAGGCACAGTAGCGCAATATAGTTCATTAATATCGGTGATGGTCAAAATTAGACACCAGTACCGATTATCTGCCAAGTGCCTAATATCGGCCCCCGAAAATCGGCCCAGCCAATAATCAGTCCACCATTAGCACTTAGTCACATTCAACAAAAAGCGAAAAACTAAATCTACATGTGTCTTTTTGCTGTCCAAAATGGAGAAATCCATTGGATATATTTTAATTGCAACTGAAATGTAGTTGTTTCCTTTGAATTGATCTTTTTACACTTTTTTCACCAGAAAAGTCATTTTTTTAGATTTGAGGCTTGAATGCTATATGTAATGCCAATGTGCCAATTCAAGTTCTACATGATTGGATTTTTATAATTATCATTACTATTACCCCCCTCCCCCATTAAAACTCATAAATTCTGGAAAATACACAGTATAATTAAAATTGCAGGCCCTTTGTGTATTGAAATTGTGATTTTATTATAATTATTTTTAATTTTTTAATTTTTAATTTATTAATTGTTCAGCCCAATTGGAAAATTAGATCTGAGTCATCAATCTCAACAATACCTCAATGTGATAATTCATGTGCATCAAATTCAGAATTTTGGAATTTATTATAACCAACAAAAATAACATTTAATATATTAAGAGCTCCTGTATAATAAAATAATAATAATAATATTAATAAATGGCTATTTTCATACTTTAAAATGCTTAATCTTTGGGGCGGAGTGCATCACAGTATTTAGTTTTGCAGAGGACTGATATTCTGGAACAGAGGAAATAAGAATCATGTTTTATAAATACTATTAAAAATCATAAATACTGTGATTGTATTTAATGTTTCTGCACTAAATCCAATCATCACGTGGCTAACTATGTTGTCTTCATTATTAAATGTTTCTAAATGGGGCAGAGGAACATCATTAGCAGTCATTGATGGGGCATTTCGCCTGTTTGTCAGGCCGGTTCACCTGGTCTCTACATGCATGAGCATGTAAATACACGGGCTGGAAAACAGTGCTGTTCTTCTGTTAAAAGACTGAGTGACAGGGTGATAGAGAGGACGAAAAATCAGCAGGAAAGGGAGGGAGAAGGAGAGAAAGACCCTCTTGGCAAGCTCTTGGATTTCCTCAGTCGTGTGAATCATGCTTCAGAAATGTAGGAAATACACCAGACGCAAGGCATGTTCTCCATTCCCCTTCTTCTTACACACTAAGTGTACAGTAGCCAGAAACTAAGCTGTTTATTTTCCGAATGAGAACTAAAGTAAAGTCAACAAACATAATATAAAAAGTAATAAGTCAGAAATCATAAACTATGCAGTAAAGGTTCAATGGAAAGGAACCGGGTTATTCTGGAAACCCTGTTCAGGAAATGATATGTCCTTCAGTGGAAACAGCTCTCTGTAAAAGTCAACAAATCCATCATACCGAGCTGGTGAAGGCTTTATCACTGAAATACCAGAGATTCTTTCGCCAGCGCCCATCATGAAAAACGCACTGTCCCCAGCCAGGGCGTCCTCCATGATATTACCGGACAAACATGGTTGGATTTCTACTTAATTTGAACTTTTAGTAAAAAGTTATTGAAGTCAGCCACATTAAAGCTGTTTTACTCTATTTGTAGCTGATGATATATATACCACACTTTACAATCACTCTCATACTGCTCATTAACAATCAAACAGAGCTGAACCAGAACATCAAATATGTACCGTAATTTCCGGACTATAAGCCGCTACTTTTTGCACAAGTTTTGACCCTGGAGTTGATTTCATGATTTTTGTGAAATCGTAAGAGGATTTGTATCTGTACATCCTATTTCTGGATGTACAGAAAGACTTAAAATGAAAAAGATGAGCATATACAAGTGTAGTACTCACAGTAAAGCGCTACTCCACAAGCGTTTGGTGAACTAGCCGCGACCTG
>JBBIGC010000001.1:37227956-37245587 GCA_037576955.1 Lepidarchus adonis
CAAACTACTGTAATTCATGTGTAACAATGGCTACTTCCTTAGTAGTTACACTGTAGTTACATGCATTGTTAATGTGTCACTACACAGTAATTAGAGACACTTAATATAAAGTGGGACCGGACATTTTAGTTTGGGTTTTAAAAACATGTAACCCCCCCCCCACACACACACATACTCAGTGGCCAAAAAGTTTCTATTACATAGCTCTCTCTTACGAAAAGGGTCTACTGATCTTATATTTCAAGTTGGCAATGTCAATATCAAATTTGGCAAATAAACTGAAATAATAATTCAAGTAAAATTGAATGGGTGTTCTCTGGAGAGGAAGACTGTATTTTTAAAAAAGGTAAACAATGGTAAATGGTCAGACAGCAACGATTGTTGTTTTCTCAATGATTGCAGAAACCAGTGAAATTGTAGCCATTATAAATGATAAATTAAAAAGTAAATTAATCAAGTTAATTTGAAACCTGACATTTTAATGTAATTAAGCATTTTTTTGTTTGTGCATGTATTTTAATACACAAAATAATGCCCCATTCTATAAGTCGCAGAAAATGCTCATTTATGTTTTTAAACTCTAAAATAAGCCGCCCCATGTTGTTATCTGCATTGTTACTGAATTTACAGTAAAAGTATCTAACTTGACACAACCCTGCAGACCTCTCTACCAGTAGTGACATTATACTGTAGTTGAGCATAAACAATTAAATTGATCAAATTTGGAACTTAACAATATCATGCCACAACGCAAGAACTACGCTGCAGAATTTAAGCTCCACGCAACATCTGCAATATCTAAGATTAGCGACAGCAAAGCAGCACAGGTCACAATTGACGTTCACAGATCCGATTTGACGAAAGGTAAGCCTAATAATTTTTAATTTCAATGTTGATCATTTTAAACTAAAAACCATGTAGATGGATGATTGACATCGCTACATGACAGCAGTGCAGAGCTGTTTTCCAGCAGCAAAGATGTGTGATCTGTGATTATGATTTAAAAAGAGTAAACACTGTTGTTTGACAAAAAATAGCTTCAGCCAAACACTGACCATGAGTGAAGGAAAGTTATCATTCATACTCTCTTACAAATGGCCAAGAAATCACCACTGGAACCACTCATACCACAGTTACACAGCTACTGCTAAAGAGTTTGAGCTCAAATGTGAGTGATGGGTGATGGGTGACGGGTGACGGGTGATGGGTGTGGCTTTACCTGGAGGTTGCTGGGAGGGTCTGTCCACACTGCCAGAGGACGGGAGGCGAAACTGGATTCCTGCGAGTAAACAACATGTGTCATACCAACACACCCCACCCTGCGTTTCAACCATCTAGTGCAGGGGACCCCAACTCTGGTCCTGGGGGGATCCAACAAAGTCTGGTAGTTCTCCTCAAACACTCTCACTAATGGCAACGAGCATGTGAGTTAAACCAGGTGTGTTTGAGCAGGAAATCTCCAAACTGTGCTGGACACTGGCCCTCCAGAACCATAGTTGGGAGCGTCCGGTATAGTGTTACTAACAAAGTGGCCATGCTATAAATAATTCAGAATGTTTTTAAAGGAAATTGATGGTGACAACTGCAACATCCGAAAAGTAGAGTGTTATTCCACTGTGTGCACCCGGAAAGAGTATAGAGATGTGTAAAATGGTGATGTATTATTGCTGTTGTGATTAATTACAATAGCATACAATGGAAATCTAAACTAAGCTAAGCTATGATAAACTCAGACGGAGCAATGGCTCCAAAGCTACGGCTGGGATCAACTCAAAAGGAGCTACGGCTCCAATAGACTCAGAAGGAGTTGTGGCTCCAATGCTACGAATGATGGTTAGAGAAGTGGGTTTGTGACCGTCGCATGTTCCATTCCTGGACCCAATCAGCAGTCTGAAGTGTCCTGGAACAAGGCATCCAAACCCCAACCGTTCACCCAGTACATCTCTCTGGATACGAGCATCTGCCAAATGGCGTAAATGTAAATATACAGTCATGTGAAGAAGTTATGAAAGCCTGTGTGTTTTTTTTTTAACATTCTTGTCCATATGGATATTTAATCTCTGGATACGAGCATCTGCCAAATGTTATAAATATACCTGTATTTTAACCCATTCTTACAAAAAATTTGCCACCATATTAAAACCACCAGCAGGTGAAGTGAGTAACATTACAGTGACTCCTGTCGAAGGGTAGAAGATATCAGACAGTCAGTGAACAGTCAGTTCTTGTGTTGGAAGTGGGAAAAATGAGCATGTGCATTACAGTCTATCGCTAATTGTATACAGTTAGCAAAATACATCCCTCTTTTCAACCTGCCATTAACAGTTCTACATGGGTGTGTTGGTGGTGCTCTCACAAATATCCTTCATATCATATCCTTCAAGAATTGCGTTGATGACATGACCCCATGTTACCGCTGAGGTTAGCATTGTTATTGTGCTCCCATCATGCATATCGTTAGAATCACACTGCGAGGCCTTTACAACATTCGCTTCTGCATTGGCTGCAATTTGCCGGAGCTATAAGGCTGATCTCCCCATGGGGCGCTGCAGATCAATTAAAGTGATGGCGATAATGGCGGCTCCGCGCAGTGTGAAACTTCACTTACCACTTCAGATCCCACCTCTGAGCCTGCGGGGAACCAATCAAAGAGCCTGGAAATATGGAAGATGCAAGAACCAAAGACGTGCGTCATCTTTCATGCCGTTTACCGCAAAGCCTGCACCTTGGAGAAGAAAGAACGCACATCGACGCTCCCACGTGATTACAGTTCTGTAGGAAAAGTGCTGATTTTTATTATGTGTTTCAATTGGTAACATTCAGCGATAACAGATCATTCAGAGCACACTTAGAATGTGGGCAAAGGAACCAATGGGCAGGTAGACCTAGCAGTGACAATACCAATGTAGAAAGGATACATGGATAAAGAAGAGCGCTCAACCCGTTCACTATAGTGTTTAGCGGTACATCTTCTGAAAGGCTATTTCCCGAAGAAGGCAGATAAAAATATATATATATATATTCAAGGTTATTGATTAAACAACAGAAACGAAGGAAAATAAGAAAGAAATTCTGAGGTTGCTGATGCTTAAATCATTCCGAAGCTCACAGTGATCCAACAATATTGAGGCAGAATGTTATTAAAAAAAGTTTAAAAAAATGAAAGAAAGAAAGAAAGAAAGCACACATTCACATTCACAAGTCAAATAAAAGGCACACAATGTAGAAGCAGCCAGAGAAATGGAGCGAGCTTATCCTATACGTCTATGTGGATGGGCGATTGCCAAGAAAAGATAATATACACCTCCTATGTGTCCACGCTATGGCTCCGGTACCCATACTGCTGGCCCTCTGAAGCAGGTTATGAGTTACTATGGTGATATGGATGAGAACAATGAGCAGGAAACAAGTTTATCTCTTTTTTCTCTTTTTTAAAATGCTACTGTACAGTGTTTCCCTGTACTTCAAAGCACCAGTGGGTTGGGTCTGAATGTGCATGTGTAACCCACTTTTATTACTTGCCGGAAAAGTCCCTGGCACAGCAAAGGGGAGACGTTAAACAGTTTAGTATCAAATGCCATCGCGTAAGGCATGAGGGCAGACAGTGCAGGACTTAGGGTCAGTTCCACTTCAGACCATTGGGGCTCAGTTTCAATCACTCATTACCTGACATTTGCCAATCCATTCATTTTTCAGTGGGTGCTGCACTGTGTTCTTCAACAGGCTTCCAACTCAAGGAATTGGCCCCAAACCCTCGACATTGCATGTAAAGAAGGAAGGCCATTTCTTCACGGGTCACCTTGCTTGCTTTACTCATGCGGAAAAATGAAAACAGTCTCTGGGGGTATGGGGAGAATCGGGGGCAAAACTGAGTACATTCACTTTAAGAGGTGACAAGGTGTTAATAGGCACTTTCGGATCAAATAGTTCTAGGGACCTTCGGACAGGAATAACCTCCTCTGAGAACTACACACTTCCAGGGTGTTTTTTCTGTTTGCATTTGCACCACCAGTAGGAACACTAATGTGACGTAAGCCAGCTGATGGTTGGCATAGCAACCACATAGGAAAAGACTGAGTACATAATTTGCTGTGCTGAATTTCCACAGTCATATATCGGCCCAATAAAGCCTGGACTTCACTGTCCATTAATTTTTCCGTTTTAAGTTTTAAGTGCTAAGAGTGGTTGTTTACACAGTTGGTGGTTGCAATGCCTGTACACTTCCATCTCAGCACTGTTCATGTTTCACTCATGGTTTTTCTAATGCAAGAAAGTACCTACCCTAAAGAATGAGCTTAAATAGTTCCTCAAAATGTTCTAAGAACTATAATTATGCTCTACCATTATAAAAGTTCCTGTGGTGCTAATACACAAAAAGGTAGAACACCTCCCAGTGGTGCAAATTACTATAAAACAAAGGTCCTCCAGTAAGAAAACGCTTCTTCTCTCCCCAAGTCAGCCAATGTGCATTGGTGGATAGCACAGGAGACCGGTGATTTACTTTGAAAAAATTGGCAACATGTTGCAAGACACTTTATTTAGGTAGTCCACTGATTAGCGAACCATCCAGTTTAACATGCATTCCACCAACAATAACTGTTCACCCTAAAACTTAGCCTTGCTCTTAGCCTTATCCTAAGCCTAAGCTTAACACTGTTGAACTGTATGTGTAACACTGTAAAGTGGCTTAATAATTGCATTGTCTTTTGTTTGACAAGGACGTTTCTAGACATAGGTAGCCTACGCCTATGGGGGCACCAATAGCGAGGCACAAATCGGGCATCGATCAGGACCTGCATGAAGTTGACCAAAAATGATCAGTTACCACTCACCACCCCCGCCACCCCCTTAATTTACTAAACTGTGTAGATCTTACCTAGGGCACCAAAATCATAATATGTGCTTTCATTGTTAGTCAGGTGGCTAGCTAACTAACAAAATGAATAAGGTCTTGTTTGCACATTTTTGGTTCTCCAGAAAACTTCTCAAATGCAAAGAGCCTTGACAGACATATTCAAATAATCTTAACTGACTTAGAAGTTCCAACTAATGCATCTATATTTTAAGTGCACCTAATGTCCCTTACCCTCAGAATCCATTTTATAATTAGATATGCCAAGTTCAGCTAATGCCCCTTATGCTATAAATCCATTTTTATCTAGATCTGAGGTCCAGCTAATGCCCCTTACACTATAGTTTGATTTTTAGCTAGATCTGTTAGGTCTAGCTAATGTCCCTTATCCTATAGATCCATTTTAGCTAGATCTGATAGGTCCAGCTAATGCCCCTTACCCTACAGATACATTTTTAGATAGATCCGTTCAGCTAATGTCCCTTAACCTAAACATCTATTTTAACTAGATCTGCTAGGTGGAGATAATGCCCCTTACAATACATATCAGTTTTAGCTAGATATGCTAGGCCCAGCTAATGCCCTTTACACTATATACAGTGGACAAAAAAAGAATTTTGTCACACTTAAAAAGATGAGAGAGTCTGTAATGTTAATCATAGGTTCACTTCAACTGTGAAAGTCAGAATCCAGTAAATCACATTGTATGATTTTTGAGGATTTTATTTGTATAATGGTGCAGAAAATAAGTATTTATCATCTACACAAGCAAGAATTCTGTTCCTCACAGACCTGTTACTTCTTCTTTAAGAAGCTCTTCTATCCTCCACTGATTACCTGTATTATTGGCACCTGTTTGAACTTGTTATCTGTATAAAAGACACCTGTCCACACCTTCGAACAGTCAGACTCCAACCTCCACCATGGCTGTCTAACGACACCAGGGACAAGATTGTTCACCTGCACAAGACTGGGATGATCCAATCTACAATAGACAGCAGCTTGGTGAGAAGAGATCAACTGTTGGAGCAATTATTAGAAAATGGAATAAACACAAGATCACTGACAACCTCCTTCGACCTTGGGCTCCATGCAAGATCTCACCTTGTGGGGTACAAATGATCTTGAGAACGGTGAGGAAACAGCCCAGAACTACACTGGGGGAAATGGTCAATGACCTGAAGACAGCTGGGACCACAGGTTACTATTAGTAACACACTATGTCGTCATGGATTAAAATCCTGCTTAAGAAGCACATGCCCAGGCCCAGGCCCATTTAAAGTTCGCCAGAGACCATCTGGATGATCCAGAGGAGGATTGGAAGAATGTCATGTGGTCAGATGAGACCAAAATGGAACTCTTTGGTATAAATGCCATTCGCCGTGTTTGGAGGAGGAAGAATGCTGAGTTGCATCCCAACCATACCCACTGTGAAGCATGGGGGTGGAAACATTATGCTTTGGGGCTGCTTTTTGACTGATCTGTATTAAGAAAAGGATGAATTGGGTCATGTATCATGAGATCTTGGGCAAAAAGCTCCTTCCATCATTGAGAGCATTGAAGATGGAATGTGTCTAGATCTTCCAGCATAACAATGATCCCAAACACACCACCCGGACAATGAAGGAGTGGCTACATAAAAAGCATTTCAAGGTTCTGGAGAGGCCTAGCCAGTCCCCAGACCTTAATCCAATAGAGAATCTGTGGAGGGAGATGAAAACCCATGTTGCCCAGTGACAGCCCCAAAAAATCACAGCTCCTGAGAAGATCTGTATGGAAGAATGGGCCAAAATACCAGTTAGAATTTGTGCAAACCTGGTGAAGACCTATAGGAGACATTTTACTAACCAAGGTTACATTACAAAGTATTGAGGTGAACTTTTGACCAAAGTGTTTTCTGCACCGTTATACAAATACATTCTGCAGTTTCCTAGATATTTTTCATATTCTGTCTCTCACATTTAATTTAAAATGACAGACCTCTCATCTTTTTAAGTGGGACAACTTGCAAAATCGGTGGATGCCAAATACTTTTTTGCCCCACTGTTTCCATTTTAGCTAGGTCCACCTAATGCCCTGTACCTTATAGATGCAATTTTTATTTAGATCTGCTATGTCCAACCAATGCATCCCCAGATCTATTGGAGCTATCTAATAAAAGTTTTTATTTTCCCTTTATAAAACTCACAAACTGCAGCATGAGTAGAAAATATTATTCTGATTAAACATTCTGTCACAAACAGTACACCAACTATCCATGTTCTGATTGCTACATACAAGCCAAAAACATTTAACTAAACTGTTAAAGAAATTTTCCCTCTTTTTCAATCATGATTTTTCTTTTATTGAAGGATCATGATCAAAACCCTCTTACAGTGCAGTGGAATTTTGGGCCCCCATTTAACATTTCAGCATGAATAAAGCAATTCGGTGGCCCTCATTTTGATACATGTAAAACTTAACCTTTCCTCTTCGCACAACTTATTGACAGTCATATATTACTTAAGTCATTGCAGGAAAAAACACAAGATACATTAGGCTGTATAGTCACAATAAATTAGGGAATATCTATATAAAATGGAATTCTTTTGAACAATAACCAGCAAGGATTCTTTTGTTGTTTTTTCAGTCTTGTTCATCCCAGCTATGTACAATATGTATGATTGTATATGTGTTTGTGTTTTTGCGTGTGCATGTGTCCGTCTACAACAGTTTAAGTACAGAATGCATTCAAAACATCACCAGAAACTGTGCAAACTGCAGTCGTTCACATCCCGATTTGTCTTCAAAAGTTTCACAGTACTGAATCCACTTGCTTGTTTCGACAGCAAGGCTTTGGCTTTGAAGACGTGTAATATTATAAACTGTAATATCATTTTGTACGTTTCTTCATACCAATCTGGAAAACAAGCTTGATTCCTATTCAGTCTCAAAGGAGGATCATTAGTCCACGTTCAGGAAAAAAACATGATCAAAACCCACAAAACGTATCAAAGAGATCTGTATCACGCTTGAGCAGTCTTTGGTCAATGTTCGGTTCTCATCCTGTCAAAAACCATTTGGATGAGGGGATTTTTACATTCTGCTTCTGCAGTGTGAGTCAGTTCGACGGCAATAAATAAATTAATTAAAAATAAATAAATAACCACAACAGTCTTAGGTTACGAAAGAAAAAAGTTCACAAACTCTTAGAGAGCTGCTCTGGAGAGTTTCTCGATGAGAAGTTCTTGTCCACTTCCAACACAATCACAGTATGTATCAAAATATTTTTTTGGGGATGGACAGGCCGACTGAACAGGCTGTAAAATGAAGAGAAGCAGGTTCTTGGAAAATGCAACTTTGGTTCATGGGTGAGTCATTACTGCACTGCGTTAAATAAGTGCTTTGGACACTAATGTGGTGTGGGCGCCGGCATCAAGCTGCTTTTAGCTACGTCCTCTCTCAGAGGCTCATCAGGTCTGGAAAAAGGTTCCCTAATATACTCAAACCTCCCTGACTGGTTCTTGGCTGTCTCTCTCGTTCTCTTTCTCTCTCGCATTCATTTACTCATTCATGCTCACACATAGACACACCTGTAAACACACCTGTAAACATTTTGCTACATTACCACATGCTCTTATGCTTGGTCTTGTGACGCGAAATATCCAATCACATGTCCCACAGGGCTTCAAGTGCTCTTCTGTGTGCTCAAAGAGACAAGGACATATAAGACATCTCTGAATTATTGGAATATTTTTTGTGGTAGATCTCCATACTGGCACTCCTGGACATTGGCATTCGCCCTCGCGCTCGGCGCTGCCATCTAACCCACAAGAAATCTCTGCAAGAAGGAGATGAGCTGCTGGATGCCATCGCTCCCCTCGGTGATCCATTATCGGTTGTCTCTCGCTTAGATACATCTAAAGCAGCCTGAAGCTCTAGAAGGGATAAGTTAAAAGGGTGCACAGTTGCTGGGTCAATAGTTGCAGGGGAACTGCTATCTTGCTCCGGTCTCTCTGGTTCCTCATCCATGGCCGGAGTCTCAAAATCAAAGACATCAGGCTCCACTGAGCACAGAATGGCCGAAAAGAGCATATCAGATTCCAGGAGGTCAATGGTAGCAGAATCAAGAGTGTCTGACTTGATTGGGTATGATGTAACTTTGTCAGGAGCAGGTGTCTCTCCAAGGTACTGGGCAGCTAGTTCTTGAGTCTCAGGAAATTCTATTGGACCACTCTCAAGTGGAGACAGTTCAGGTGAATATAAGACACTTGGGTCCATAAAGCCTGGTTCTAATGGACTAAGGATTTCAGGATCCATTTGTGGCCAGCTCAGAGTTGTTACATCCAAAGGTTCTTCAGTAGGAGAGACTGACTGATGTAGCTCCATTGTTTCTTTCTTTGACCACAAAATGACAGGTTGAGCCTCAGGCTCACATGTTGTTGGACTTGGAAGTGCTGGAGACATAAATTCTGGAGTCGGGGGGTTTGACATATCTGAATCTACTCGTTCCGGAGTTGCCGGCTGCAAGAAAATGGTGTCCAGCAGTTCTGGGAAGGGTGGATCTTCTACTGAATGGTCATCAGGCTCATCAAACTCTGTTTCTGGGGTTGGAGGGTCTGGGAGATCTGCAGACTCTGGACTTGGCAATCCTGGGTCTAACGATTCTAAACTTGGCCACTTCAAGTCATCCATTGATTCTGGGGTCAAAGGACTCAACACAATAGAATCAACTTGTTCTAAAATGGCATAGTCTTCCATGCTTGGATCTATGCTTTCTTCCATTGGTTCTACCAGCACAATTGGGCTTACAGATCTCATAGTTGGATGCTGCTGGTTGGTAGATATACAAAGGCCTGGAGGTGGTGGGCTTTGATTAGCCTCTTCTAAAGCTTCTTGAACAGAGGAATGCAGAATGGTTAGGTCAAGAGACTCTTGAGGTGATGATGGATCTGGTGGGCTTATATTATCTGGATCAAGTTTAGGCCAGTGTAGGTTGGCCAGGTTCACAGGTTCTAGGTTTGTAAAATCTAAAACAATTGAATCCTCCCTTTCTGGAGTTGGCGTTGTTGAAAAATGTCCAAGATCTATTGGAAGTTCTGGTTCTGGAGGATCTGGAGGGGTCATAGGGTCTGGATCCAGTTCAGGCCAGAACAGGGATGCCAGGTCCACAGGTTCTGGAGGAGTCAAGTTAGCAAAGGTTGGATCATCAAGCTCTGATAATTGTGAGTGTGGGTCTGTTTGGAATAAACGTCCAGGAGTCGAGACACATAGAACGTTAGAATTCAAAGGCTCTGGGGAATGCATGGATAACACATTCGGGTCCACGGGTGAAGGGCAGTTTACAGCTGCGTCAGCTGTGTTCTGTCTCACTAAAGTCTTGCTCCCAGCTTGGGTGCTGACTGATACCTGAGCCCCAGGATGCCGGGACTCCTTTGCCCAGCTGGGAGACCAGGTGTTGTAGCGCTGTGTAAAATTGGAAAAGTTGCTATTAAAGGCCCTGAGCTCCGTGCACAGGTCTCGTCTGAGCTCAGCTAGCTCTTTCCGCATAGCTGAAACATCCTCCCTCCACTGCTGGCTGATGGCAAGAGCCAGGTCAGCCGTCTCTTGGACGCTTGACTGAACAGGCCGGGGCCTGATAGGGATGTTGGTTTTGTGCGGAGGTAGCGATGGAGCTGTGGAGGAAGAGCGATTGCTGTACAAGCTCCGCGATTCGTCTTCTCTCCCAGATCGGCTCGCATCCCTCCGGGCCATGGAGGTTATGTTTGCCTCCTTGTTGTGTAAATTGTCCTCATTAAGCAAACCAGTGCCCTCCAGCACTTCATTTCCCTCTGGAAGACAAATATAAACAAGCGGGAGAGTATATAACACGCTTACAGGTGGGGACAGCTGGAGATAGACTGTGACGCTCTTTGAAAAGCTTTGTGTACCGTGTCTGAAACAAACATGTGAGCCAAATTAAGTTTTTGGATTGTGGGGTCTGCTGTTTTTTTTAATCAACTTAAATTGGTGGAAAAAACTTAGTTTAGAATAATTGATTTGAACACCTTAATTTCAAACAAATTCTGGATATCTTGTCAATTTTGCTTGTTTTGTGACAAAACCGCATGGTCAATGTTTCTTCAGCTGTATGTAAGGACAGATGCTAATTTTGACAGACAAATTGGCTTATTTTGGCTCACATTATCTTGGGTTTGTTTCATGTTTTACTCTGCCTTCTCACTCAAACATTGATTTGCATGTACTTTCCCACTCCCTCAAAGCACAAAACATTGAGTTCTACCTCAGGGGGGAACCTGAAGATGATAATAACAGCCATATCTCCATGAGCATAATCAAATCCCTCTGACTAGCAGAGGCCCTGTGCTTTGTGCAATGGAAAGAGGCAAATGCGAGCGAAGCTTTCAACCTAATCTCTCTGGGTGTCTCAGCAGAGCAGGTATGAACCCTATTGAACATGAAAGGCCCGTCTACAAAAAACTGACCAGTAATCGAGTGGAACCACGAATGTTCTACAGTTATTCCCTTGATGTAACAAAGTCAAAGGGCTTTGTCTTTCATGGTAGAGCCAAATGCAGTTACCAAGTCAACTGCAAGTATGATTCAGTGAGAAGGCAGTGTAAAAATACAGGCGAACATCTACAGTATCGAGCCTCTCCAGCTGTTCCTAGCCCTGTTTCCAATCTCCTAAACGGGTGAAGCCGCCCGTATCCGAGTGCCTCAAAACGATGCTCCTAATTTTGACCCCCGATATTGCTTGCATCTTGTTACACCATTCGGCCTTAACAGTTCTCTGAAAACTCAAAACACTCAAGAGCGGTGCCAGCAACAGGCCCTGTGGGAGAGAGAACTCAACACTGAAATGGTTTTGAGAACAGCTGCACATCACAGAAAGGAGAATGAGTACAGGGAGAAGAGAGAGGGAGAGATAGATAGAGAAAGATGGAACGGGAGAGAGACAGACAGAGAGAAAGAAAGAGAGAGAAAAGAGAAAAAAGTGAGGAGCAAAAACTAAACTAAACTAAAAAGAAAAAAGAGAAAATCCAGGAAAAGTGAGAGACACAGAGCCCACTGAGTGAGAAGCATTGAACCGGGGGAGCATTGCGCGATCGCATTATAGTCCAGCTCATTTCTCCACCAGCGCCTCTCAACCCCTCCCTGACTGCTCTGTGGGCAAGCCCAGAGACAATTGGGGTAGAAAATTGGACAAAGTGGAGTTCCAAATTGAAAACCGTAAGAGGAATGCACACAGTGGAAGAATACAAAATGTACTTTCCTTGATCGGAAAAAGAAAATAAAAAATCGGATGTTTCAATCTTCACCATTTCTCACTTGTTTATGGAGGGTTGTTCTCCCGCCCCCGAGAGTCTGAATTCAATAGGGTTCATAGCCTAACTCTCTAAGGCACACCGAAAACTTACCTGTTGGGTAACAAGGCAGGCAAACAGTGTAGCTCTTTTGCTCATAAAGCAGTTTACATGCATACATGCCAAACACAGCACAAGGCATCCATACAGGACATCACTCAATGGAAAGTTTCTGATCTCAGTCAATGAGTATTTGTGTCTAAAGTCGAATCCTCAGTGGTATTAACACCTACAATGTCAAGAAGGGCACAAATGGGAATTCTGCTTTATTCTTTAAGACTGTAAGTGGTATTGAGCTTAGTGTTTCAAGGCAGACATCCCTCCCTACACAAAAAGACCACGCGTGATGAAACTAGGCTCTAACTGGCGTGGAACAATAAAGGTTCCCACTTTGTCTGGAAGGAGCAAATTATATGTACAAACCCCATTTACAAAAAAGCTAGGTTATTTACCCAAAATGCAACAAAAAATCTAAAATCCGCAATGTATTAATTCATGTGCTCCCTTATTTAACTGACAAAAGAAAAAAAAAAATCTATAGTAATATAACCATTTTTTGTAAATGAATTCAAATTACATTTTGATGGCTGCAACACACTCAACAAAAGCTGGAAGAGAGGCATGTTTACCATTGTGTCACCTTTTCTTTTAATAACACTTTCTAAGTATTTTGGAACTGAGGATACTAAATGCAGGAGTTTTGCAATTGGACATTTTGTCAATTCTTGCTACTCAACAGAAGATTTCCTCTTCACCATGCACTATCCATTTTCAATACACATCGACAGATCAGAACTGGCTGCAAGACAGTTAAGAACTCTGTGTCTACTACCCTTTGCTGCTGTATCTTGTGTAAAATGTGGACTGGCATTGTCCTGCTGAAATAAGCATGGATGTTATAGGAAGAGCCTTAATTGCAACATATGCTTCTCTAAAATCCTAACATATACCTCAGAATCAATTATATATTCACATATATGTAACTCACCATGGCATAGGCACTAATGCACCCTCATACTAACATAGATACTGACTTTTGCACCTCTTGATAACAATGTTCTTACATCTTGACTTGTTGACACCTCACTACCAATAGGCCTCAAAGCCTATGGCCTCGACTGGCCCGACGACTCTAACAGAACACTCTGTTCTCTGATATACACCTAAAATCTCGTTTCCTATCTTCTGAAAGCTTCTGAACATATGACCATAAGTCCTCAGCATCAAGGACGACTCTGTTGTGATTCAAAGATTACACTCTAAATGTCAGCTGAAACTTAGACTTAGACCTCATGACGGTAACAGCTAGTTGTAACTGGTTTATGGATGACAAACTCTTACTAGCCTGACCAGGTATAAAGCCTTGGACACATATTAGTCAGAGCTGCTCAGAGATTTCAATACCTATTGACCTCTGGGTGCCGCTCATCTCTGCTTAACCTTCTCTTTGGAGGACCTCGCGTTCCACAACCAAACTCTTTATCTGTAAAAGCTCTCTCTCTCTCTGTGTCTTAAATAAAATCTTTAAAAATCAGTTTGGTGACCTGACCTTTCTTCCTGAAGACCGTTGGCACAGATCCATCAGTTCACTAATAGCTGAAATGTGTATTCATCTTACCCCAGCACTTGGTTCCATAGTCCACAGTTCGACAGTTAAATTTGAGATGTGCCCAGAGAGCTTGCTGGCATGTGTGCATAAAGTTCAGTGCAATTCAGTTTTAAGTCACATTTCTTGATGCATTGACAGATTGTGTTAAGTGACAATGGCTTCTGAAGGACTCTTGAACCCAAGTGGTAACATTCTGACTTTACACACTAAAAAATATCTGAATCTTTTCGCAGTATTATGTACAGTAGATGGTAAATTGTCCTAAATTCTTTGCAATTTTTACTTTTTAAATGTTCTTTTCCAACTAACTAACAATTCTCTCACGATTTTGGCACAAAGTGGTGAGCCATGACTCCCTCTTCCTGAGCCTTTGTTGGAAGCTACTTTTATACCCAGTCATGATCCTTCATCTGCGACCTGCATAATCCAAGTCTTCCAAACCAGTGCTACTTTAAATACTTTTTATACATTTGCACATGAACTCTGTACCAACTTTTGTTGAATGTGTTCCAGCCATCACATTGTAAATGCGTGTATATTTACAAAATACAGATGTTCACCAAAACTGTTGAAAATCTTTCTTTCTACTTTTCACATGTATGAACATATGATAAGATTTCTGTTTTTTTTTTGTTTTTTTTTTGCATTTTGGAAAAACCTTTGGAAATAGGGTTTGTAAATGCAGATCAACCTCAAATGTACCGTATTTCCCCCCAAAATAAATAAAACTCACATTATAGGCCACCCCATTCTATATGAAACAGAAAATGCTCATTTATGCTTTTAAACTCTAAGATAAACAGCCCCATATTATTAACCACTGAATTTACCGATCTGAAGTAAAAGCATTTCATTTGGCGACATAAATTGATAATATATTGAACTTACTGATATGATAATGCAATGATACCCTACAGAAATTAAGCTCCAGGTCGTTGCTTTTGCGAAGCAACATCTGCAACATCCAAGACCGATCCTGGTGACTAACATGTATCCGACATTAGTGACAGCAAAGCAGCACAGGTAACAACTGGCGTCGTTTACAGATCTGATTTTGAAGGATTTGAAGAAATATAAGTCTAATATTGTTTGCATTTCAGTGTTTCTACTTTTATACTGAAGAATTTACATGTAGTGCCCCCGCCCTCCAGTCATTCAAACAAAAATTAAAAATTAATCTTTTTCCAGCCAACAATAAACTTTTGTTCCTTTTATTTCTGTTAAATTGAGCTTTTCCCAGCTTGTATTATATGCTAGGATTTAATATAATGTGGCTGAAAAGAGAGGTTGGATGCGGCGGCACCAATAAAGTAACAGAACATAGTCAGTGATCTGTCTTTGCTTTGTGTTACCTTTCAAACTGTTTGTAGCTGCAGTAAACGGTATTTTTAAATTCAACTAATCATTTGGGGATGTCATCTTTTTGTACTGAGTTGTACTTTCAGCGAATGTGTTTAGACAAGCCGCCCCATTTAAGAAGCCGCACCCAACACCAGATTTGTAAAACTCATGCATAAGCCGTGGCTTAATGTTGGGGAAATACGGTACCTGTGTTTTAAAAAGAGGGATCACGGTGTAGAAAACCTTTGCTCCTTTTTTATAACAATAAGAAATATGTATCACTCATGCACTATGAGTCATGTGAGTAGATGTTGGTGCCTTGTTGCAACTCACCAGCCGTGGACCTGATGGTAGAGGTGACGGTGGACGAGGTCATGGAGGGCACGCAGTCGTCGTCCTGCGAGTAGCCTGCCTGAATGGCCCGAACGTAGCTGTGGCTGCGTGTGCGGAAGCAACCGGGCAGGTCCAGCGCCTCCATAGCTTGCGATTCCACCTCGCTGAACACTGACTCGCACACCGACTCAAACTGACCGTTTATCTCTGTCTCACTCACCTGGACAAAGGAGAGAGATGAACATTAATCCTCTCTTTTTGTCCTCCTGTGCCTTCTGTTTCACTCGCTCATCCTTTTCTCCATTCTATTGACAGCTGTCAATTTTATGTTGCTGAGTTTACCACCAAGTTTGTGTCTTCATTAGTAAATGATTCATTTTGTGAATATGTCTAATATGCATTGGTACATATTAAACACTGATGGGTGGTTTGATTGATTAGGGATGTTTCCATATTTCCACACTCCCTGGCTGTAGCTGTGTAGCTAGCACACTGCCACCTTTTAAAAGGGGTGGGGCTTAAGCTTGGAATGTATAAATCAGGTGTCCAGCACCGTCTGACCTGTTCATTGGCAAGTTTAGTGAGTGTGTTTGAGAACTGGAACTGCCAAACTCTCAGGGACACCAACTCCCCAGGACTGGACCTTGGCTCCCCTGCTTTACATCAGACTCATGTGGAACAAACGGAAACACTCTACGTTTTAAAAGCTGCTTTTCTGGGCTGGAGATGATTGTGAGCTGCTGCCTTTTTCAGCCCTGCATCAAAAAATGACCTCTGACCCCCAGAGTGGTTGTTTACATTAATGACAAGAAGCCCAGTCTAATGCATTTGGGATGATTTATTGCTTTTTTTTTATACAGTATTGAACTTCTACTGAACCATGATGGAACAGTGCCATCTATGTGATGTAATACCTATAGTAGGTCTTCATTTTAACAACAACAACCACAACATAAATCAAATTCCTAATCATCTATATTTCACTTATCTATTTCAATATCTAAAGATAACTACTGGCAAAGTGATTTGTACTGGACAGGTGTGTGGATACAGTGGTGCTTGAAAGTTTGTGAACCACTTTTTATTTCATTTTGTATATTTTTATTTGAATGTGACCAATAACATCATCTGATTTTCAAACAGGTTCTAAAAGTAGATTAAGAAAGATTAGTTAAACAAGTTAAATTATTATAAGCAGTCACATATTTATTGGGAAAAAAACAACAAAAAAAACCCAAAGCTCTGATAATTTGTATGTGGCAAAGTATAAACTGAAGGTGTAATCAGAGTCTGTTGTTTTCTCTGGATTTAAGCACCACTGTATTTCCGATGCATTTTTATTCATGATTTTAAATTTTACAATTTTTCTCCAAGACAGAGGACTGTGTTTGTATGTGTATATACAACACTAATTCCAAAAAGTTGTAAAATTGAAAATGAACATAAAAATAGAATGCAATGATTTGCATATCATATAAACATCCTAATACATATCAAATGTTTAAACTGAGTAAATGTACTATCTGAAGAAAAAATAAGGTCATTTAAATGTAATAGTAGTAACATGTATCAAAAAGTTAAAACATGGCCAATTTTACAACTGTGTAGCATTCCCCTTCTTTTAACAATAGACAATAAAAGTACGGGAACTGAGGCCGTGTGTATGTGTGTGTGTGTGTGTGTGTGTGTGTGTGTGTGTGTGTGTCCATCCTTTCTCAAACCCAAGGAAACCTTATAATAATGTACAGTGGGGGAAAAAAGTATTTAGTTAGCAAGCAATTATGCAAGTTCTCCCACTTAAAAAGATTGTAATTTTCATCAAAGCTTTACCTCAACTTTTTTAATAATTTCTTTGCAAATTATGGTGAAAAATAAGTATTTGGTTCTGGCTCTCACAGACCTGTAACTTCTTCTTTAAAAAGCTCTTCTATCCTCCACTCGTCACCTGTATTAATGGCACCTGTTTGAACTCGTTTTCAGTATAAATGACATCTGTCCACAACCTCAAACAGTTACACTCCAAACTCCACTATGACCAAGACCAAAGAGCTGTCAAAGGAAACAAGAAACAACATTGAAGACCTGCACCAGGCTGGGAAGACGGAATCTGCAATAGGTAAGCAGCTTGGTGTGAAGAAATCAACTGTGGG
>JBBIGC010000001.1:37264010-37278057 GCA_037576955.1 Lepidarchus adonis
CCCCCCCCCCCCCCCCCCCCCCCCCCCCCCCCCCCCCCCCCCCCCCCCCCCCCCCCCCCCCCCCCCCCCCCCCTACTGGAACCATTAACCACAAGTACAAACTGTGGAGCTTGGTCAGATTTTATTGCCGCACACCCAGCAGCGTAAGTGTTTTGCAGTGTCCTGTGGGGACTAATATCTAATTTAAAAAACATGGAGAAGTAAAATTAAATAAAAGAAGTTAAATAGTTTCTGTAAACATATTCTAAAGTATGTAGGTGCTTGAGAAACTATGCATACAGCAGTAAGTAGTCGGTGGCACATAAAAATCCAGTGTCCAACATAATGTTTGGGACAAAGACTGTTCCACAGTGTAAAATTCTAAATCAAACAGTTCAAACATGGTTAAAGTGTACATTCAAGGCTTTAAAGTAATTTGCGTACATTTTAGTTTCACCATGTTGAAATTACAACACTTTCGTAATTGACAATTCCAAAAGATGCATAGCAATATGGGTACAGTTACCGGTGCAAATGCAGTAGGTCAGTGGATGCCCACGTTGGCCTAAGGAAATTAGGGGACACTGGCTGACGTCTAGTGTGAAAGCCCATTATTGGCCCACCTTGTGTCCTGGATCCTGGCCCAGGTGCACTTCTGTTCTCCCCACTCATGGTGTCCGATTGTTTTTTTTTTGGTTGTAATGTCCATTGGCCAGAGGTCCATTGGTCATTGGCTAGCCGCCTTAGCGTGTGGTGTCCTCAACAGACCATCAGCACTTTCGCTGTGTGTGCTGCAATCGCTGCATAGCACCTTCTTTAATGCAGATCTTCTCAAGAGCTGTGATGTTTTGGGGCTGTCGCTGGCCAACACTGACTTTCAACTCCCTCAACAGATTCTGTATTGGATTGAGGTCTGGAGACTGGCTAGGTCACTCCAGAACATTGAAATGCTTTTTACGTAGCCACTCCTTCGTTGCCCAGGTAGTGTGTTTAGGATCATTGTCATGCTGAAAGATCCAACCACATTTCATCTTCAATGCTCTTACTGATGGAAGGAGCTTTTTGCCCAAAATCTTACGATACATGGCCTCTTTCATCCTTTCATTAATACGGATCAGTCGTCCTGCCCCCTTTGCAGAAAATCAGCCCCAAAACATAATGTTTCCACCCCCATGCTTCACAATGGGTATGATGTTCTTGCGATTCAACTCAGCATTCTTCCTCTTCCTCGCCAAACACGGCAAGTGGCATTTATACCAAAAAGTTCTATTTTGATCTTATCTGACCACATGACTTTCTCCCAGTCCTCCTCTGGATCATCCAGATGGTCTCTTGCAACCTTAGACAGGCCTGGACATGTGCTGGCTTAAGCATGATGGTAATCCATGATGACGCAGTGTGGCCATGGTGGAGGTTGGAGTCTGACTGTTTGAAGGTGGTGACAGGTGTATTATATACATATAATGAGTTCAAACAGGTGCCAATAATACAGGTAACGAGTGGAGGATAGAAGAGCTTCTTAAAGTAGTAACAGGTCTGTTAGGGACAGAATCCTTGTTTATTTGTAGATGCTAAATACTTATTTTCTGCACCATTATACAAATACATTCTTTAAAAATCCTTCAATGTGATGTCCTGGATTTTTTTTAACATTCTGTGTCTCACAGTTGAAGTGAAACTTTGATGAACATTACAGACTCTCATCTTTTTAAGTGGGACAACTTGCAGAATTGGTGGCTGCCAAATACTTTTTTGCCCACTGTGTATATATATACAGTTTCTTCTGAACTCCAAGAACCTGGGTTATATCAGTACATTTGCACAAAGTGCAAACATTTAGTGTTTCCTTAGAAAACATTATGGTAAACACTCAAATGCTCGACCAGTCAATCCACCCTTCATTCACACACTCACTCTTTGGGCTGATGTTCACCTCTGTTTGGTGGAACCTGCCTTGGTGCTATTGATCGGTTCTGCCAGGCCAGTCTTTTTCAAAATCTGCCGTCAACAGCTCATAATGAGTAGCCTCTGGCTTAGCCTCTTAGCGGCTAATTATCTTACCAGCAAATGTCAACAGCCCCTCGCTAATCCCTGTCCTCATTGTTTAGATGGTGACATTTAGGCCGAGCACTCATTATCTCCATTCTCCTCACACACGCCTTGACCTACCACACACAAATGAAGGTCACAGAATAAACGACCCCGATACAGCAGATCAATGGAGAAATGTGTACTGGACTTGGGAAAAGTTTGGTGTGGAAAGTATGTGTTGAGTAGCACCAGTTGGTTAACCAGCAAAATCCGGAATCGGCAGCATTCAGTGCATTTTCTTAATGATGGATGAATATCCTGAAACCTTAAAGATGTTTGGATTAGGTTTTAAATAATCATGATAATCGTTCAGTATAAAAGTAACAAGCTCATTAGGGTTTTCATTTTTAACTGCATAATGTGAAAAGGTCATTTGTTGCGTTGCTTGTTCCCACCAAACAGTGGAATCACAGTAATGAGTTCCTTCCAGCACTGCTGGAGAAACATGCCACTCCATTAACTGATGTATTACAGCTATAATATACCCACAGTAAGGGCAGGAATGAACAGCTGCAGCCCAACTTCCTTATTACCTGGAGGTCCGTCCAACATGATTGCAAATAGAATCATTCTTAAAACAACTGGAAACAAAGATAAAGTTGTTTTGTTTAACAATACATTATACAGTACCTTTTTGACTTGCATATAAAGTCATATACAAGGGGCGTGTCATACTTAACAGGACATCTTGTGGTTACATCGCTGCCCCCTCACCCCTTTTTACAGTATGAAAGTGAAAGTGAAAGTAAATAGCATAAAACGTTCAGAAAGTCTCCATCTGGGGTACTGACCGAGGAATAGCCCCATTGCATTACACACGTCTGTGCTTATTTAAAGGAGTTTTGACTTGCGACACACCCGAGGGACGGAACCCCCTCAACAGTTTTATTCAAGTACCAGTTAAACTTTTAAAACGTTGTTGTCAACTTCACGAAAAGGCCGAAAACCCATAGTAACTAATTCCTGGATTTTTGTTGTCTCCTCGATTACAGTTTTTACTCCTTTTCTTTGCTTTTCTCAACCATCCATGAACGTTGCAAATAAACACTGAATAAACAAACATTATTCCTATATAATCTGTACAACAAACATTTCATCAAACTCCTCTGTACCTCTGACAGTCCAGGTCTTTTAATGCTACTGACTCTAAACTCTTCCACAGTCGCTTCCACACTGCACTTCATTCTCCACTTTTAAACCCGAGCTAATACCTTTTTCTTCTTCCTCTCCTTCCACCTCTTGCTAAAGGAATAATTTCATCTCTCTCTGTTAAGATTACATTAGATTTGACAAAAGCTCTATAAGTGTAACATCGTTATTACTGTTTCTATTACTAATACTATTAAACATTACTCACTGTTGCCCTCTGTTGGTGTTAAAGCACCACTTCGAAGTTACACTTTCACCTTCTAATACATTATTTTGGTCTTTAGTTTACATCCCTTCGCTTCAACTGATAAATCATTGAAATGTATGTCTGATTACAATCCTGATTATGTTCTGATAAACTTATTCTGAAAACCAAAAAGCTTCTGGGCAAAGCTGTGTCTATTTGGTCATATTGGCATGACTGCTGACCCAGGGTGCGTGTCCACTGTACATGTGTTTTTGGGTGTTGACAGAAGTGTGGGGGGAGCCAGGGGACCCCAGGAGGCATCAGTGCAGCCCTGTTTGGGAGAAGGGCTCTTGGCAGAGGGATGGTGCTGGGAACGTGCCTCTTTACTGCCAATAATGGGTCGTTCATGCAGGAAGTGACCGTCTTCACTGCGCGTCTAATTCGTATTGCTTCATTAAAATCTCATTCCATCTGTCTGTGTGTGTGCGCAATGGACAAAACACCAGGTGCGTAGAGTCTTATGCCTTATGATTATGGTCCTTTGCATGGTCCTGTTCGCAGGTGCCACAGGGATGGAGATGGCATCACTTCCTCATACCATCAGAGTGGCCAATACGGTGTAACATACCAGTTACATGTAGTGTGCAGTGTGTGCAGTAATGTGCAGTGACATCGGAATGATATATTTATGCATTAGCATGGCAGGTAATTATGTGATCAGTATCGTATATCAGCCCAATTGCATTGTATCAATAAAGTGGGTGGGGAATGGAGGTGGGGTTATGCCATGTACACACCCATCCTTTCTCAAATCATGAGTTTTGGCTGCAGAATCCAGAATCATAATTTGCATGTTTATGTGGTCGAACCCTATTGTGATGAATGGACCAATAGAAATGTTCCAAAATGACATGACGATCTTCCAGCACATTTAATTTCCTGTAGAGTTACTGTTCCAGAGATTCAAGGTTTATGACCATAACAAAATTCAAGAGATGTGTATTATGGGCTGTTACAAGGCCCATAGACCATAAGTGCACCCACACTGCATGGGCAAATTGAAAAAAGCTCACCCAGCAGAGCTGGAAATGCAGAAGGGCATGATGTGCCTGGCTTGATGTGGAGAAATAGGCTCCTGGGACGTGAGGGGAATGCTTTGTGCTTTTTAAACTAGGTGCAGCAGAGTGGCTCTGCCTAAGGCCAGAAACATACTTCACGCAAGGAGGTGAATGCTTTCAACCTTCTCACAAGTGTGTTTGCTTTCTTATAACTGTCACAAAGCAGCTGATATTGCAAACACCATCGCAAGCCAATAATAATGCTTGTTCCAAAAATAAGCCTTCTGATTGGCTGTTTAAATTACATTCTGTAATCGTGTTGTTAACGTCAGTAAATATCCACACAGTTGCTCTGGTTTAAGCCCCACCCACTTGTTTGTCATTGTTATTTAGGAATGCGTACTGTAATGAAAACATAAATATCAGAATTGATCATTTTGGTGGAACATTTGCCAGTTCCTCGTTAGAATTGACCATATGTTGAAAAGTTATGTTTATTAAATTGTTATTAATCTGGCACGAAGGTGGGAACCAACATTACGCATTGTTGTAGATGGACTCCTTAGAGCGCTACACACACACTATTTTGACTGGAGCTATATGAACTGGAAACATTGTTTTTAAAAGTTTTAACACTTAAATAACAATCGTTTTTGTCCTCATATGTGCCCTCCCTGAAAAAACACTGCAAATTTGGTCTAGATGCACCACTGCGCACAATATGACCAGCACTGGGAAGGTGAAGGCAACCATGTGCTTCCTCAGAGTCACATGACGTATGCTATAGTGTAACCTTTGCACTTCTAAGGGCTGATAAAGCCAAAACATCTTATTCTGACAATTCAGACAAGTCTTGGTTCACCTCTATCATTTTAATATATTGCAAAACATCATAGCCTGCACATGTGGTAATATAATTGAAGTTTTGCCAGACTGTGTAGCCAATCAGGCGCCTGTACGCTTGCGTGAAGGAATTTTACACTCAGCATTTTTCACCTCATTTCAGGCCCTTATCGTCAGTGCCCTAAGGCAGGGCCCAGACGGGAGCACATTAAAACCCAGAGACAGAAGCCCCTGAGCTTGGACATATTAATATCCAGAGGTCTGGCCCCAGAGCCAAGCTGATTAGCATGTAGAAGCAAACTCTGAGAGCTGGGCGTTATTAAGGCAAGAGTGTGGACCCCAGGCCCTGGGATATTAAAGCCTATTGGCAGAGCCCCATTCTGTGGATATTAAACCTTTAGGAAGTTGCTGAGTGTGCAGCATACAAAGCAAACAGCCACAGAAATAAGAGGCTGTTATCTGCAGTAGCTGCCTCTGTGGTTCAAGGGCACCGGTCCTGGAATGGAGCAGTTGTGTTGATGTCTAGCTGTGTGCTTGAGATACAAAGCACCTTTGCTCCCTGGGATAAGTCCACTCTAAACACAGCTGTCTAATAAAGACACCTGCCTGTCCATCTGCGGCCATCTTGAAAAGCTTTTAGTGTTGGATTGAATGGATATACACTCCTGATAAGGGTACGACCCCTCGAAAAGTTCCACCAACGACTTTCTCTAGTCTGTGCTACAGTCAAATTTGAAGGACAGTGATCTACAGTTTAAATCAAAATAAATCTGATTCCAATAAACCACACAACTCTGGAATCTCCAAATTCTAGTCTAGAAACTCTGAGGTAATGTTTATTGATAATATACACTTGCTGGCCGCTCAACTGTTTGTTAATACAAATAGCTTATAAGGCAATCACATGACACCAGCTCAATGCATTATGGCAACTTGATGTGGTGAAGACAAGTTGCTGAAGTTCAAACTGAGCATCAGAATGGGGAAGTGACTTTGAATGTGTAATGGTTGTTGGTGGTCTGAGTATTTTAGAAACTGCTGATCTACTGGGATTTTCACACAAGATCACTAGGGTTTACAGAGAATGGACCAAAAAAGAGAAAATATCCAGTGAGAGGCAGTTGTGTGGATGAAAATGCCTTTTTGATGTCAGAGGAGAATGAGCAGACTCGTTTGAGATTATAGAAAACCAACAGTAGCTCAAATAACCTCATTACAACCAAGAAATGCAGAATACCATCTCTGAACACGCAACACGTCCAACCTTGAAGCAGATGGCCTACAGCGCTGGGTGCCACTTCCTTCAGCTAAGATCAGGAAACTGAGGCTACAGTTTGCACAGGCTCTATTAGAAAAACGTTGCCTGGTCTGATAAGACTCAATTTCATCTCTGACATTCAGATGGTAGAGTCAGAATTTAGCATAAACAACATGAAAGCATGGATCCATCTTGCCTTGAGTCAACAGTTCAGGCTGGTGGTAGTTTAATGGTGTGTAAGATATTTTAGTAGCACACCTCAGGTCCATTAGCACCAATGCGTTGTTTAAATATCACAGCCTACCTGGCTATTGTTGTTGACCATGTCAATCGCCTTAATGATCAATTTTTCCATCTCCTGATGGCTACTTCCAGCAGGATAATACACCATGTCACAAAGCTCACATCATGACAATGAGTTCACTGTCCTCCAATGGCCTCCATGGTCACCAGAGCTCAATCCAATTTCGCACCTTTGCTATGTGGTGTAATGAGATTCCCATCATGGGTGTGCAGCTCACAAATCTGCATCAACTGTGATTCTTTAATATAAATATGCAGCAAAATCTCTGAGGAATGATTCCAACACCTTGAATCTACACCACAAACTGGACACTGAAGCCAAAAAGGGGTCCAATTTGTAGAACCACGGAGTACCTAATAAAGTGGTCATCTGACTGCCTTCTGGATTTCACACTTTGCTGGAATGCAATCAAATCAAGTGATCATCTGACCACTGCTATGTAGTCATGGAGCACTCAGCCATCCAACATGGCTATTTTACCAAACCGTGAACTCTAGAGTGACCTTGTCTGTGTTTTGCTTGTAGCTTGTCTGAGTCTGTCCTGTTGGCATCCATGCCAACGTCATAACAACTGACCCCAGAATTATCTCCGAGAGCTTCCTCCTGCCTCCACCCCCATGTTTACCTCACCCAGGCTCTCCCAACAACACCCTTCCTCTCTCTCTTTACCTCAGCAACTTTCGTCATGGCTGCCAAGTCCAAGTCCATGGCAGGACTCGTTTCCTCTAATCCTATTGAGACACAGGGTTTACGTAACCTGGGAAAACCATATAAGCCTTCAGCTCAGAGAAGAATTTGCAGATACACGCACTCAGCAGCTCAGGCGTGTTCTCTGGGAAGCCCTGGCCTGAGTTGGAGAGAGACAAAGGGGTAAGAGAAGAAAGAGGACAGTGAGGGATAGTCTAATACTCTATGGTGAAGTGCCACAGTCACATTCAAGTCTACAAAGAAGCAGACGTTCCCTCTCACGTCTACATACCGGAGACAGAGATGCTTTTCCGGCTGCCTCGTCTTACTCCCGGGTACATTCGCTACCTGCAGGTGAGTGGTGTAAATAGCAAAATGAGTGATTACCTATGGTTTAATATTGAGACAGTCTTCATCTGTGGGGACCCACCCAGCTCCTGGTGGTCTACCTTCTCACACCTTACAAGTCTACCACAAAGAACATGGTTTGGTAGGAATAAGAGTCCCACAAACAGTAGGTCTTCTCCAACTGTAAGTAAAGGGAATCTACATGTTACGTATGGGGGCAGCTGTAACGGTTAGAGAGGTGAGTTTGTGACCGAATTCCCAGAACCAGCCAGCAGCAAGGCCCCGAACCCCCTACTGCTCCCCATGTGTTGTTGCAGTAGCTGCCCACTGCTCCAGGAGTGTGTGACCTCGGATGGGGTAAATGCAGAGAATAATTTCCCCATTGGGATTAAAACAGTGTAATATATCTTAAAGAAATTACACTTGAACATGTTTTGATGTGGTCTCTAAATTATGGTGCTTTTAGAATGATGAGACTTTTTAAATTGTCCATTTTTAAGACATCCACCAATCAATGGCTTCCAAAGTTGTAAAATACTAAAGTAGCAAACGCAGACCTGCTATGTTGTGATGGATAACCTGCCAGCATGTTCTCTGACTCTTTGTATACATAAACCAAAAAGACAAATTTTATGAATTTCACAGGTTTATGAGAACAGTTGAGATGCACCATTGGTTTCAGTCCAAATGTTCCACACCAGCTTCATGGGCAGAAAGCTCAGAAGGAAAATTTGTAATTGCTGCCCTTAGGAGAACGATATTTTTCACCAAATCTTTTACAATCCTCATTGAAAAGTGATCTTTTTGACTCAAAGTTTGCGTGTTTGCGTGGGTTTCCTCTGGTTTCCTCCCACTGTCCAAAGGCTTGTGGTTTAGTTTGACTGGCTGCTCTAAATCGCTCATAGGTGTGTGTGAATAGTTGTTGGCCTCCTGCCCAGGGTGAACTCTACCTTTGCTTGTAGTCAGCTGGGATTTGCTTCCGCTTCCTTGTGACTCAAAATTAATTGTTTGGAAGTTTGGCATCTCTTGTCTTATTAATAAATCATACATGTTTCATTAATACTATATATTGGGCATTAGTAGACTTCAGAAAACATAGACTCCTCTACAACCTTCCAACATTTTTGTGTTCAATAACACAAAAATAATAGATTTGTGGTGTTTTAGACAAAAACTTGGACTCTTTAATGGGTTCTCCTGGCTGAAGTAGGTGAGCAGGAAAGGATTAAATGTCCAGAGCACTGGGACTCAGGACCAAGGCTGGAAACCCTTGCTCCAGAACAGTGATGGCCAACTCGATTTGGTAGTTCCCCTCCTCAAACATACTCCCTAAACCTGGTGAGCAGGTGAGTTAAAGCAGGTGTGTTTGTGTTGGAAAATCACCAAACTGTGCTGGACACTGACCACAGCTGGGCACTTCCTTTTAGAGTGAAAGAATCATTTTTCCTACGCACCTGCAACATACTTTTTTGGAAAGTCATGACTCCAGCATGACTTTTGGCCATTATTCCAGTTATTCATAATTAAAGAGATTTATTTGGTACACTGCATGTTTTTTTGTACTGTACTAAATGAAGCATTTCTGTTAGACCAGCTGAAAGTGCTCTACCTGTCCTGGGACACTAAATGCAAAAGAGCTGTAGAGCATCAGTGCTCCATTTTTAGACCTTTTGTCATTACCGTTCAAGTAAACTACAGTTCATGAATCAAGACGTCTTCTTTGTTGAAAAAGATTCATACTTTTCAATCTGTTTTTATTCTATTTTTCAAAGACTACCCATTAAAACGGCGTGAGACGGCTTGTTTACTGCTTTCCTGTGCTGTGAGTGGTTTTAAATCACTGCCTGGGATTGAGAGCGAAGCTGCTTAACTGTCTGATTCATAATGTCACCTGGGACACCTATTCCTCTTCCCCCTTCACTCATGTTGGCTCCCAGAAGTGCTATAATCCAGTCCTTCCTCTTTAACAGTGACAGAAGCTCTGTTTGTCATGGTTGTTGAGTTTATCGTCTCTTTTAGGGCTGTTAGCCTCTGTGTGACTGATGGTGAACATATTGTTGAATCCAATGGGCCCTCAGTTGACTGTATTATTGGGTTTCTGGTGAAAGAAAACATGTTGGCTTAGGATTTGAGTGGGATATGTTTTGTGGACATACATCCAGTAGGTAAACAAGGCACCAATGTGCACTCCATTTTTGATGTTGAGTCTAAAACCGATGTGTCCTGTGTACACGTTAAGAAGGAGGCACTTCTTTGGATGTTGTGTGGATGCATTAATCAGTAGGCTGATCAATAAGAGCATGGATATGGTTACACTCCGTGTGTGAGGTTATTTTACAGTCTAGCACAGGGATCCTCAGTCCTGGAGGGTCGTTGGCAGAGTTTGGCAATTTTCTGGTTCAAACACACCTACTTCAACCACCATGGACACCATCCATCCAGGACTAGACTTGGGCAACTTTCATAGAAGCTGGTGTGATGGATTCGGATGGGATTGTTCAATTTCTCCACCAACCATGTGAAACTAGTCCTACCTTCTCAACAGGAGCTCCTTGTTGGTCTCATCCAGAAATAAAAGAAAGGCCTTTCTTGTTTTCCATCACACTGTAGGATCATCTTTGTTGCTAAGTGAGCTCTGATTTTACAGGCACATACTTCCTCCCACACAGATGACAGCGAAAGCGGCCTTCTCAAATGGTTTTCCTTCCATTTTGTTCACACACTTCTGCGTGCTGCCAAATCTGCATCTAAATGCATTATTGTCTTCTCAAGAACAAACAGTCCCACCACTGACTGAGGATTAACCGGAAATATCTTGGCAGAGAAAGGAACAGTCAGTAAGCGAGCTCTGTCTGCGTTCTGAGTCCATGATGACTCGTCGTATTTGTCCTTTATCACAGCGAGAGAACAACTGCATTCAGGACTTCAGCACATCTAAACATCTAAACCATGGACGTAATTATGACATGAAACTTTTCTATTTGCTATATGATCACCTGACCCTGAAAGACTAGATGGTTTATGGGTCAGTCTTGCTCCAGCCTGTAGTCATGTACAATTTGCATTAACTAGGCCCAACCCCGGTCGTGGGAATCCGGTTTCCCGCACAGATTTCTCTGCTCAACACAGCTGCTTCAGCTCAATGTTCATGTTCATGGCCTCCAGGACCAGATTTGGGGACCCCTGCTTATGACCCTCCTTGCTCTGCCCATGAATGTTTTCCTGCTCATTTGCAACACCAAGTTGAGCAACTCTAGTCTCGCAGCAGCAGAATTGTGTTGGTTTTGTTCTTTGAACAAGGTGATGTTATTGTGTATTAGGTGCAGGGGTCCAGCACCTGGGTTGGGAACCACTTCTCTGGAGTAGAACAGGTTGTAGATGACCAAGCACATGGAAGTCTAAACTCTGAACTGACGACCTCTGTTCTCAAGGTGTAGCTGGTGGAGCTCTCTCAACACGGAAAAGAACAAAAACATAAAGACATTATAATAGAATTTGATAACGCATCTTAAGTACTGAAGGGTCTCCTAATGTTTGCATGGGTTTACTCCGGGTGCTCTGGTTTCCTCCCACTGTCCAAAGGCTTGTGGTTTGGGTTGACTGGTTGCTCTAAAATGCCCGTTGGTGTGTGTCTGTTGATGGATAACGATGGTCTGTCTCTGTTTCTGGCCTTATTTCCAGATTGTAACTTCCCACCAACCCCAATTGGATTTGGAAGAAAAAACGGTGTGCAATAATTTAAATAAAATATAATATATTGAAATGTAATGAAATTAAAATGCTAAGTTAATCCTTAAAGAAAGATTTTGCTGTGCTGTGTTATATTATTATTATTATTATTATTATTATTATTATTATTATTATTATTATTATTATTAGGCAGGCGGAAGTCAAGCCATTCACATACAACACAACCAATTAGGGAGTTAACAGAGATGAAACTCTTTTCTTTGTGATTATGATTGGTGAAATTTTATGAACAGTGATATTTTCTAAAGTAATACATAATGCAGCAGTTCTTTCTAATAAAGTCGTATCCTTTGCTTCCTCAGACCCAGGCCATGCAGACGATTAGCAGCCGGGCTGGTGATGTGGTCATGCCCCGGCTGGCGGTTCTTCTCGGGGCGCTGGGTATCGGGATGTCAGGTTACAGCTCTCATCAGCTCGCCCTGCACCACCAGCCCTCCACCCGAGTGCGCCAATGGGTGGAGAGAACAATGCCCTCATCTTACCAAGCGGCAACTACCATGACCACCCAACACTTGAATCTCAGCCAGCACAGCTCCACACCTTAAATGCCTTTGATAGAGATAGCAGATGGAGTCAATCATGCCTGGTCGTTTGTTTATCGTTTATTACGTTCTGCCCAGTGGAGGACAAGAGGCCATCTTCTAGCTAGTGAATTCCTGACTTCACTTGACATTTTACTCAAAAGTACCCACTGCTTAGGAAGTGTTTTCCTCTCTAGAGTCTGAATTCAATTCTGTTGAGCAGAATTGTGCAATATTGGCTGCAAGTAATAGTCAACAGTGTTGTAGTTATGGAAAAAGTTGGAATGGCATTTACGTAAAAGGTTTCTGTGATTTAGCATTCTGACAAATTGCAGTACATTACAGGAAGTATTGGGGGCTATAGCTACTGTCAGTTTGCTGCACTGTAATGGAATAAAAATAATTTGTTGCCATTAGTGTTAGAAAGGTCAGAAAAATGAATGGTTCATAAACAGTAGACAGGTTCATTAATTATAGGTAGTTAATTGTAGCTGTAGTACATACAAGTTCTCCCATGAGGTTCTCCAGACATGGTTTTAACAGTATTACTATCCATGTGGACAAGGCCCAAATGCATTTGTCTACATTTCAGCCATTGAGTATTGTTACTCTTTAATTACAGTAATAAACAGCTCCTTACTGAATGCTCAGGTGAATAACCAGCAGGTGAGGTGAAGGACTGAAACTGACCAATCTAAGCGTCTTTAATCAGTCGTGATGCTTTACAGCAACAGGTGGAATCCAATCAAACGTTCTGACAAAACCAGTCCTGCAGCTCTCACAAACATGACTTTCCACTTCAGTGTGCTGAAAGGCTAGTTTTCCAGAACATCTGTCTAGTTCTGGCATTGTGCAAAGTTCCAGGCTTATAATATGGAGCTGATTGGATTAAAAATGTGACTGTGAACTCATACCAGACGTGATCTTTTAATGTTGTGTCAGAAGAGACCTGAAAAGTGCCTTAATTAGCCCTGAAGACAGATGCCAGAGAAAGCTGCACTTTTCCCATAAATGGCCAGTTACGGTCAGCCATTGTATTTTATATTGTACGTTCTGATAGAACTTCTGAATGAGTGAGTTTGAAGAAGTAATATTCCTTATACAAAAGCATGGAGAATATGCTAAATGAACCGCTAGCAAGGATGATTAGCAGTAGCATGGTTGCATTTAACCTAGACGCAGAGTTGTCGGGATGTAAACAGGCTTATGTAAATGTCGTGTTTGGTTTTAACGTCGCAGCCGCGTTGCAGGTTCTTTATTTAGTCTGTAAGATGGAGCTGGCATCATCACAGCAGCCATGATGAGGGATATTAGCGCTAAGCTAATTTACCCACCACAGATTAGACCAGACGCAACCTCGTGCACATGTAATCCCACAGCTTCTACATGCAAAATGAAGTCTCAGGAGGAAGTTTTCTGCTATTACCAGGCATTCAGTTGGGTCAGGCCTATGGTGTTCTATACGATCCCACAAGATCCTCCCGTCTCCACTCCCTACCCCTGATAAATAATACCACCCCTCACCAGTCCTCTGCCCTTGTTAGAGGACTATTATCATCATGTCTTCCATTAGATCCATCTCCATTACAATTAGTCCATCATATCAATGGACAGCTCTAAATTACAGGACACATTTACAGTAAATACGGATGTGACCGGTTATTAAATGTTGCAGATTAATGAGGAACACCAGAGGAAGCCAACGGCGAGAGGAAGGTCTATGTTGAGGATTTTTCTAATCCGACTAATTGAGGGACAACAAAGCCAGCTGTGTGTGTGTGTGTGTGTGTGTGTGTGTGTGTGTGTGTGTGTGTGTGTGTGTGTGTGTGTGTGTGCGTTTTACAGATTAGACCCCCAACACAAAAAAACACC
>JBBIGC010000001.1:37314169-37330685 GCA_037576955.1 Lepidarchus adonis
TGCTGATTGTTTCCTGAACCTGGAAGTCGCTTTGGACAAAAGCGTCAGCCAAATGAATAAATGTAAATGTAAATGAGTGGAATGGTTGGGACCTTCATGTTTCTTTACGAGGAATAATACAAGCACACTTTTGACCCTCCTGTTATCCATTAATATTTTCACACAAGACTAAAGTAACGAGTAAGTTCATTAAAATGCTACTAACTTATTGAGTTACTTCACTTCTTCATGTTCCAAACTGCAATATCCATTTTGGGTGCTGGGGAAGCTGGAGCCAATCCCAACTGACTATGGGCCAAGGTAGGGTTCACCCTGGACAGGAGGCCAACCCATCAGATGGTAACACAGAGACAGACAACCATTCACACACAAACTCACACCTGTGGGCCTTTGGACAGTGGGAGTAAACCGGAGCCCCCATAGAACACGGGAGGAGCTCCACACTCAGTTACCTGTGGCCGAACTGAGGATCAAACCCAGGACTGTCTTGCTGTGAGGCGACACCATTACAGTGGGTTTACAGTAATAGTATAGTTGTCATCTTTGTCATCTTTCATCATAGCCATTAAAGAGAACTAGATGTTATGGCTTCTTAAAGATCCTCACAATGAGATAAGGTCAAGGAAATACAGCTAATTTAGCCCATTAAGCCTTCAGGAAGAGTGGACTTGCTTTACTCAGGGAGAGTTATGCAGCTGCAGAAAGCTGGACTGGTCAGCAAAGCATTTCTCAACAACACTGCCATGACCACAATGCATTTTTCATTCTGTTCACATTGTGCAGTTTTTTTTCACACTGCACGTATCTACTTTTCTGTACACTTTTCAAATGCCATTGCATGGCAAACTGGGAGTGTTCTAACTCATCCTAAACGCTCCACTCCCTTCCTGAGGGAAGGTTTGGAGTCTCCATGCAAACACAAACACAGTCATCACTGCCTGCCTCGATGACTCACCACTAAAACTCTCTGTACAGAACCACATGCAGAGGAAAGACCTCAAATGAGTCATTTCTTTTCTCAGTATTTCGGCTGAGTTTAGCTCTTTCACAAGAAATCAGTCAATTAAACAAAACACTGTTTTTCTTTCTACATTTGCACGGAAGTTATGAGCATCTAGTTTCACATACAAGTAATGGAAGCTATGCCACAGACATCAGTGACCACGAGTCTACAAGAGCACCATTGGCTTCTCCCCCTTGTCCCCATCATTCAATGCAGTGCTTGCAAGTGTGGACGTCTGCTAGCTGATGTTGCAGAGTTGTCAGTCAGTATCCGTCTCCAAGTATATTAAGTTGACCCTTGTTGTTGCATTAGCAGCAGTTTGTGAAAATGTGATGGTGCTTCACAGGACTCATAAATCACAACGTGACACAACATTAGGCAATGATAAACTCACTGAACAATTACGGTTTCCTCAAATGTTACAAAAAAATGCACAGAGGCTATTGTATTTAGACATGCTTGTTTGAAAGAATGGGCATGTTACTGCATGAAAACAAAGTGCAAATGATACCCATGATGCAATGTGAAGGTAAGTAGCCCTTTCATAAATAGAGAAAATGTTAAGTTTTGAGGTATGGAGTCAAGGCAGGTGGTGTGACCACAGAAAACCCATGGACTTTTGTCATTATTATACAGTAGTCCCTCATTTTTCCCTCAAATCCACAATAAATGGATGCCATCTGCCAAAATGTTTTTTAAAAATAGTTTAAGCCCTTAATTATCCTCCCACATTCTTTAAGCATTATAGACACAATTAAACACATAAAGAAAATATTTGCAAGCATATTGTAATGGTTCTCGAGGGAGAGAACCACCAAATGACCACTCACACACAAGTTATGCCCTTTAGAACCAACTAGGAAGTTGGCCAGGTTTTATTTGCTTACTCAACTAGTCTTTAAAAAGACCAAACTTTATCCTGTGCGTCCCACAGGACATGAGCATGAACCTGTGAGTATGGCGGTGAATGGCCAAATCTGCCCAAGCCACTAATCTCCATCACGGAGATGGCAGACTCGGACGTTCACCGCCAGCTCGCTCCTACAAACACAACATGCCGTCAACATAACACAATTAATGTGTGCGCCTGCTCCTCTGCCTGCAAATCACACAGCACATGCATAAACTGCACAAACAGTAGCATTTAGACAACTCCCATGATGCACCCTTCTCTCACAGCCAATGGGAGCTGCCCAGGACCATTGCAATATAGTGAGGTAAATTTTGTGTAGAATTCGTAGAAACTGTACTTCTAGCGTAGCGTAGCCTATGCTTATATTTTAGGTATTTACACTAGCCTAGCCTATAGCTGTACTGCACTTATATTTGTGGTAGATTACACTAGTGTAGCCTAAGCTTTTTCATATACAATCCACACGTAGATGCCGTTACAGTATATACTGGGGAAATTTTGCAAAAACATTTTTATATGTTTCAAATGAAATCTGCAAATAGCCAGGGTAGCAAAATGTGAGGGCAGATACTATACAGATATCTATGTACAAGTACTAGTTAACAGACATGTTGAGTCGTGGTAAATAACTTACCTGACTCTCTCTAGCTGAAAAGAATGGCCCTCCCTCTCCCCCAGCAGTCAGCACGATGCTAGCCAGCATGCTCAGTTTAAATGCTCAGTTTGAAAAACTTATTTGTAACAATAGTCATAGTAAACTCATGTTAAGCACATGACACTAATTGGTAGCCATGTGCATCCATTACTTTTTAGCTGCATTAGTTTTATAACTCCAGTGCAAAACTAAAGAATCAACTGTCACTCTACTCACATCTGGATGAATCTTTATAGATTCAAGGGTCTTATAGTTTGATGTCCCACACAGTTTGATGTCCCTCACTTTACCTGGCAATGAACAGCTGAGCTCACCAAAATGTGCTGGACATCAGTCTCTGTGAGATGATTTGCGATGATTTTTGTAAAAAAAAATTATAATAAATCTTTATTAAATGTTTCATAAAGTAAATGTGACTTACAGAATTCAGAATGCTTTGTTCTCCTGCTTTTTGCATATGAGTGAAAACAACACTTTGGTTCCTCTCAGTCGTAAGAGGGAACTGTATCTGTATCTTCAGATTTAGTTGTGTAATTAGTGTTTGTCTAAACCTGTCTGTTCCAGGATGAAGATGCAATTTTTGCCTTCAGGAGAACAGTCAACTGCATGTTTGTGCATCTCTGAGGAATGAATTGCATGTGCAGAAGTCAGTTCCTGAACAAAAATACAACAGCCCATCTGCAATGCAAAGCAGCATCTGGTGAATAAATGACCTGCCCTGCTTACACTACTATTAAACTCTTTGTGTGTGTGTTTGTGTGTGTGTGTGCGTGTGTGCGTGCGTGTGTGTGTTTTATAGTTTTGTAGAAGTATTTCAACAAAAACAGAAACTTACTAGCTATATATGTTCACCACAAATATTTATATGAAAAATCATTGTTAAAGATATTGACACATGTCAGTTGCAGACCTCCCATGGTCAAAATCTGTCATTCTTCCGAAGAAAATGGTAATGATTCAGCGTGTCGTATTATGTAAAGATTGAACTTTTATGTCATTAGATGGCTAGCGCTAAAATATTAGCATTCACATTAGTCAGTAGGGGGCGCAATGGATCATAACGAGCTAGGGTCCTGCACTACAGGCCTCTTCACCAAAGATATTTCATACTTTTCGGTGAAATGACAGTTCAGCTATTGTTCAATAAGTGCGTTGTGCACAAGATTTCTCTTGATTTGTGAAGTTTGAGTGTATAAAATCATCAGCCAAACATTGGTATTCTCTAATGATCAGTATACAGCTATTTGTACCTTCATATTCAATTGTTATATGAAACAGAAGGCATTCTGGATATTTAGTGTATTTATATTAATATTAATATTAAAAATCTTCATTGTTTTACAGCTTTCTGTCTTTTCAAACACTCTATTCATCATCCTGCAGACTTTTTTTGGGTTTGGTGTAACAAAATGTTGTGAAAAAACAGGTCGAGTGAGAGAGAACAAGACAGACGAACCAAAAGAGACAGACAAAGACAGAGGGCGGAGAGGGAGACAGGTGAAAGCTTGTCTGAAAGAAGAGTACATCTAAACACGCTTGCACACGCATATGCAACAAAACCTGTATCCTTTCATCGTTGAGTGATAAAGAGGGAGGGAGGGAGTGGTATGAACCAGGAAGGGATAGAAAGATTAGATTTATCTGATACTAGGCTTCACCAAGGCCCAGTGTTTGAGGCAAGAGCAGGACCCTTGATAAGGGATTAGGAATTGGCCTGTTTCCTTTGATTGAAGCATTGGCAATTAATTTACAAAGGTTAGAAAATGAAATGGCACAGTGAATAAGTGGAAGAGATACGTCTAGAACAGTTCAAAAGAGAAGAACATTTTAGGATGTTCTGACAGGGGGAGGTACAACCTAGGGGCCTTAACTGAAAGGGGAAAACTCAAGAGAGTACATTCTAGAAAAGTATGAATGTGGGAGAATAATCTAGAACAGTATAAACAGAAAAGTTTGGAGAACAGTGTGAATAGAGAACATAGTCTAGAAAGACAGCATTCTAGATCATTCTGACTGCCTAAGTACCACCTAGATATTCATGGCTGGGATAGCACAACAGGCGTAGCTAGTTCTGGGAGGGTAGGATAGCCCTCCCTCTCCCCCATCACTTAGCACAGTGTTAGCCAGTGTGGGTGTTCTACAACAGGGTCCATGAGGAAGTACATGCTATAACTTTGTGAAATGACGGATGACTCTGCTTTTCTTTAGGCTTTTTCTATTGTGGATCATTTCATAACATTCTGACATACAGCCATCAGGAAACTCATTCCTCAAGAGTTTTTCTACTACATTTCATTTCGGTCATGATGATTATGCAAATTTTACCATAATTCTTTTCATACTTTTCTTAGCTGTAGAAGTAATGTGCAAGTTCACCCAGCACTGCAAAGGTACATCAAGCATGAAGTTCTTGTGTTGAAACTGATCAACTGAATTTTATTTGTGTTGTTTAATGAAAGAAAATGTTCTTTTAAAATGTAATGCCAGCAACATGTTTATAAAAAAAGTTGGGACATGGGTAACAAAACACCTGGTGGAAGATCTCTCAGTTTTAGTGACTCAAAGAGCAAGAAGTAAAGATGGGGACACATAAAACTAACTAGTTTATCTAGCATAAACTTAAAATGGCAATGCTGTCGCCTCACAGTAAGCAGGTCCTGGGTTTGATCCATGGTTTGGCCATAGGTGCGTTTCTGTGTGGAGTTTTAAAACTCATCCCAGGTTTGTGAGGGTTACCTTTCTGTGTTGCCCTGATAAGAATAGTGTGAAGGGTGTCCACTCACATGTGTGGATAGTGTGAATGGTGTGAAGGGTGTCCACCCACATGTATGGCACCAAACACAGGAGAAGATTCTCTAACAATTTCAATGCAGGAGAACATTATAGAACTTTATGAAATAAGGGCAAATATTCTGTAAGTGTGGATGGGGTGGGCATTTAAGAACTTTACTTTAGGAAATGGGTGGAGAACACATCCTTACAACTTACCTCAAAACCATTGGGCAACAACCTGTGGGAATCTCTGTTTTGTCAATGAATCCTGATAATCTAGCCTAGCCTAGCCTAGTCTAGTCTAGTCTGCTAGTCTGCTAGTCTGGTTACTGATCTACAGGCTAATAAAAAGCCAATCTAACATAAGTGTTACTTCCAGAGTACAGTAACAACGTACATTTACTTCAGTACTGTACTTAAGTACAGTTTTTGAGTATCTGTACTTCACTTGAGCAGTCTTTTTGTGAAATGTTTACCTTTCACTTCACTACATTTGAAAGACAAAACTGTACTTTTTACTTCGCTAGATTTCTGTCACGATTCTCATTACTTGCCACCGAATACACAGGTAGTTTGCATATCATTTAAAAAAAAGGGATGTTAGCCAATCATCCACCCCGACTGTGGCATTTGGCAGTTGATTGACATACAGTACAACCAGTCAGACCTCTTGTAACAAGTGTCACCGCGCATGGTCAATCAATCAATCATGCTACTGCGAAACTCCAGATAACAAATCACCTGGACCAAGTATGAAACCAAAATCTGACCTTTCATTAAAAAGTGCGACACTGACTACCCACCAAAAAGCTAAGAGCTATTAAAAGAGAAAGGTAAGGAACTATGTCCGGACTATGCAATTCCATTTAGTTTAGGAGTTTAATACAACATCAAAGTAAGGTAATGGTCCCCATTTCCCCAAAATTATATATATTTTTAAAGTAGCTCGCAAGCCAAAAAATGGTGGGTACCCCTGCAATAAATCTTTTACTTTTGTCCTGAAGCAAGTACTTCAGTAATTTCACTTAAGTAAAATTTAACTGTATGACTTTCACTTGTATTGGAGTAACATTTGATTAGTGGTATATGTACTTTCACATAAGTAATGAAGTTAGGTACTCTGTCCACCTCTGCTCACTCCTCATTGGTGAGACAGAATCTTAAAGAAAAACAGTGATTCTGTCTTTATTCAGTATAAAAGAGATGTCAGCCACCATGGTCCACATGTTCATTAGAACGGCTATTGTTCTTTATCTTCCATACCTGTACAACACATCGCTGGGCTTCCTGCTACCATGGACCATCTCCCTGTACTTTAGGCTTCATATACATATAATATTTTTATTACTAAGCTATAGGCTGCTAGCTGCTAGTTTCCAGTTACGACTGTTTAATTTCCTTTTTATTTTTGTTGTTTTCCGGTATTGACCCGAGGTGGATAGGTTCCCCTTTTGAGCCCTGGTTACTCCCAAGATTTCTTCCTACACATAGGAATCTGATCTCCATTCTGTAATGTTGCTTTGTGAAAACATGTTGGAAAACCGCTTTACAATGAAAATTGTATCAAATTTCTTCTGCATTCACCAGGTAAGTCTTTCTTAGCCACTTCACTGAAAAACCTCTCTCTAGGGGAGACCTAGATAGCATGTGCAACTGGAAAATGCCTTGCATGACAAATTTACATTTGTGTCTCCTGACTCCTAAGACACCCACAACAAACAGGACGTACAGTCAAACCCTGTTAGCTCGTCCGTTATGTCGCCATGAAAGACGTTAGAACAGATTTCCTTCCATGTTATTTACCTTGTTAAGGTAAATAAGGTAAACAACCTCACCTCTCACCCTCACTACAATGTGCAAAGTGTCAGGCGTATACATTTTCCCTCTATAGCTCGCCAAACTTCCGTGTTAGCGTTGTAGCCTAGAATGCACTCAGCTGTTCTATAGGTCGGTTGCTGCTGCTGCTGCTGCGGTTGGTGGGTGGGCGACACTAACGTACGATGGACCAATCAATGATGCATCCTCGGTCTGGTTGACGTCTGGACCATCAGTCAACACAGGAAACCCCACTGCTGATTGGTTGGTCCTGTCCATGGTCCGCCTTCGCTAGTATGACGAGTCGCATGTTACATTTTAATTTCAGCCTGATGCCTATTACAGTATTTGTGAATTAGACCTAAAATGTTTGGTAAATGAAAGTTGAAATCTCTGACTGGTGAGCAAAAGAAGGAAATTTGCATCTTTCACAGCAATAACTTGACAAAGACGCAGCCGGACATTTTTACTGCTCAATTTCATCAGCTCTTTAGGAATTACACACAATATTAACATATAATTATTATGTTATAAATCTTTTTCTTTGAGCTTTCTTTTTTAAAAAAATTTAGAATCTTTAATTGTATTTTAAAGAAACAGGTTTCAAAGAAATGTCACTAATCTTACCCCGCCTCTCGCCACATTTAGGGCCCAGGCCAATAGGGGAGCTAATGGGGTTTGACTATATTGGCCACACATCTGTTTTAGCTTGCTAGCCATAATGAATGCTTCTTATTCCTGGGTCTAACTTTCTTTATACTTTCTTTTCTTTTCTTTTCCTTAAATTCTATTACAGATTGATATAATTACCTCACTGTTTCCTCTGTGAAAATAAGAGAAATCATTAAGAAAACACAAAACTCACTTTAATGAATCTGAACATATAAACACAAGGCGCTCATGGTAGGCAGGAAGGAATGCTGAGAAGATTAAGGCCAAAACAAGGAAATCCATGATAGTTTACATTCAAGGATGCATGTTTATGAGTGAAAAGCCAAACATGCTCGCCCCTCATTTCTCTCTGCAACATCTGTAGGATTTGATCATAGAGCTACACACCTGGAGATAATTCAGCTCAGGAGAAAAAAACACACACACAAAGAATCCAGCCATCCATGACTGGGCCTGTCCCGCAGCAATATTGCAACACATGTTGAGAAAGTGACAGAATTTCAGTAATATTCCAGAAGGTGCAGAAAGTTTGCATTCCCTGAGCGCAAGAACTTGCCCATCAAATCACTGTAAACGTGTCGATGATAGTTTCTTTGCCTGGAGTATTCCATTTGGAGACCATAAGCTGTCTTTGAATGGTAATGGCAGTCGAGCAGACCACAAAGTAAAGAGGGGAAGGTGAATAATACAATAAAAACTCAAAACATACAATAAACGAATACCAGCTTGTATCCTTGTAAAAAAACAGAAACAAATAAAATTCTTGTGGACAAACAGGTTTCCAGAAGACGTAAACAGACTCACATAATACTCAAAGTAACAATTTCTGTCATTGGAAACTGTAAGAAACAGGGTTATAAAATGAAAAAAAAAACAAAAAAACATCCATGTCCTGTGTATAATTTACAATAAGGTGGTAGGTGGACTTTCATGATCACATTCCTTCTCGATATGCTGTTAAACACACTGTAGCACAACAATGAGAATTTCCTAACGAACTGTTAGGAGTGGCTAATGAGAACATTTTATCCATTTTTTTTCCAAAGAAAATTCCATACATAGGAAGATAAACTAAAACAGATGACTCATCAGGCGGTATTACAGTCTTTCATGAGTAAACTGCACTGGGTCATGTACTGTTTAACATGGGCTTTGGTTATACTTTGGCAGTGAGCTTTACAATTACTGAATATAGAATTACAGGACCATTTATACACAAAAAATTTATTTATTAATTATATTATTCATGTAGAAAAAATATTAATCACTTAAAATGGAAATTAATTAAAAATATGTATTTACAAGTAATTAACATGTCCTTGCAAATGTATATTTTTAAATATATTTTCAAATTGTATTGCAAAATATTCTTTCTAATCCATGTAGCTTATAGCTAGTGGCAAATTCTTGACGAAGCTTTCAGGTGGAGCAATTGTTGCGACAATGGCAAAGGCAACCCATTTTATTGGGTAAATTAACAACTAGCTAAATAAATGCTGCTGCATTGCATTGAACAATTTGTTTTCTCTGGTCACCTCATGTAACAATACCACCTGTAACCACTAGATGGCAAAAGCAGCTGGCTGCCCCAGCGACCTACGGATTACAACGAATCCTATTGATTGGACTTTGATATTCAGAGGCAAGAAAATCTGTCTAGAACAGTCACAGTTAACATAACACTGTGGTAAAACAGGAAAAAAACATTATCTGAATATCCTAATGAAGAATCCACCTCTACTTGGGATTACCGTATGAGCTCTGGTTAGAGAATTACATTGAAACATTTAAAAGATAAATTTTGTTTCAAATATTGTACTTTTAAAAATGCTGAACTGTCTAATAAACTTAAAATATAAATATTAACAATAATGTAAGGCCTGTTTTCAGCCCATTTATTTTTACTGAAAAAAACATATTGAATGAACATATCACTGTGTACTATTGTATTGAATTATGAACATTTAATATACCCTTAATATATCAGGTGTATGAATGTAAAAAATGTAAGCCACCATGAATATAAGAGCATCTGCCAAATGCATGAATGTGAACGTTTATTCTGTATTATTTGAAATTAAACTTTCAAATCGTCCTCCTTTTAAAAAGCCTTTTCTTTTCAAAATATCTAACATCATAATGTGAGATAAATCCCTGACTAGTTCATCAGATTATAAATCAAATTCATTACTTTTAATACAAACAGGCAGTTCTGCAAAACCTCTTAAACAAAAAGCACAGTGTCCAGAACTGAATGATAAAATATTGAGATGTATACACTTTAAAACATGACCCATTGTTTGGTGACGTCATCCCTCAAACCGTTAGAAGTGCCATTGACTGGCAAATACTACTCTTCATTTGTCATTTCAAGTGTAAAACAAGCATTTGGAGGCTGTTTAAGAGTTGATCGTATATTTGAGTTACCTGGTGGTGCCACAGGTATCCAAGGCCCTCCCTCTCCCCCAACACTGAATGCTACCCAGTGCGAGCATCTGCTAGCTGACAAAGCAGAATGGATGGTTACAGCCTCCGAATGTGTTAAGGTACCAATGACAGTTTGAAAATTGCCTAAATTGGACAGACGATCTTGGAAGAAATCCAGAAACTGCCTCAATGCCACACAAAATGGCCGCCAGCAAGTTGATCACACTCTCATCTCACATTTAAACACTGTTATTGGAGCAAAACCTCACATCTCCAAAAAGTAACCTCACAGACAAATCACAAACATTCCTATCTTTGAAGAAAAGTTGATTTTCTATTGGTCTATTTATTGTGGAATCTTTTGAGAAAGGTTTAAAATGAGATAAAAGGCTTTGGTCCCAATAAGCCTTATGGCTTACCTACATAAACCTACATAAACTTTTATTAAGGCGAATTCCAACAAGCGTGATTTACCATAAAAGAGTCCTCATGATGTCAACTGCTGGCACCACACCTAATATTTGTGGAATAATCCTTTATAATTGTCTATATATTGGTGTGAAAGGCGTTGTGTAGCTTTACGAATGCTGTCTTTCAGTGTTGCCACTTAAACACCAATGTATTACTCAAGGGAGCAATAGACATTAGTCAGGATTAAGCTCAGAAACATTCTGTTCATAACCACATTCTCTAACCGGTTTCATGCGACTAAAACCACCTCCGGAATCTAAACGCAATCTGACGTCGTCTGTTCTGATCCCTGAGGCAACATGACCTGTTTAGTCCCAGGATGTATTAGGGTGAGCCTGACATATCTCCAGTATTTGCACAAAACATCACATTAATGGCTTCCTTTGAACGGAAGGCCATTCCTGCTTCTTCTTGTTCGTTTTGATTCAGAGCCTAAAAAGCCCTGAATGTGTGGATAGGAAGACTTGAAAGAACTTGTTTTAGGCATTTATAAAGCTAGCTCATAAAAGAGTCCCACCCTGTTCAGTAAGAAAAACATCTTCTCCAAGCTTTTTTTCTCCTGTGGCAGTCTCCAATGGCTACCTGGTATGAAGAAAGAACAACCTGAGGGTAAATTTCTATCTTGTAAAACAAACCTGTTTGTTGCAGTTTGATGGAAAATTCTAACAGTTTCTTGCCACTGTTGAATCTATCATCATTAAGGTTACTCTCCCTCTACGGTGAACATTGGTTGGACCAAATCTGGACCAAAATTCACTCTGTACACTCTTGAGATCCTTGTGTCCCAAGAGAGTCTCTCCTCATAACCAAAGAAAACACCCAAACTAAAGGCGTTTTGAGTTAAATATCCTTGTGGTTATTCTACCTCTGTCCTGTTGGGTCCCTTTGTTCTTTAAGCTGTTGTGCATTGCTACTCGTTCTCCTCATAATGCAACGGTCACCATGTACGATGGTACAGGGTCAGCTTCACCTGCCAACCGTTTACTGTTGGTCCCCAGCAGACTCTTGGTGTTCTGGATAGAAGTGGCCCGGGCCACCTGCCTGGAGCCCTGGAGCTTTGAGATGCACTCCCAGCAGCGCTTGCCGATTAGGTAGAGGATCTCAAAGAGAGAAAGGAGGATGCACACTAGGCTGGTGATCACCATGAAGAGGGTGAAGATTCTCTTCTCGGTTGGCCGTGAGATGAAGCAGTCGACCATGTTGGGACAGGGATCCTGCGAGCACTTGATCAGCGTTGGGAAAGTATAGCCCTCATACAGGTAGTAGATCAAGTAGACAAAAGTCCCATCAACAGCCATCTTGAAGATCAGCGACAAGACATAGGTCCACCAGAGGCCTCCACGCTTCTTGCCAGTGTTTTGGTAGAGACGTGCGCAGCCTTCGCCATGCTTCAGCTGGTGCTTACGCTCCCGTTCCTCACGGTAGGCCACGTGTAGCACCACGAGAAGCGAAGGACACGTAACGAAGATCAGCTGCAGGGCCCAAAGACGCACATGGGACACAGGGAAGAAGTAGTCATAGCAGACGTTGTGACAGCCAGGCTGGGCCGTGTTGCAGGTGAAGTCTTTCTGCTCGTCCCCCCACACCTTCTCCGCGGCCACCACGAACACCATCACCCGGAAGAGGAAGACGACCGACAGCCACACACGGCCGAACGCAGTGGAGTACTTGTTGACCCCGCTCAGGAGGCCTTGGAGGAAGGCCCAGTTCATGGCAACAAGGGAAGCTGCTGGCAAATTGGGCTGTTGGATTGAGATCTGGAGAACTGGAGCGCAACACCCAGCAAAAATAGAGAGAGGTAGAGGTTGGGGAGAGAGTGAGACATGAACAGTACTTCTCAAAACAGATTCCAGATTCTATCACCGGACGTCCCACACAGGGCACGAACAGTTGAACACAATAACTTTGGCGGCAATTTAAAGATAATACTGAAATAGTTCAACCGGGTTTACTATCTGAAATCGAGATTATGATAAATATTGGCAAAAGGAGTCAAGTTAGTCATAGTAAATCATTTTCAGCATAATATTAAGCTGACTAAAAAAATTTTTTTTTTTCATTTTTACTTTTGTATTATATGTATCAATATTTTTGTTAACTTTATTTCATGCAAAAAAAGAGACTGTAGTTGCACTATACTAACAGCTACTAACTGCAACCTTATTTTCTGACTTTCCTGGACAATAGACATGCACACGCCTCCTTTATAAACGCTATTTTAAATAATAAATAATCAGAAAGTACTTACAGGATAAAAGACGGGTAAAAGTGGGGTTACAGCATTGTTGCCCTCTCAAACTACGAACACTACTTTGACGTGAGTGAGGCTTCCTTATCCCCACCCGTATTCCGACAAACTCAGGCTCCACCCTAGGATTGGCCAAGTCGCGCCTCCCACAATCCGATTGGCTGAGAGAGTCACTAGTGGGCGGCTCTTAGCCCTTGGTTGGCCAGTAATCCGTCATTGCCAGCGGTCTAGCCAATCACAGCGCGGGAAAGAAAAGTTGGCGAGGAAAAGGTAAAAATTAAAAAAACATTTCCCTTATATAAAAGTTGAGGATATCTGATCTGAGATCAGCACAGGCATGGGGGCTGGATTTCAACTTTCTGGTAACGTCTGAACGCCACCTAGAGGACTTTTAGTGTAGCCCTCTGATCAGCCACAACATTAAAACTACTGCCAAGTGAAGTAACATTGCTTACGTGGTTACACAACAAATGAACAGTTTGTTCTTGAATTTGAGGTGTTGGAAGCAGGAGCTGAGAAAAACTAGTCCATAGATCAGGGGTCAACGAGAGCTACTTCACAGGTAGTGAGCCATAAGAAGTGCTGCCAGTTTGATACACGCTTCTTCAATAACTAATTTGCTCAGTTTACTTTGTGTTATGTATTATTATTATTAATGATTAATGATACGCAGCTTACTTTCTGTTGATGCTGCTGTATCCAAGGTAACTTGCATTGCCCACCCCCTCTGCCTGAAGACACTGATTATGTTTATGATTTTTTCAATAATATCTTTACATGGTGAGAATCAGATAATATTATACACTTTATATTAATCTCAGCAATTGTTTAAATTTGAAATTTTTTTTGTCACTTTGCTGTCATCCCACAAACGAGACACATGCAGTTTTCTATCACAGTAGTCAAAAATAACTCTTCCTCCCATTCACTGTGAAAATGATTTTTTTTTAATCTGGCACGTTTTTGGGATAAGAAACCACATTCAACTCTCCATAAACTTATCATGCGCACAATTCTGACAATTGAACTAGAATAGTACCGAGTTTATATGTAATATATACCGGTATATATATGATAAAAAAACATGCACATTTTTAATATTGTCATTTTCTAATCTATAAAAACGCAAATGTGATTAATAAGGAATAGCAACAGGATAAAATTTATTTATTTAGATGTTTTCACTGACAAGGCTTCATGTTGGAAAAAGATCCAGGATTTGGTTTGTGTTCCACTAAATGAAATCCAGGTACAACCTCAGAGAACAAAAAAATTTATTTCATTTAAACTGTACAACAGTCGTTGATATTGTTTGCATGAAAAAGGTTAAGGTTGACAAATTATTTCAGAGCAACCACTTTGTGAGCATCAAGCATCTCTCAAGCCTCTGAGAGAAGTATGAATCAATTCTTGAATATGTATTATTCACCTATTTGAGCAAGGTTCACATGAATTCCACTCTGAAGCTTGCCATCTAGCGGTCATATAAAGGAAGTGGACACAAAATACCCCTTCCAACACTGCAGGCAGACAGGAAAAGGGAAGGAAAAAATATTAACAAGATGAAAGGTGGTTTAGAAACACAAAGGCACATTATAAAGACTGTATTGATGGACACATTGGAAAATCTGTTCAATGAATGGTAGACTAACCAGACTGCTGCATTTCTGAACCCAATGTAATCTTGGTACTTTCATAGATACAATGGGAGTCAGTTTAAAAAAAAAGGAAAAGTCACAATCGTACAGTTTTGGAACAGAATGATTTCAGTGCCGTTCAAGTCTCAGACAGTTGGTGAAATCTGTCGTTCACCGGATTTTCATATGGCAAATACAATTCAGTCTGGACCAATTTTGGTGGTGCATTATATTCTTCCAGGATTTTCCCCCCATTTTCCTTGATGGAAATCTTGATTTAACATAAAACAAAACCGAGCAACTGCTGAATTTGTGGCTTTTTAGTGGAAACATTTCTTGGCATTTGGAAATGTTCATCAAGCTGCCAGATTCATTTAACACACCGTACTGAATAGACACATTGTATATGGATACAATACACAACCTGAGCCCTGACCAACACTCCTGCCACATTTAAAAGGAAGCAGTGGTGCAGTTACCACAGCACTAGGGGTGGAGGCTGGAAGGAGGCAGTCTGAGGTCAATCAAACGGAGCAGAATGAAGTTCAGATATTCATTTTGTGCTGGGCAGCTCTTGGTCTGGTCAAGCTGTCAGTTTTGCTACCCTAGTGGTGATTCTGGGGAAATGGCCACGTTAGTCCAGAACACAGCGGCCATTTGAACTCTAAAACAACCTTTCTTGTATTTTAATAAAATGAAAACAAAAAATAAAACGAAATATATAAATCTTCCCGGATCCTTTTTTATATTTCCTTTGTTCATTCCTCTTCACTTTCATTTTCAGGGTCCAAGTCCGAATCACCATTTACTTTGGACTCGTCTTTTAGATCATCCGCTTCGCTGTCTGCATGATTTTCCCCATCCTCCGTCACATCCATTGCATCCTCTTTCTCCTCTTCTTCCTCCCACCCCTGTAAGATGTTGCACAGTTTTAGAAGTTGCCATGTGAAATTCAAAAGGGAACGAGTTTAAAAAGCTAAAGTGTAACATTATGATAATAATTGCATTACCTCAGAGTCATCCTCATGAAGTCCTTCAGCTCCCGAGTCTTCATCTTCATCCGAGGACTCTGCAAAACAGCAAAAGAAACATTTGATGACGGCCCCTCAAACCCAAAAGGTCTAGCTCTTTACTTAACAAGGCCCATATTCTACATGAAATCACAAAATCGTCGGATAAAGTTTGTGCAAAACGCAACAGTTCATCTGCTCACTGGTAAGTGCAAACATGACCATATACCTCCAATACTGGCCTTGGACTGGCTCCCAGTGAGATTTAGTGGCGTTAACAATCCTGTTTGTTTATAAAGCTCTAAATGGGCTGGAACTCCAATACCTCAGTGATATGCGTAATGTTTATAACTCCAACCAGAACACTTGGGTCATCCAATCAAATGTTGCTCAATCCAAAAAGACCAAACTAAAGACCAGAGGTGACCAAGCCTTTTAGGTGGCTGCTCCTAGGCTTTGGAACAGTCTACCCTTACCGTTAGATCTGCTCAGACACTGGAAACTTAAATCCACTCTTTAGGCTCACTTTTCTTCTATAGCTTTTAATCTAGTGGGCCTTAATCTCCTTTTATTGATCATTTTTCATGTTCTTATTAATCTACAGCAATCTGGTCTAGTTTAAAATGTGCTATATAAATACTTTGTCTTTGACATGTACTTCAAATTTCACATCTAATTTGTGGGTTTTGTGTGTCTAAAACCGTCCATTTTTCCACAGTTGGTTTTATCCTGTTATTGCCGTAAGTTTTCAACAACTGACACATGTAAATACATCTGCGTGTGGTGCCTAGTGGTTGGACTTTGCCCCTGGAATCAGAATGTTGCAGGTTCAAGTCCCAGCCCGGGCACCACTGAGGAACCCTTGAGCAAAGTACCGTCCCCACTTCACTGCT
>JBBIGC010000001.1:37332520-37343308 GCA_037576955.1 Lepidarchus adonis
GTCCCAGCCCGGGCACCACTGAGGAACCCTTGAGCAAAGTACCGTCCCCACTTCACTGCTCCCCGGGCGCCTCTGTTTACGGCTCCACGTATACACTTGTGATGGGTTAAATGCAGAGAATTAAATTCCCACTTGTGGGACTATAAGGGATAATAATAATATATATTATTAAAAAAAATGCTGTTTTTGCAGCTGTGTTACTATATGCAGACTGAAGAAAATGATGACTTATTTTATTAAAAGTACAATTCAGTTCTCAAACAAGCTTTCAAATCACATTAAATAAAGCTTCTTGGTAAAGCTAAGACCTGTTAAAGAAAAGTTTTACGCAAACTTAATTTATTGTTCACAGTTCACAGGTTGATGAGCCAAGAATTGGATACTTCAAACAAGCAAAAGATGCTTTGTACAAGTTTACATGGAGGGGGGAATGATTTCTTACCTTCCTCATAAACAAGCTTGGGTGTGTTGTCCAAGTCAGTAGATGTGGTAGCACGGGAATTTGTTGCCACCTAGTGGGGCAAAAAAAGTTTTAGTTCTGATCGACCCAATAATCCTGCATGAATGCTCCAAAATAATAACGTTGAAAACCTAAAGTGCAAATTATAACTAAAGTAATACATTGCAAGATCATCTGCTAAAAAAGTTTCAGTTTATTACTGTTAACTATGCATGTGTGTGCTGTTAAAAGATGCAGCTAATATTATTAGCAGTTTAATAGTTAAAAGTAGCTACACAGGCAAAGTCATCATTAATAACTTCAGTGTATCACATGCACAACAAAAACAAAAACTTCTCACAATTAAGACATTTCCACACACTGCAGCTGGTCAAAAGAATCACCCAAATGAATACATGTGAAGTGGTTGTATACTTGAGCAATTGGTCTTTTCAGTTCCTAAACGTTTAGAGTGCTGTTGAGCTGGTGATGCAACCATTTGGATAATGATGTAGTAGTTCCTTGTGCCATCTTTAACATCAAGAGTGAGCAAGGAGCTTTGGCTCTAGTACCTGAGTCATGAGTAGGTAGAGTTTGCCATGAAGTCTCGTCAGCTGATGGTATAACTTTACCCGGCTCTCAATCATGTGGTAAAGTGATCCTAATTGAGATACCAGGTCTGGTACCTACACAGAAAAACACCCTTTAGTGACGGAGCCAAAGAGGCAAAAGCAAACTCTCCTCTGAATGCACAGACACTTACCGATGACAAATATGAAGTATGCTGTGTTAAAACTGCCTTCACCCACTGGACTATAAGTATCACCCTGTAGAAAAATAATATTTTTTACAGAACTGTAGATAGAAATATCAACCTAAGGCAGGGGTGCCCAAATTTGATCATGGAGAGTGGGTGTCCAGCAGTTTGATATTTCCCCTTCTCTCATTCACTAAACCTCAGGGTAATCCCCAAACTATGCTGGATACCGGCCCACAGGGAGCTGGACATCCCTGCCCTAACACAACATTAAGAAATATTATCATATGAACAGTTTACTCACGCAAAAGGATGTCCTTGCAGCCTTCTTGAAAGCTACAAAAACACAATAATGTTATTTATGACATGAAGAAATAAAAGGTCATGCAAAAAAAGCCTTTTTTTGTGTTGCATGATCTCCGTTTCTCACCTCTTCCAAAAGTGGCAGGACAGCTGGAGGCGGTATCCTGGCAACCGTTTTCTTTATCAAGACTTCTTTCTTTGTTTGGAAAATTTTCTAGAATGGGGAAAAAGAAGAAGTGTTGTTCTCACATCACATGGACAACTTGGAGATTGGCACTACAAACGTTTTAATTTAGCTTTTCATCTGAAGCTGAAAAACTATTCCAAGTCCAACAATGATCCATCTATCAAAGAATTTACCACAAGCTGAATGTTCAGTTTACTATATAACGCTGAACACTTCAGTTACTGGGCTGCTGTGTTTGCAATGGGTATGTTTGGGTATCTACACTACTCATGTATGTGCCTGGATGGCTTATAATGTACCAGATGCTCTATTAAGGGGCCACAGGATTTTGGCAAATACTGTTTTATATTTTTTTTCAACAAAGACTGAGCACGAGCTAGTGTGTTGGTGCCCATACTCACATTGAGTATGCTCATATCCTTGCTCTCCAAGCCCTGCACCAAAAGCACAGCAAAGCTGTCCGTCTGTAGAGAGGAGGATGCACCCTTACCCCTTGTTGCATTTAATTCAATCTGCTCCAAACGCTCCGCTATCGACATCTAGAGAGGACAAGGAAACAAAAGAAAAATATAGAGTTGGTGAGCTGCAAAAAGGCATGACAATAACAAAAATTGAGTGCAAGTATCCTATCTAGTCTTACCTCTTTAGCACTGGAACCCTGCTTCCTTTTCTCTGTTTGGCATGTAGTTGCTTTGACTGGTGCCTGATGCCCAGGACGTCCTGGTATTAAAACTTTACTTTTCTTTTCATTTACAATGGGTGTCTTCACCTGCATGGGTAAACGAGGTCAGTTTAAAAGCTTGCTAGTAACATGGCAATGATCAGATAATACCAAACTAGAAATTAGTTATAGGTTCATAATTGAACTAACAGACTGGGGTGGGGGTGGGCAATGCACGTTATTACCTTGGACACAGCAGCGTCAACAGAAAGCGAGAGTGTGGCATGCAAATCTCGGATCAAGCATGTGTGCCGCTCCGATGTACTTATTGGCTGTGGGGGCACACAAATGCACAAGTTAACTTCCATATTAAAACCATTTCATAATAAAAAAGCAAACTGAGCATTTTACCACCACAAACTGATGCATCTAACAATGAATAGTGCACTGCACTGCAAACAACTGCTCTATTAATTTTGGGAAGATTGGATAACCAATCAACATTATCCGTTAAGAGAAATCAATATTCATCAATACATATATATGTGCATTTGCTGCTCAGTGGCAAAAAAGTGTTAAGGAAACATTATCAACAGCCAGGGACTGTTTCCATATCTCCAGCAAAAGCTTAAGAGACCTCTGATTGGCCAAAACCCTTTGTGTCAAAAATCTAAAGTTGGAAAAGTCTCACTGTCTCATAGCCACTGACCAATTTCTCTATGACAGGCTGCAGATGGTTCCCATAGGTCAGAAAAAGATTCTGTCTGTCTGCACACAGAGAGACAGCCAGCAGGGGCACAGGTACAGGTGTTTCACCCTCCTTCTTTCCTCCAACACTTGACACTTGCACTGAACACACTGGAGACAAGGGCTTTTTACATGGCCTACAGGAAAAGAGAGAGAGAATACTGATCATTAAGCTGTAATTAAAATAAATATTAAATATTTCAACAGCTTGGACTTGCCCCTTAACCTGGAGGTCTTAGAATATGTTCTTTACCAAGCAATAAAACCATAGATTAACTAACACACACACACACACACACAAAATGTGAAAGTACTTCAGCTTTCTATTAGACTTCAAAAACAACTAAAAAAACCACAAACTACACAAATTCACCCACAGGGCTATTAAAATGCAATGGGAGGAGAAATATTTACTTTACATATTGGATATCATGAATGAACCAACTCACCCATTGAGAAAGTGCTCAAAGAGGTGAAGTTGTCCATCCTTACACACCACTGCTAACCTCACTGCCTGGAGAAAAAATATTACCAGTGAAACACATGCACGCTCAACACAGGGCAATTTTCAATTTAAAAAGTAGAATATATGATTTATATACTGACGATAAGAAAAATAGGTTTCAAGTTTATCCTCCACACACATGCAAGCTAACAGAAGGGTTTTCAGGAAATTAGAAAGCCTTTGCACAAAAGATTCAAATAGATTTTTTAACTAAAAGACAAAAAAGGCAAGTGGATTTACCTCATCTTTACTGTTGGAGGTCTGCAGGTCTATGTGCTGGGGTTCATCAGTCAAAGTGAAAGACACCACAGAGTTCTTGTCTTTGCCATCAGTCCGCACCTGCCTGAGGAATGGGGGATTACGTAAAGCCTCAATTAAAACACTTAATTTATAAATAAAAATATATTGATCAATGTTTAAGCTAGATCAGAGTTTGGTAAGACAAACGCTGAATTATACATGTATTAATTATTTTAAAAGAACAATAATCTAGTCTGGAGAAATGGTTCTACTTCCTTACCATACACTGAGAAGTCGGTCATGAGATGCTCCAGATACAAAATAGAGACCATTGCTATCTGGCGGTCGGTTTGTGGCGAAGCACAGATTCGTTACCATAGTGGAGTGACCTGTGAACTTCTGCAAGCAGAAAACAAGCATTAAGCTCATCAATAAAGTAAAATGCTGCACAAATGTGCACATCCTCCACCCAGCCATTTTAATGCTAATAAATTACAATGAAAAGAAAGAGAAGAAGAAGAATTTCTAAGAAGTCAGGACACTAAATTTCTGTAATAATGTAAACTCATTTCATTGTAAATCAGATAAATGTACCAAACAAAATGATGACACGAAGTCATTTCATTGTTTTTGAAACTAGCTGACTCACTGGTTGCATCACCAGCTCAACAGCACTCTAAACGTTTAGGAACTGAAAAGACCAATTGCTCAAGTATACGATCATTGATGGAGTGCGTTTATAAGCCATGTGGTCCCTCTCCTGTTTAGCCACTATGAAATGGCATGTGTGATTTAAAATGACTTTCAAATTTTGATTAGACCGACAACATCAGGGGTGGGCAAATCCAGTCCCGGAGGTCCTGTGTACAGCACAGATTAGTGTTCTCCATACACAGACACACCTGGTTTAACTCATCTATTAATTGCCAGGTTTAGTGAGTGTGTCTGAGGAGGGGAACTACCAAACTGTTTATGATACCGGCCCTACAGGACTGGAATTGCCCACACCTGGACTACAGTTTTCCATTAGATCTTAATTGCTTGAGACCAGAGGTGGTGGTAGCACTTCTGGACATAAATGGTTTCTCAATTTAGGCAGAGTTTTGACCTGCATTTGTGTATCCAGTCACAATGTTGATAGACAATAGTTTTCAGAAGTGTTCCTTAGCCCAAACTGCAGTTCCATTAAAAGTGTTTGTTCCACCTAATCCTGTCTCAGGGCCCAAACAAACATGTTTTGTGTTACGTGCCATAAATGACAAAATGTCCAAATTCTTTGCCATTCTACTTTATTCTACAATTATTAAAACAATGGCTTGTGCTGTATTTGATAAAAATGGAAAACCCCCTTCCCATTTTTACTTCTGGGAAACTCTGCCTCTATGGGATGCCATTTGTTTGTTTGTTTTTTTACATTGAATTATGGTATTGGCAGGCATTTAATTTAAAATCAGTATCTATTTCATAGTACAACTCCTCAGTTTCAACTCAGCTGTATTTTGACATACCTTTAATTAAACATCGATTGACATGATGTGCAAATCATTTTACACACTGTACCATCTGTGTACATGTCTTCTAAAGATGGTGTGTGAATAAATATTAGACTTACTCTGTACACTTCCTTGGTCTCCAGGTTCCACATTTTGATGGTCATTCCAGCTGATAGTAGAAGTTTCCCATCTGGACTTACACAGAGACTGGTGACTGCTGTTCTGTCTGCTTTCCATTTACTAAAGAAAAACAAATCAGCATCAGTTCAAGTTACTAATAAGCACTGCATAGATACAGGCACCAACATTTGGTGTGGTCTGGACTTGGGATGGGAATTACAGGGTCTGTCACGATACGAGACACGCTGTCCACAATAAAAGATATCGCAATTCTGTGATAATCTATATATCGCACCACAATGACTTAGCGACAAACACAGGGACGCATTATTAATTTACATAAGCAATAGCAATGTTATTGTCACTTTTCCCATATTTGCTTTGCGACCACAGTGGAAAGCGCAAAGAAACTGCTACTTTAGCTTCAGGGCTTTACTTCTGTCCCCCTTTGGCAGTTGGAAAGCATTGTGCTACCAACTAAACTACCATAAAGCAAAAACTTTCATTTCATTTTTCCACATAAAAAAATTACACTACACAGTGCATCACTCCCCATGAAACACGCCTTTTGCTCCAGCACGCTACTTTTAACCCTGTCTATAGCGAACAAATTATGGAGCGATACGCTTCTCATCTAATCTAAATTACTCTTGAGGACAGTTCAGCAAATACTAGATTTTGGTGGGCACCTGCAATTCTGCACACTTGGATTACAGAGTCTTTGTTTTTAAAGAAGCTCTCCAGCGATGTGTGTTTACTCGCATTGACTGTTTGCTGGGAGCATCATCCAATCACTATGAAAAAAGTGCAGGAAAAGACGCACAGAGATACGGCCGCCACAAAATAATCCATGCTCTGTTCCTTCAATATTCTAAAAGCCAAACTCAGATTTTAGATTTAAATGTGGCTGGGGCATCTCATCCGAGCTTATTTTGCCAATATTTTGGCCCACCCCTAGTCTGGACATATTCTTAATACAGGGGTCCACAAGTTATGTTGGTGTTCCATCCTCCGAAAGCGACGCAACATGAATTTCACTGTAAGTCAGAACTTATGCATGTAAGCAGGACTAGGTAGTATTTATTTAAATTAAAAAAAATTAAAGAATGGACGGGGGGCAACGAGCGATGCTACTACAAATTGACGTATGTCAAGCGAGACCTAACAAGGATATTCCTTGCCACATGCTATGAAATAAAGAACTGCGCTTCTGTGTCAAGCACCTACAGAAACATGTAAATCCAAGATGTTACCTACGGTCATGTCCATATTCAGAGCAGTTACTACAAATTTAGCCTCATCTTTAAACTTCCTTCATATTTTATGAGCCTAGGGTGACCAGGCTAATTTTTCTTATTGTAAATTAAACTAAACTGATTCATGGTGATGAATCTCTTCAACAATGGAAAAATCATCTTTCCTATTTATTAGAGCAATATAACCATTGCAACATAAGGAGTCAAGATAATGTTACTGCAAAAAACATGAGAAATACATACACTGTAGAGGCGGGGCTATATACTGAAAGCACTCAGTATTTTACAACTTCTATGCAATAAACAGCCATCGCAAACATATGGTAAGCAGTTACCTTATTTGAATAAATATTTTGTTAAATTTACCTGGGTTGTGAGTTTCCCCCTTTTCACATAAAAGTTGCATGAAATTGTTCCAATTGTTAATGGTTAGATTATACATATGAATAAAAATAGAAATGCAAACATGTTACAGGGACAAAATTACTATACTGATGTATGATAATCCCAAGATCAAAACATTGTGTATTGTAATGTAGGACAAAAAAGATCAACTTATTTATAGGCCATATTGCCTAGTTCTACATACACTACAAAATCTATGCAGTATAAAGTGTGAGACTAGTCAGTCACACTATTTAAGATTTAAGTATTTGATAAAATTATTTCAAATTAACTTGCTACATCATGCACTGAATCACTTTCAATTAGTTTTAAAGAAGTATTACTGGTTGAAATCTGACAGATTCTACCAACTGCAGCATTAACAGTTGTGGCCTAAGAAGTGAGCTCGTAACCGAAGGGTCAAAACTTCGATTCCCAAAACCAGTCAGCAGCTCCCAAACTGCTCACCCTGTATGTTGCTCTGGATAAGGATGACTGCCAAATGCAGTAAATGTAATTAAGAGATTGATGTGCAACAAACTGTAGTCCAAGCACTTGTAGCCAAGAGACTATACATAAACATAGCTGCTTCATACCAATGTGTTTTGCCCGTGGGCAGGTCCCACTCCACAATGTGTGTGTCGTCTGAGCCACTGTAAAGAAACGAATCTTTTGGGTGCCACTGGATGCTATTAATGCCTCCACTATGACCGCCATCCTAAGAAACAGGTAGTCAGTTAAGTTTGGTAAATGTGGAAAATCATTCCTTAAACTGATATAACTTCATGATATTTAAGTAAACATGATTGTGTTTTTCTTTTTTGAAGTCTGATGTACAAATGCATAAAATATGAGAACACGAGCAACTGAAAAGAGCTAAAAACTTGACAGTTTAAGTCATACAGTAAGTTAATTGCTTGATAATTGCTATTTGTTTAAGGCCAGATGTAGGAATTATCTGTATCAGCATATGTGTGTCAAAAACATCTCGATAAAACTTGAAAACAGATTAGCGTGACAAATATGCTGATAAACACATCTTAACATCAGCTTGAACAGATACATAGTAGAAAAATATTAGCTATTGTCAGTGTCCCAGAATTCTCATATCATTGAATCACTAAAAAGCCAATCAGGTACAAATAATTGTGCTTGCTGCAAAAACAACTTTCATGTAAACTAATACCGAGTGCAGTATTTCCTATACATAATTTGGAAGTGTGGAATGGATCGTACCAGCGTACAGTGGAGATCGCCCTTTAACGTGCTGTAGATGAGGACTGTGCCCGCAGCTGTGCCCAGTGCCAACAGATCCGACTGCTCCACAGCCTGTCCTGCCTCTGATTTCCTTTTCTTTCTCTGAGGACCCTCCTACAAAGACAAATATTAAGCAAAAATACAATTACTATATAAAAATACTAAATAATATAAGGCATATTTATCATAAATGTTTTACTTTATTACATTCTTCAAGATAAAAAAAATACAACTTCATAGAGTGAGGAAATGACTACCTGGAGTGATATTCACAATAAACTTACATTTTGCACTAAAAAATGAAGCCAGTCAAAGTTCCGGGGATAACGGCATTGTAAATTCGATCTGGAGTGAATTAGACGCGACTGCAGGGTGAAATATCTATTTTTTGTAACCAGCTACAAGGTATAGTATGTGAAGAGTCATTGGATTTGTTTTATTGCAGACACACATAGTTTTGAGGTAGCAGTGTTGTTTGATTGGACTTCTTAAATTCGGATTAGGATCAACTTGTCTTTAAAAGGCAGGTCCAGCAAATCTTTGCAGAGATTATGTCCACTGACCACATGTTGTGGTAGTTACTACATTAATATAAAAGCAGTAACAGTGAAAACGGCATCATTCTTATCTAATTTACTTTAGATCAGCACAGCACAACCTAAAATAGCTCTTTTAGGAATTTTAACCTTCAGATATTCTTTTTTTGTAGCCTAGCTAACAAGATTTAGTTTAGTATTTGACAATGGTCAGAATTTAGCTTATTTCAGCTACATTTTTTAAGCCCCCCCCCACCCCCAAATAAACTTTGTTTTTAACCTGAAATGTGCCCAATTCTGTTCTTATCCAAAACAAATCACAAGAAAACATGTGAGATCAGAATATTTATGAAACCTTCATGAAAGGGTTTGAGGAAATTTCTTAGGAATGGTGGTGATCGAGGCTCAGTGTCTTAAGAATCATGCTGTTTTCACAGTTACCACTTTTATATTAATGTAATAAATACCACACAATACTGCTATATTATTTTTCAATCTATATAGCCCAACCCTAGTGAAGAGAGTAATAAAGAAGTGCTGTCAGTGGACTTAACCACTGCTAAGGTTTGCTGGACCAGTTGATTTTAATCCAACTTAAGAAGTCCATCTCAGCTACTTACTTTAACTCAAACACTCCTACCTACAAACTGATAAAACAAATCCTACGACACATACTATACCTTTTACATTTACAATAAATATATATTTCACCCTGTAGTTGCTTCTAATTTACTCCAGGAGTGAATCTAGTATAGGAACAGCGCTGCAGAAATGTTAGGCTGAGAGGAACCACCTAACATCTAACTTCACTAACTAGCACCAAGCGCTGACAAATGACACTTGGGTTGTTTTCACGTATAACAACCACATATCTACGCGACCCATAAGCAACAGCTCTCTTCCAAAAACGAAAAGTCAAAAGAAAAAATACGCCTCTAAAAAAAAACAGGAGCCATCTTAGCGGTGAACATGTGCGACGGACCACATGTGCGACTCAACGCGAGGCTAACGGCTAATATGCTAACGGATAACGTAGGCCGCTACGGATAGTGCAATGCTAAAACACACATACATACAACAAATACACACAGGTGAAACGCCGTTACCGAGTTCAATTCGTTTTGTTCAACCCGGTTAACCTAAACGCAACGTGAATGTATTATAAATGTTATTTATCCCGGCTGTGTTGTGCTAGGTTTCAGCGGAGTGAGATGCTAAAGCGCTACTTCTTTCGTCACTATAGCAACAGAGAAATTCCTCTGCACGAGGTTTAACGGTTACGCTCGCGCGAACGGCTCCCTTAGAGAGCTTGAAAAATGATTTTGTTCGTAACGGATTTACAGTTTGTGCACCTTGGTCGTTCGACACGGGCCCCACGCCACGCAGCTGCAGGCGGCGCTGAGTCGAGCGGAGGGCGCGTATTCCTGCTGGAGGCTTCCTCCGTCCGTGTTCCAGATGCGAAGGCGACCATCGCGTGCGCATACGGCCAGATACTGCCGCCGCGGTACCGGTGAGAAGGCGCACGGGAGCGCGAGCGTGGACGAAGGTGGAGAACAGCCGCCGTCTGCCGCCATCGTAGCGCGACTCTGCGTGCGTTGCCGTGCGCTCGAAGGTAGACACGTGGGGTATTACGGAGCCCTGGGACAGCGAGCGCGCACGCGCCGAAACGGAGGAGGCGTGTGCTTCTGCCCTGTCACCCACTGTGGGCGTGTACACATCCTGTAACCAAAAGTAAAGACAACACAAATAAACAAATTGATAAAAATGAATAAATAATAAAAGGCCGAGTTCTCTAGGACCTAAAAGATGAAAAGAGTAGGTGATAATTAGAATGTGTGTGTGTGTGTGTGTGTGTGTGTGTGTGTGTGTGTGTGTGTGTGTGTGTGTGTGTGTGTGTGTGTGT
>JBBIGC010000001.1:37343408-37357264 GCA_037576955.1 Lepidarchus adonis
GTGTGTGTGTGTGTGTGTGTGTGTGTGTGTGTGTGTGTGTGTGTGTGTGTGTGTGTGTGTGTGTGTGTGGAAAAAAAAAAAAGATAAAAAAATATTTGGGAACAATGAGATTTTCTTTTATTGTAACAAAGTGGCTCAAACACCAAAAAACAAACAGACTTTCTTGAACCAAAAATATGACGTTAAAAATATATATTATTTTTGGGTAAGAATTTCATTTACAAATGTAGCTGGTTTAAGACTAAGATCTTATACTTGCAAATGACAAAAAAAACGTTAAATATTAATGCACTTTTTATTTTTTTTTAAACTTATATATATTTCTATCACAGAAAATAATATTTAATGTATTATTTAATTCATTTATATATAGCTCCTGTTGGCTGGAGATGCTTGTGGTGTGAGAAAGATCATGGGAGAGTAGAGGAGTTAGTACCACCTAATGGTCACTCTCGGAACTGCAGCACCAATGTTTGTCGCCTGCTATTGGCGTAAGAGCTCAATATGGCGCTGCCCTGTGAGAGTAATGCTGTTTAATGTTCTCCACTCTCGTTTTCTCGCCAAAGACCATTCGATGTTGTGATTCTCGTTGCTCGTTCCCCTTTAATCGCACATGATCTTCTTCCTTTATGTGCTGTTCAACTCGACCTGCATTACAGAGGTGGGCAAAGACTCAGTTCACTCTACTTATGCATTTATTTGACTTTAAAAATATAAGATTTCACCCATACTGCAGTGCATTCGGAGGAAAAGATTATATTTTCCTCAGTTCCATTTTAGGATAAGAAGATTTAAAGATGTACATAAAGTCATTTGCAGGTTTGATGTTAAATATGAAATTGTAGAGAAACTTACAGACTCTGATACAACACAAATAGAGCCATTCATCTATGTATTGTGCAAACCCACCATTAAACCTGCACGTGGCTTCTGATTGATCATATGGAATTAAAATGGTAAAAATCTGAAATGTTGCCTTTAGGGCACGTGATGCCCAGTACAGTTTGGTTGCTTCTTGCCTCAAACACACTCACTAAAACCTGGCAATTGTCAGGTGAGTTGACCCAGGTGTGATTGATCAGGAAAATCACAAATCAGGACTGCAGCTGGACACCCCTGCTTTAGGGACTATTTTGCCTTTCTTGAATCTGGCCTTAATGAATTTAAATGGAAAAATGATCAATAAACACCAGTTCAGTAAGTTATTACATTTGATTGGTCCAGTATGGGACATTGGCTCTTTAATTGGCATTTATGCCTCATTTTATTTCTTAGTGTATTTAATACATATTGCATGTTGTATGGGGTAGGGAGCCATGTCAGATCCAACCAGTGTCTCAGCAGATTTATAAGCCATCCTCCTGTGAAATCACTTTCTGGGAGAGAGCTTCCAGTAGCATTACATTCTGGTTTCTATTACCACTGCTGTGAACACGTCCACTTTGGAAGTTGTACCTGAGGATCTTTTTCTTCACCTTTTCTACAAATGTGTATATTGTATTTTATATTGTCTGTGTTCCCTGTTGCACAGCCAACAGTTTAATAACGCTGTCGTCTCTTTGTTGGGATTAACAGTGTTTAACTGATTTCAGCTGCTGGGGTTCCTCTCACAATGACACGAAGACTGTCTGGAGTTTGCACCACCTACCTGAGACAGTGCGCCAAGCACGGTGAAAACAGACTCACCCCAGCGGTTTGGACATGTGTCTCGAAGAACTTTGGGACAGACCCTAAAAGTTCAGATGGAGATGATGGTGGGCCAGAAGCACCTGGCCCAACACCTTCCCACTTCTCAAGAGGAGCTTCTCTGTTTGGGACACGGCGACCGTTGTCACCTTTAGAGCGGGTCAGCCAACTATTGCCCCAGGACTCACTGAGCAAGGAAGTGTGGGAGCTGAGAGATAATAAATCTCTGGAAGAAGCTGAAATAGAAGAACAAACTCAGAACCAGCCTGTCGTAGGTAGGGATGGGAAATATGACTATGTTCTCCCTTTTGGGGTAAATTATGATGCAGTATAGTTTTAATGGGTATTGTCACTACTAGAACACTATTGGGATGTTGGGACTCTTATTTTGCCTCTATTTATTTTAACATGGCTTTGGATGGTGCATTCTGTTCATCCCAAGTGAAAAATGTGATATGTTCCATGTCATTTACTCTTAACTATAGGTGTGGATGATCAGAGACCTGGAGTAGACGGTGAAGATGCTGGGACAGAAGACGGTTTTGAAATTCAAGGACATGAGACTGAGGAGCAGAGCAGGACGATAGGAAAGGAGCGGACGATGTGTTTTGGGGAGGCTCTGCTGGCGGAGTATCGCCGTAGTCGAAGGCTGCAGTTCCGGAAGATGTTCCGGCTGCAGGAAGGAATGAAGCTGCAGAGTAACTGGGGGGTGATATCTCACCACGCCGTCGCAGGACACCCTGCTGGAATGGTCCTGCGCACCAGCCTGGGGCTCCCGATGCTTTTCCGCAGGCCCAGTCTGGAGGAGTTTACTCTGTTCATGAAAAGAGGGCCAGCCATCGCATACCCTAAAGTAAGAATACAGTGAAGACCATGAGCATGTTTGGTTCCCTCCATCTGTTTGGTCCTCGGTCTAATGTACATTATGGAAAAAGGGATTATTCTCCATCACAGTGCATTGTGAAGTTAATTTTCAGTTGTTTTGCAGGACGTCAGCGCCATGTTGATGATGATGGATGTTAGCGATGGGGACTATGTTCTGGAGTCCGGCTCAGGATCCGGAGCTATGAGCCTTTTCCTCTCCAAAGCAGGTGTGCAGCTTTTTAACCCGTACTAAGTTTTAAAGTGAAAATTGTGAACACAGTCACAAGGAAATTTGTGCTCTGCATTTAACCCATCACACGTGCACAGGTGGAGCAGTGGGCAGCTATCAACAGTGCCCAAGCAGCAGTGAAGTGGGGACGGTACCTTGCTCAAGGGTTCCTCAGTGCTGGGACTTGAACCTGCAACTTTCTGATCTCAGGGGCAAAGTCCTAACCACTAGACCACCAATGCCCCAGTGGATTTGGACGTGGGTTGACATTCTAAAGAGTTCTTTGAAAAATAGTGCCATGAACATGGTAAGATTTAACACAATATTTAATTATTTAATTTTATAATTAATCTTTTATTATCATTATCATCTACATCACTGTTTTCCGACTCTCGTCCATTGGTCCCACCTCAAACCAGGAGAGCCTTGTTAATTGGCTGAACAGGTGATATACATGTGTGGAGCAGTGGTGGCCTAGTTTTTAGGATCTTGCTCCTAAGATCAGAGGGACACAGGTTCAAGTCCCAGCCCAGAGGAACCCAAGGAACCCACTACACTGCTCCCCAAGTTCTGCTGATAGCTGCTCACTGCTCCATGTGTGCTGGGTTGAATTCTCCATTCTCCAAAACCATGACATGCAGGACCTTGAGATCTTCTCAGGGCAAAATGACCTTCATGACTCAACGTCTAGAAACCTCTTACTTCTGACTTAAGTTCTCCAAACCTCCATCCATGGTAGTGACAGATGGATGTAACTGGTTGGCTGAGTGAACACATCACCCCAAAGCTTTTATAAATACCCTCAGTGCCAATGACCACGTGTCACGAGACTCTGTGCTCCACCTTTCTAGCATTCTCCTTGCTGTTTCCCGATCTGGGAGAAGCCCTCTTCCATAAACCTTTAACCTGTACTGTGCTGTTCTTGCCTCGAATAAAACTGCTCTCACATAAAATCTTTGAAAATTAATATGGCGACCTGACCTCTCCTCGAAGACCTCAACACTCACAACATCAAGCCAAATCATCACTTTATCCCGTACTGTCAAGTTGTATTTGGTTGTAGCAGAACTTTCACTGACGTGTGTGTGTTCTCCCTCAGTGGGCTCGAAGGGGAGTGTGTTGAGTGTTGAGGTGAGAGAGGACCATCACAAACGCTCCATTTTAAATTATCAGCGCTGGAGGTCTACGTGGAAACTCAGCAGAGGTGAAGAGTGGCCTGATAATGTTCACTTTCATCATGGTGACTTGATAAATTCTGCCCCTTTGCTTGCTGGACAGAGCTTCAATTCGGTAAGCAGCCAGACTTTAGAGAATTTCATTATAACTGACTGTATAACTTTTTTTAGAGCAGCTTTTATACAAGAAAAGTACTTTACATGCATCAAGAAAAAAAGAAAAGGGGAGGGGAAAAAAAAAAATACCTCCACCGCTGAGGCCTCATGGGAACCACTAACCATGTGTGAAAGAAAAGTTTTTGTGTTATCATTCATGTTATCTGAAATATGGTTAGGAAATCAAATTCTGTCTCGGTATGTAAACTTCTGAGCACAACTGTGTATTCCAGTGATTCTGCAAGTTGTCCCACTTAAAAAGATGAGAGAGTCTGTAATGTTTATCATAGGTTCAACTGTGAGACAGAATGTAAAATAAAATATGTAGGATTTTTTTTAAAGAATTTATTTGTTTTTATTTATTTAAAGAATTTATTTATTCATTTGAGGTCTGGTGACTGGCTAGGCCTCTCCAGAACCTAAAAATGCTTTTTACGCAGCCACTCCTTCGTTGCCCTGTCGGTGTGTTTGGGATCATTGTCATGCTGGAAGATACAGCCACATTTCATCTTCAGTGCTCACTGATGGAAGGAGGTTTGGTGCCAAAATCTCAAAAGCTCATGCAATTGACCGAATGTGTGCTGTTACAAGAGGTCTGACTGGCTGTACTGTGTCAATCAACTGCCAAATGCCACAGTGTGGATGGATGATTGGCTTACACCCTTTTTTAAATAATATGCAATCTACCCCACACTTCCTGTACTGTGTTCGGTGGCTCGTGCTTCACTCATCTTTTACGTTGCGTGGCCTCACATGCATGGTACAGTTCATTTGGAAAGGCAGGGCTCCACGATCAACTCGTTCTCTGAAGTTACTCTGAGAGTAACGAGAACCTTGACAGAAATAGAATGAAGTAAAAAGTAATGTAGTGAATGTTAAAAGTTTCCCCCCAAAAAAACTACAAGTAAGTACAATACTCAAGTAAATGTACTCGGTTACTGTCCACCTCTGGTAACAAGTGGAGGATAGTAGAGCTTCTTAAAGAAGTAACAGGTTTGTGAAGGCCAGAATTCTTGCTTGTTTGTAGGCGCTAAATACTTATTTTCTGCATCATTATACAAAAAAGTTTTTTTAAAAATCATAAAATGTGATTTCCTAGATTTTTTTATATGTTGTTCAAAGTTGAAGTGAACCAATGATGAACATTACAGAGTCTCATCTCCCCCCCCTCCCTTCTTCCAAACATGGCGAGTTCTGTGGTCTCATCTGACCATATGATCATCCTCACGAGGTGAGATCTTCTGTGCCACCCCAGACCAATGCCAATTGGTCATTTTGTGTTTCTTCTATTTTTGAACAGTTGTACCAACAATTGTCCTAAATCAGCTTCTTGCTTATGGTTTTGTAGCACATTCCAGCCTTGTGCAGGGCTACAATCTTGCTCCTGACATCCTTAGACAGCTCTTTGGTCTTGCCCATGGTGGAGAGGTCAGAGTCTGATCGAGTCTGTAAACAGGTGTTGTTGATACCGGTGATTAGTTGAGACAGGTGTCATTAATGTGTGATGAGTTGAAATTAGGAAAATCCAACCTGTCTGTGCGAGCCAGAATGCTTAATGGCTGCTAGGGGCTCAAACACTTATTTTACTCGATGAAATGCAAATCAATTTTCTGGATTTCCTTTTTGAAACTCTCTCACTGTAAAACCTACAATTATAGACCTTAAAATTATAAACTGTTCATTTCTTTGTCAGTGGGCAAACTTACATAATCAGCGAGGGGTCAAATAATTATTTTCTCCACTGTATATGCGCACACACCTAATTACATACATACTATTTAATCTTACAATGCCCCCTTCTTACAATGAAAAAAAATCTCAAAGTTTAAAACAGTGTCTTGGACATCAGCCACACAACATACTCCTAGCCTATTCGTTTGCGGGAGATTTAGCATTAAACTCTTCTTCACATTTAGTTCACATCACCATTGCAGTTAACATTTCGGGCTGTAAATTTATCTAGATTGGAGATTTTCACACCACATTAATCTTAATGACTGTTTACAACTTGACTGCGTAATGCACATTTTTTCCACAGCATAAATCCAATGGAATTTACAATCTCAAATATCAAATCTGGCTGGAAGACCACTGTGGTGCATTGTGTTTCAGGTTGCTTTGGATATGATTAGCCCCCAACTGGCACTGCCTGCAGTAGTTCCTCACCTTCAAAATGGAGCCGTGTGTGCGGTCTATCTCGCTAAGTAAGTTAGTATCCAATCAGTTTTTCTAACCTAATTTGTCTAACAGCACAGTAGCATTAATGTCCTCACTGGTATTTAAACAACTCTGTAGAGAAAAGCTGGTTGATGTCTGATGTTCTGTTCATTGCAGTATTACACAGATTATTGACTTATTGGAGGGACTACGATGTTCCACTCTTCCTCTGGTGTGTGAACGCATCTTTGAGGTACAGTATAGAGATTGGCTGCTGGGCCCATCGCTCAAAAAAGATGGCACCTTCAACCAGCGTAAGCGTTTAAGTGAAGATACCAACGACAGTGAAACAGATGACGACTCCAGTGGTGAAGATTACGGTAAAACTTACATTTATTTCTGTAGTTATTCTACTAGGGAAAAAGTCAGAAGTGATTTAAAATGTATTGTTAATTGGAATTGTACTTGTGCTATTGTTAACATGGCTAATTAATTAACTGTGTATTCTACAAGATTTCTCCAGCCAAAAACAGGCCCCATTTGGGAGTGTCCCCTACATCGCTCGTCCTCACCCTGAGCAGCTTGGACACACAGGTGAGTTAGGATATTTCTACTTGTCTAGACCTTGTAGGACAGGGTTCCTAGTTAGTGAAGGTCAAGGTCAATCACACTCAAAGTGCACCACAACAAAATGTGACGTCTGCATTTAACCCATCACATGTGCACTTGTGGAGAAGTGTAGCTGGGGGTAATACTTTTTTGGTGCCCAAAAACCTGCAACCTTCTCATCACTGCTTCAGTTCCATGTTTTCCCTACACGGACACACCTGACATAGCACATTAGATTATTTTGGTACAACACTACTAGATCCTGAGCTGTGTAGATAGAAGAACAGCAATGTTTAATGCAATGGTTCACCAGTCACAGTTGTTTTAAATTATTACTAGCTCCAGAACAAAACTAAGGAACTTCTTAAATGTCTCAGCTGATGGCCTGACAAAGAAAGTCAGAAATAACCCATCAGTTTATGTTAATAAAACTAGCAAATCTTATGCAGCATGTGATTTAAACGCTGTATGCCCAATGTTGAATGCTTTCTTTTTCAACATGGTAAGCTTGTTTCTCAAAAATACAATTTCTCATTACAGCCTTCCTTATGAAATTACGGAAGATCCTGAAATAGTGCAACTCAACTGTTGTCAACTGAAGAACCAACCAAGCCAAATAAAGACCTTTTTACATTACCCAACTACATTACCTTGGGAGTGATGTGTATATTAAAAATATTAAATTCAATCTGAAAATCAGACAATAAACATGCTTTATGAATTTATTCATTTCTGGTATTTGCAACAAATGAGCCAATTAAGAGCAATTCATTTATGTTTAGGAAAATGAACATTTCAATTAGTTTTGTCCAAGGCACAATGTGACGTCACAATTGCTATACATGTGCAGAATGTGAATATTTTAGTGGCATATAGAAAAGTAACAAAGCACTTCATAAATAATCTATAGTGAAAACCATACAGCATAAATCGTCTACACGAACAATAAATAAATATATAAAGCTTTTGCACATTTAATAGATCCTGAACATCACATGCCTAGTCATGCAGTGGTGGAAACAAAGATTTTACAAGACTGATGACAGGTCTTAAAGAAGTAATACAATGGGATGAGTACTGGTGGTCACCCTTACATTTCTAGTTTCCTTACTGATTGCACAATCAACCCAAAATCCTGCCATTCACACACAGGAGCTTTTTAGCAAATAACAAGGTGTTGTACAGGAATAGCTGGCTGCCATCATCTATGGATAGAATCTACTCCATGTCGATCCAGTCCATTGAATAGTCATGACCAGCTTCACTGTCCACATCACTCCCTATTCCTAAATCAAAATAAGAAAAGGAGGGGAAGAACCCTCAAGCACAGAACGGTACCATAACGCAGGAGTTCCTAACTTTGGGGTCCAGATGTGGTCTCAGGAGGGTCGCAAGAGTGATTCTATAAAAGACATACATCTTGTCAAACAGAGAAAGCCAATTTGACAAGCGCATGCAAGCATCGTCGAATCACTCCTCTAACAGACCAATGTCAATTATGAATTTCTAGTGCGTGAAGTCAATACTGAGGGAGGGTCTTTAGTAACAGCTTTTTCAAGGCTAAAGACTTCCTTAGCAATTGGCATGTGGTTTGTGGTACAGTGCTAGTCCAAATTTTAAACCTCCCAAAAAGTTACAAATAGTAACCTCTGCCATAATACATGGTGGTTCCCAACTTTGGTCTTAAATTGTGTTGAATATTTTGCAGTTTTCAATACATTAATATACCAGATTACATTACTAATCTTTTTCTCAAGTTGATATGGGCATGCTGGGTAAATGAGAACTCAAAAGCATAGCAGGATGCACCGCAAAGCCAGATTTCATAGTTACCTAGATGAGTTAGGCTAGTCTAATAGTGGCAAGTGACAATGCTAATTCATCCAGCTAAACTAAAAAGAAAATCCTGCTTTGTGAAATACTCACCAGGACTAGGATTGGAAGCCACTGTCACACTTTTGTGGTTAAATCTAATAGCGCCAACTCATAATTACAAAACCTGCCACTAGAGGGCAACACTCACTCACCTGCTGCATTGTCATCGTAGTAGCAGACAGCTTTCTTGCTGGGCTGGTGGGAGGCCTTGGAGGTCGGTGTGGTCTCCATGCTAAGGTGCACTGAGAGGGGGGATGAAGACAGGGACCAGAGGACAGAGGCTTTTTCACAGAGAGTGCAGGGCTCAGGGGATGCAGACGGGCCACGGGGCATGTGCACCACATCCTTGTCTCTGTACTGGCGCTGTGCACCACTGTGGTGCTCAGGGCGCTCGCGCTGCCAGATAGAATGAGACGGTACTATGGCCATCACCTGATCTCATACACACAGAATGAAATGGTGACAAGGTTTGACTATCAGTAGTTTGCCATTAAAAAAAAGCTATTTTCCTCAATGCTAGCACGTTTTAGCTCTTTTCCCGCTCAAACACCTACTGAACCCAATTTACCCATGAGGTATGCAGGAGCTGGTATCTGGGAGGGATTGACTATAGAATTTCACCCATTTCTACCTTAAATGTTATGTATAAAAATGCAAATGGCTGCTACTACTAATTTGAGTTTTACAGTATAATGTCTGTTTAAGCAATTGTTAAGTTTGTACAATATTAAATGATGGTATAAACCGCAACCATTTGCCACAGCTTTAGTGCAAAACTAGAGAAGATATGTCTGGATAACATGTTTCATCTGACTGAATTTCAAGGTAATTGTGTCAGATTAAAGATAAGCCAAGTTTCACTGGCACTCCCAGCAACTACATGAAGTAAAATGGAGACATCATGAAGGAAGCAAAAGTGGAAGTACCTCCTCACAGCAGCGTCGGCTGACGGCAGCACGATATTCGATCCGAGCCCACAGCTTGTCCCTCTGCTTCAAGAAGCATGGGAACAGCTTTCTCCAGCTCTTCCCCAAGGCCCAGGGAAAGATCTCATACTTTGTCTCCTCCTCATCCTCCTCCATGGTGTTTGCTAGGTATCTACAACATGTTTTAATTTAATGACAAATACAACAGGACTCTAATAATTAGGGCGCGTTGAACACATTTGAACTATTCAACATCTTCAACTGGGTCATAATCATCACTTGACCGGTGAGAGAATGACTGGCATGCACTCATGTTGGCAATCTCCTGGACGAAATGAGGAAAACGTTATTCCTCACTGGTTGAACGAGCTGCCCAGCTACATTATAACTGCAGAAGAGATTCTTAAACCGTTCCATGCCCATTTAAGCCTGACTAAGAACCGCCTAGAGAACGTTTTTAATGTGGGTGAGGAGTTGAAATTGTATCTAGCCAGTCTTTGTAATAGCACTCACTTGTCCTATGCAAATAAAATGATTACAAGGTATAAAGGTACGTATATTATATATATATACACACACACACACACACACACCTTATAAAAAAGGTACAAAAATACCTTGGAAATCGCATTGGACAAAAGTTTTGGCAAACTTAATGTCAATAACATTTTTGATTGTTTAAACTTACAGAGCGATGAAGAAGTTCATCCGGCTGTGTTCACTGAGACTGAAACGGGCTCTCTTGAAGTAGACGAAAGTCATGGCAAGCAAATACTAAACAAAATACAAGAAAGAGTGTCTTTTTTCTATTGTCATGGTAGTAATACAACCTAATTTCCACAAAAACTGCATATACCTTGTCTGTAAGTTTGCAACAACAATCCATCCACAAAAAATCCTGAATCAGGTCGTCATCTAAGGAAATAATAAATGCACATGAGGGAAAGAGACATGTAACACTGTTGGTGAATCTTCACACTCACCGAACAGTCTGAAAAAGGCAGCCATCTCTTGGCGCTGTATGATCAGGGTTGGGCCCCACGGTTGTTCGCACGGCCGGGGCATTGCGTCGCGTTTTCGTCCGTGGTGGTGCTGGGGACCGCGGGCCTCCTGGAGCTTCGGCCTCTTCATGCGGAGGCCTCGTCGGAGCTGCAGGTTGAGCGCCACCGAGGGCCGGATCCTCAGCGTGACGGAGGGAGGTGTCTCGCGCCAGGTGTTCTTCATCTTCATCATCATTTAACCAGACCCTCTAAAAAGGGCTACGTAGGTCTAAGGATGGAAAAGACATTTCAATTATTTTCAATTATCGTTTTAATCAATTAAAGTGTAAACAGAACCGATTAGACCATATTTATTTCAGTTTCATAAGCTTTGGTCTGGACATTTAAGTTACCATATTTCTTACGACAGGGAAGTTGTGTAATAAGAATTGAGTGGAAATATATTATAACTATTTATCTAAGATTAAATTATAGCTATAAAAACAGTTTTTTTCCACAGCTGGTAAAAGCTCAGTGAGGCAACATTTCAGTCCAGCTGTTTATTGGACTGACAGCTTCATGCAAAATTTTAATAAACGTAAGTTAAAGCTTACCTCAGCTTTTGTTATTTTATTCTATAAAAAAATTAATTATAATTCTATAATGTGGACTTTCAGAATAAACTCAAACCGACTGTGATGCTAAGTGCTAGCTGGAGTGTAAACAACAGATTAGCTAACCTTAGTTAACCTAGTTTAAATAAATAAATCGTAATTTAAAGGTATAATCTTAGACATTCTTGTAAATACAGCGAAGTATTCGCTAATTATTCGACTCAAAATCAGAGACATCGATTTATGTGAATTATATTTAAGGTCTTTGGGTTTTTTTCTTTAGCGCCTGAGACCACGCATGCGCAATCCTCGCTGCACGTGCTGCGAGACTCAGCGCTGCAATGCAGGTCAGCCAATCAGAAAAGAGCTCATTTACATTTGTCAGTCTTAGTAGCAATATTGTCGTGGGTAAATGATGATAAGTTATGATACATATAGCACATTTAATTCACCATAAGTTCACTTAATAAAGTTTTATCTTTCACAAACCTACACTAACACACATTAACAATATGGTCCTTTTTAAAAACACCTTAGCCAAATAAATGTGGCTGTTGTTTGATTACATGATAGCCTCGATTTATTATTATATGTATTATTTTAATATTTGTACTTTTATTGAATATTGTTTCAATAAAAAAAACTTTACATAAAGTCAACTGCACTTCTAAGATAAACATTTTAAAATGACCTTTTCATTAGACTAGTAGTGTGGATTATTGCATTACACATGTTTGCATATATGAGATGTAGTAGGTATTATTACCGTACATAATATAGTATGTATACATATAATGTAGTATTGCATGGCATGTAGTATGCAATGGTAAAATGTAGTACAGTGAGCATTTAGACCCCCTTTTTTATTTAAATTATTTAATTAATCTACATGTAGTACCCCATAATGAGTCAAAACATAATTGGAGACCAAATGTATGTATCATTGCATAATATGTATCAGTATACTTATATAGAATGTAATCTACATTACTGTATTATGCATGAATAGAATGCCATATAGATTACTGCCTGGCATGTAGTAGAATTGAATCTATTGAATGTAGTATGCATTATTGCATGGCATGTAGTAGTTTGCATTTATAAGATGAAGCATGTATTATTTCATTGAATACAGAAAGTAGTGTGCATGGCTTGTAGTAGTATACAGCTATAGAATGCAGTATGCATTACCTCATGTAGTAGTATGCCTCTATGGAATGTCATATGCATTATTGCATGGCATATAGTAGTATGGATCTTAAAATGCAGTATGCACTATTGAAGGACATGTACTAGTATGCATCTGTTGAACAGTGTGCATTACTGCATGGCATGTAATAGAATGGATCTATAGAATGTTGTATGTATTGCAGATATAGAATGTATATAGATGTATATAGTATATAGAAATATGAAGAAATGAACAGTCTATAATTTTAATTGTAGGTTTATTTTAACAGTAAGAGATAGAATATCAAAAAGAAAATTTAAAAAATCACATTATAGAAAATGTATAAATTGACTGGGATTTCATTGAGTAAAATAAGTTTTTGATTCTCTACCCAACATTAAAACTTCTGGCTCTCACAGACTGGTTAGATACAATTTCAACTCATCACCCACATTAAAGACACCTGTTTCAACTAGTCACTTGTATATACTCCAACCTCTCCACCATGGGCAAGACCAAAGAGCTGACTAAGGATGTGAGGGACAAAATGCTGGAAAGGGCTACAAAACCATAAGCAAGTAGCTGGGTGAGAAGGAGACAATTGTTCGCAAATGGAAGTAACACAAAATGACCATCAGCTGACGCTGGTCTGGGGGTCCACGCAAGATCTCACCTCGTTGAGTGAGGATTTGAGGATGATCATGAGAAATGTGAGAGATCAGCCTAGAACTATATGGGAGGTGCTTGTCAATGATCTCAAGGGAGCAGGGACCACAGTCACACTACACCATAATGGATTAAAATCTTCCCTGCTCAAAAAAGCACATGTGAAGGCTCATCTGAAGTTTGCCAATGAACAATGAATGATTAAGAAGATTCTGTGGTCAGATGAGACCAAAACTGAGCTCTCTGGCCTCAAACCTTAATGATTTAGAGCTGATCTGCAAGGAGGAGTGAACCAAAATTCCTCCTGCTATGTGTGCAAATCTGGTGATCAAACCCGTCTTATTTTCTAGGGGATCAAATACTTATTTTACTCTATGAAATGCAAATCCATTTATAGGTACATCTAAAAAAAATTAATATCGTTTCAGAAAGTGAAATTCATATATATATATATAATGTCAAGCCTTTGTTTCTTGGAATTTTGATGATTATGGCTCACAAATAATAAAACCCACAGTTCACTGTCTTAGAAAATTTGAATGTCACATAAGATCAATAAAAAAGGATATTTTAAACAGAAATGTCAGGCTTCTGAAAAGAATGTTCATTCCTATGCCCTCCACACTTGGTTGGGCTCTTTTTGCATACATTACTGCATCAGTGCTGCATGCCATGGAGGAGATCAGTCTGTGGCTCTGCTGAGGTGTGATGGAAGCCCAGGTTGCTTTGATCTCAGTCTTCAGGTCGT
>JBBIGC010000001.1:37362987-37373868 GCA_037576955.1 Lepidarchus adonis
TGTAAAGTTGCTTTGTGACAATGTCAGTTGTAAAAAGCGCTCTATAAATAAAATTGACTTGACTTGACTTGACATCTTTGCATCTTTGGGGAATATCTTTTAGAATGTGGTTCATGTTCTATTGAAGCAGAAATAATTGGTTCTGAATGTGGAGAAATGCTGATTTAGATAAGATCTTTAAGAATGGGCCTAAAAGCTGTGAGTTCACAGACATCAAGCACTATGTGTCAGTGCTGTCAAAAGTACAAAATAAATAGAAATACTTCATGATATTCCATATTTAGATTCTGCAGGAAACATACATTTTTAAGAAAAAAAAAAAATAAAGTATATATATATATATATATATATAGTGAAATAAATACATTTTGATGATTTGATGACATTTTAAGAATATAATATAATATATATATATTATATTCTTAAAATGTCATCAAATCATCAAAATGTTAAATCAACTACTGTATATATATTCTATATAAAATATTATATTATACAAATATAATTTATCCCAAAATCTAAAAGACACTTCCTGTAGCACCTGTAGTGTCTTGATGATTGTATTAATTGAAATCTTGAAAGACTTGGAATACAGTCTTTATTCCTCTTTTATTTCTGTCTTGTGTTGACTGAAAGCATCAGCCAGAAGCATCTGATTATTCTTGCCTCTTGTTTCTAATGATAAAATATAAGAGGTCTTACCTTCCACCAATCATCGTTAGAATCGTCTGCCAGAATTATTCGATCACCAGGTCTGAAATAAAATATGTGCAAAGAAGAAAGGATTTCTTTCTCATTCTTTCTCTTTCTGGAAGGAATATGGGTGCTGTTTATGCTTTGTTAATGAACTCTTTTTAAATTTGGCTGAAAATGTACCTGAAAGTGACACTAATCATTTACAGTGTGGTGTCAATGAATCTGAAATGAACTTGTGGAAGCTGAAGTGTTACTGCGGGACTACAGTAGGCCAGGACTGAGAGAAGAAGGCTTTCTACAGTACCTGGATGAAAATGCCTTTTCAGTGATGGCCTACGTGAAGCATTACCAATCTCGTGTTATGGTAGCATAAGATAGAGAAAACAATGAAAGCTAAAAGCCAATGAAACATACAGAATCTGAGAGTATGTCTTAAATTAATATTCCAATTTGTTTTCTCCCAATGCTTTGCCACAAACCAAACTAATTAGGAAACTAATGGAAACTGTTTTAATAAAACCACAAATAATTCAGTGAAGATATGTCAACTCTTGATAATTAATAGTCTAATTGAAGCTCAGCATGTGCATGCTTATCTGCACAGGTAAACATGCAGTGTGCTCTGCATTTAAAGTAAAGATAGCAGCGAACCACACAGCCGAGGCCATTTCCACAAGCTAATTAAACATCCCGCCTTACGGCACTGGGAAGAAGGGAGGGAAAGTCACCGTGTAGCAGAGATAAGCTTACTACAAAATCGTGTTAAAGCCATCAAACAATGTAAACAGCCTTGTCTTGAAGCCTTCCACAACAGACTGATACACATGTGGACCAGATGGGAACAATCAGTTAGCTTGACGTTGTTTGTAGCCTCCATTGTTTCTGCCAGCAGCAGGGATTCTTCACTACTCAGCCCCAACACTAGACTGTTCGGTGTAGTCATTGCTTAGCACACCAGCTACTAATTAGCAGGTGTGAGTAAGAAAAGTTCATCTATCATCCAGTGAGTATTCCAACTGTGTCTGCTAGCCTAGCCAGTAACACAAAAGCTAGTATTAGAGTAAAACTGTGTCTGCTAGGCTAGCCAGTAACACAAAAGCTAGTATTAGAGTAAAACTGTGTCTGCTAGCCTAGCCAGTAACACAAAAGCTAGTATTAGAGTAAAACTGTGTCTGCTAGGCTAGCCAGTAACACACAAGCTAGTATTAAAGTAAAACTGTGTCTGCTAGCCTAGCCAGTAACACACAAGCTAGTATTAGAGTAAAACTGGCATCGAATATAAGGGCACTTTCTTTGACACAAAATGGATGTTTTTAACCTTAAGGCTAGAGAAAAGAATCTGAAATTTAGAAAGGTATCTAGGTAGCCAAAGCTGCCATGATTGTGTTTAGCTTGTGTGTGAGAGAGCAAGAGCATATTCCTCTGAGCAATATTGTTTGTGAGTATTTGTGGAGTTGTGGGGACCTCAGGATGTGTGTGTGAGAAACATGGTAGTTTCAAATTCACCTCATGTCCAGGTCCTGGTTGTCCTGGGCGTTGAATCTATACAAAGCCACATAGGTGTTAAGCTGCAGGAGGTCCTTCCGCAACTCTCGGTCTGACTGCGAATTAAAAGCACATCTAACATTATCAATTTTGTAAGACATAAAACCATCAATATTCTCTCAGTACACTGCGGGCTTCACAAGGGCAAGATGTTTGGCAGGAACAAGGAGGAATGTTTGGTTAGGTGCAAGATCTTGTTTATCATCTAGTCAAGACACTTACCTTAACCACATATGTTCACTGAGGTTTCAGTAAATAGCTAGAAACTGACAAATAAACACACAAATGGAAAAATATGAACTCTCTCTCTCTTTCTCTCTCTCTCTCGCTCTCTCTCTCTCTGAACTGAGACTCATGCGCTCACTTCGTTCTCGAAAAGATCTGGAGACGGCTGTGTGTGGGAGGACTCGTTCTCCGTCATTGTTTATGGTGTGATTCAGGAAATGAAAGGATAGGAGAGGAAGTGAAGGGAACGTAGCAGGTCTGAGACTAACACCCCAGGCAGAGCCAGTCTGGTGCACAACGCATACGCTTCTCATGACTTTACAGCTTACCATCTGGAGGAAAAACGAAAGCCCTGAAAAAGCTCTGAACGGTGTTACCACACCAGTCAAAAAAAGATTAAGTGTTAAAGGTATTATTGTAGTGTTTGTACTGGTTTTATCACTTGCTGTTCCTGTGACAAAAGAGATGATCTAAAAATATCATATCTAATGTAGGGAATCCAGGGGATGTCGATCCCCATCGACTTTTAATCAAAAGTAATCAAGCAAGAATTTGAGTTAAGAAAGTGTGAAAATAAGTGATAGTCATTCTTTCAATATCCAAAACACTTATGCAATTTTGGTAGTGGGGACGCCGGAGCCGATCCCAGCTGACTATGGGCACAATGAAGGGTACACCCTAGACAGCAGCCCAACCAATCACAGAACATCTTAATGTTTATTCTGCTCCAGACATTTCCAGGTGTGTAAGAACAGGTTTTTAATGTGTGCTGATGGTACTTTTAAAGTGAAAGTGTTATGGTTGCAGAAGTAAGTGCTGTATTTACAAGGTTTATTCCAAACAGAAAGCTGAATTGCTGAACCGAGATCCAAAGCACTTCACAGGAAACAGAGAATGTAATGGAACAGCATAGCAGAACAGAACAGAGACCAGACAAGGGCTTAGTGAGGCACAATGGTTTAAATTCATCAGACATGACCTAGAACTATTGGGCATGGGAATGGACAAGGAACAAGAGACAGGTGCAGACACAGGCAAGACAAACCTGACAACCTAGAACAGAAAATCGTGACAAGTTGCTAATAAACCAGTTTCACATTGCTGGCTAATGTACCGTATATCTTCTAATAATAGCCTGTGTCTTATTGACGCCTGTTTCCAATAAATCGCAACAAATAGACGCCGGTCTCCAATAGACGCCGGTCTCCAATAGACACCGGTCTATAGTAAATGCCGGTCTCCAATTAAGCCCACCGCACTTTCCATATGCTAATCCTCTTTTCGTACCACCTGCAGTGAATCATACAGTAAGTACCTGTTCATTTCAAAAATGTTTTGCGATCGGATGTCCAAATGAAATGTATTTTGGTACATTTTGCCCGTTCGGCTCCACGTCAATCATAACCCCACAGGGTGATGTAGTGTGAGCGATGGGAAGGAAACGGTCATTTGATTTAGCATCAAACTCCGTGCGGTAACATACACAAAAGAACATTCAAATGGAGAAGCTGCATGACATCACCAAAAACCGTATTCTGCTTTAAACATACCGTATACTGCTGTACTGATTATTTCATTCAAGCCTGAAATGTTCATCCTGTGTTATCGGATACATTTTGAAGACAGTCCGGTCCCTTTTAAACATCGGGCCGAATAGTTTTTTGAATAAACGCCAGGGCTATATGGTATGATATACGGTATGTAACACTGTGGCAGGATAAGCTACACTTCTTTTTGAGCATTCTGCCATATATGTTCTTCCGTTTTAACCCTACAGGTTAACTGTTGCCCTGTTCAGTTTAAGTCATCTAGATTGGATGCTGCTTTAAAAGAAAAAAGAACAAATGTAAAGTTATATAATTTAATAATATAATTTTATAACTTAATCTAAGACTACTAATTTAAATAAAACATAGTTTTCAAGAAGTAAACATTTCAGTGAAAACTTGATCAATAACAGCGCAGAACTTCGCTCCAACTCTTGGTTTCTGCTTGACACTCTCCACACAGTCCAGACCGCTTTATGGCAGAGTTATAGACTGCACTCCACAGCCCTGCTGTCAAAATGTGTGTGTGTGTGTGTGCGCGCGCGCCTTTGTCTGTGGAGGTATGGTGTGGGCTGCAAAATGTGTATGAGTGGATGTGGGTGGGGGTTAAGAGCATTACATCAGGTTGCAAAAGGTGGGGAGTTAAGAAAAAAGTGTGTGTGAGAGTTCCTTAGCATCTACATTTTCTTGTGTATCTGTGAACACACAGGTGTGTTTCAGCTTCTCCATCACAAATCACGTTGAAAGCAACTTAGAGAAGTCAACAAGCTAAGCTGGGAAGGCCACCAGAAAATGCCTTGAGGGCTGACAGTGAGCCGCTACACTCACTGCACACTCACACATACACACACAATGCTGGCTAATAAAACTGAACACAGATTTGAAGGAGGAATGTGTGTGGGTGCTGGACTGTACTCCTGCTCCTGGTGAACAGCTGTGTGTCTCAGATGCTGTGTGCTGCCTCATTTCATTAGAACAACTGAGACAGGATGCTGCGCTTTTCTCAGATCCCTTTGAATCGGCTGACGTAATAAAGACACCCATGTTGAAATGATGGTTGATTTCGGCTGCTGAAAGATTACTTATGATAGATACTTATGAAGGCCGCTGTAGACAAACTGCTACATCATACATACATACGTTGTGATCTCCCGTACTACATTTTGCCATATATTTGTATTATAGTTTATATAATGTAACGTAAACATGATCCAGAACAAGTCAAGGGGTCCTCGCTTGATGACAGACATGTGACCAATGCCAAAGGAGGAGCCAGACGTGTTTAAAAACCTGGCCATTCAGCACTGTGGGAGAGAGACCAGGCTGTAGAGCCAGAGAGAGTTGGTAGGTTTTTTTCTTCATGTTTTTTACCCTTGTGTCTTCATTATGTTCAATTAAAGCTTAGTCTCGCAGGTATTCTGGCCTGTGTATGTCACTCTGGGCATCTGGCAGTTACCCAGTCAAACAATTCCAACTTCTCGTTCTCCCTTAAAATTAAACAGGTGGTTTGTGTTACCCACGACCCGACATGGATTAAGCGATATGGATAATGGATGGATGGATGGACGGTTTGTGTTACTGTGCCTTTAAGGTGGATATGTAAATGGTCCCTGTTCTGATTGGCTGCAGTGCCTTATGCAAAAAGCAGTCTGAGCTAAAACACGTAAGCATTTATGGGTGGGGCCATAAATTATTCTGGTGGATATATGTAAATGAGCTGGTTTATTTCATAAACTTTTTTAGCTTTGTTTTCATGTAGGGACGGAACACTGCGTGAAAGGTGTGTTTGAAACAGTGTTAAGATACCATATCAAACTATTCTTCTACACAAAGGAAAAATTTCCCATCAATTTGTAAAAAATCTCATTGAAGGACAGGCAGGACTGGAAAAAGAAATGGGAAAAACTGGACACAGGCAACACTCAGGTCTAAATTATATTCTTCATATATTTATGTATTATACTTAAGTTATTAAATGTGGCTGTATAGATTGCAATAAAAGTAAATAAATATTGCTTTTTGAGAGATTTAAAAAGGTGAAACTCCACAAAGAGCCGAGCTGAAGGTGGGCATTCTGCAAGCTGGGCTGAGGGTCGGTTATTAAAGGAAAGATGTTTTCTATTTTGCTCCTGGGAAATTTAGAAGCTGTGGCGTATGGCCAAACATAGCAGGACGAACTGACTTCTGATCCATTCTCAGACCTGACGAAACACAGAACATCTGATCTAGATTCAGTTCTTAATTAAACCAGAGAGAGTGATGGTTAGAAAAGCTGATCGGAGACGGATTCTATTACAGTTCTATTAAACAATGCCTTGTTTATTTCTCTTATAAATAATAAAAGTACCAAATGTTAGTGCGTTGTTGTGGAACATTTTTCATTTCTCATGGAAATAAAGGAGGAATGTTCACTGGTGCACGTTAAGCTGTAAATATCCTGTGATTTTTACTGAACTGTAGATGTAAGCTTTATAAACTGGGACAGTACACGCCATCAATTTGTGTCTGCTCATAATCTTAGAATCAGGGGGAGAGAGAACCTTCTATAGTTAGGCAACCTGAGGGATCTGCTTTAATTTGCGACCTCGTAAAGGAGTGCTGATCTCAGGACGTTCTTATTTATGCCTGTGTGTTGGCAGCCTGGTCCTGTGGTTTGAGATAGGGCCACCCCCCACCCCTTGCCCTTCCATCATGTTCTCAATTTGCCCAGTCTTTCTCTCTCTCTCCTTTTTTAAATCCGATTTTCTCCTGAATGTTAGTTGCACTGCCAGTTCCCTCATGCTCAAGGTCTCCTGTATTCAGCATCAGAATAATCAAAGGCTCAGGCAAACATGCATTTGAGTTCAATCAAATGTGAATCAATTTAAAAAGGCAAATGCCAAAGTCTGGCTCATAGATTAGTCCATATAGTATTTTTAAAGTCACATGATCTTTCGGCAACACTGAGTAGAACAGTGTTGGTGAAACATGGGGTGTTTTTTGATTAAAATACCTAGACTAGCATTAGCTTACCGCTTACTTCCAACCCCTAAACATCAAACTCTCCAGTGAAAAGTGTCCTTTGATTTAAAAATTCAATTTCTGAAGATGCTTGTATAGCATGATAGGGTGACGTTGACATGTCCTTCCTCTGGAGCTTGCTAGCTGCTGCTAGCATGCTAGCCTTTCAAGCTGCTAATATGAATAGGTCTCCACAAAACCCCAGAAAATTCTAAACTTTTGGTAAATTTGTTCAAACTTTATTCAGTATGGTCCAGTACCATCGCAGTTGCACAGCCTATAAATTGCTTGTTAAGATAATTAAATGGATAAAGCTTAACATGTTAAGAGCCTACAGGCTACTGACACTCCAGGATACAACTGAGATTAGCTTCTCACACCCTGAGCTTCCATACTCACACTAATTTCTCCAAATCACTATTTTAAATAGATTCTTGCGACAGGAGCTCATGCTTCTGCGCCTATTTCTGGTGTTTGCTAAGCATCAGTTTTAACATAGCTTTGACAATGTTTCACAGCTGTCGGCATGGCGTGCTTACCGGTGAGTTTTCTTCTTTCTTTTCTTCTACTTGGAAATTCTCCGTTCCATTCTCCAGGGAAGTGAAAACTGCGAGAATAGAGAATTGGCAATGATCAGAAAATGATGTGAAAAATATTATAAGAAGCCATTGTCTCAGATGACTGGAATCAAAGACAACTTTAGAACGGTTGTTAACAAAGTCTTAAATCAACCTTCATCTGCCTTTAAATCCTCTAATATTTCTTATGGGAACAAAGGTGTCTGCAGTTTCCTCTCTCTTTGGTGGTGCAGGAGAGTGCCAGCATTTTGTGGCCATGGTGGCCATTCAGAGGAGGTCTGCAAGAATTAGAGCCCTGCACCATCAATGTGTTGGCGAGAGATAAGCTCTTTGCAAATGCAGTTTTGTCTCAGGTGTCCTGGAGGATCGGTCTGAGGATCAGTCTCTCGCCATGTAATACAGAAATGCTAGTTTGGCCACTGCTAGTGGAAAATTTCTCATTCCCAGAGAGACTACAATTACATTCACAGGTCTTGGAAAGTCTCAATGATTTTTACATTAACAACCAAACAGAAGCACACTCACAATAAACCAACAACGGCTGTAGATGCATTGGTCCCATGCGGTTATGTTGTGTATAGAATTTGCTATCCACTACATTAAGTTTTCTATAATGTTTATGGCTCTAATGACAAACTAGATTCTTAAAAGTTGACATAATTGAGATTTGGGTTTATGTTTCGTGGAGCTGATCTCTTCGTGAAACATGGAGGAGTTGGAGAAAAACAGAAATGATACATTTCTCTGTCAAACTCTGTTTCTCATTTTAAATTCATAATGTATAAATGCCCAAGATAATCTTCAGTAACCGAATTATTTTAGACTGTGCTTTGAAGTGTGGAATCACCCATCTCGCATCACATAGTTTTTTATCTAATTAGCCAGTGTTTGATCTCAATGTGGCTCAGGATTTCTGTTGTTAACACTTCTCTATGATGACCCACCATGGGTGCCAGAGTGAAAAATGTCTGGAAGGCTTTAAATTAGATGATAAATGACAAATACACAAAGCGGAAACATGCTTGACAGCCATTAACAAATAAAAAGCTTGGTCGATGGCATCTTTCCCTGCTAACACATTTTTACCTGTTTGTTCACTCCCTTGCCACCCTCCTTCATTCATACCTTCATTATATTCACTTAATCGACTATGATGGTTGTTAGTTGAAGCCCTAATAAATTGTACTGACTGAAGTGAGTAAAATGTTTATTACTATGAACATACTTTATAGTGCATTGTTATAGTGCGCTGCCCTCTGGAAGACGCTACAGGTCAATCAGGTCTCTCACCATCAGACTGACAAATAACTTCAAATAACCCATAACACAACACATAATTAATAAACTAAGGACTGAATCGAGCAAGTAAAATGAATATACCACCACATTATTTTATTTCTTCATGTTCATTCTTGTCATTTTTTTTGGTTTTTAAAATATTTAAAATTCTTAAATTGTATTTTATAGTTTTTCTTTCTTCTGCTTGGGTGGAGCACCCACAATTTTGTTGTAGCCTATTCTATTCTATCCTGTAATTGCTAATATAGCAACTCCATAGTGTAGTCTTCATCGAGTCTCATTACAGTGTGGCTTTTTACAGCACTAACACCAAGCATACTTTTAATTTAGTACTGTATAATTGTCTGGAGCCAACAAAATAAATCCTGCCAATATTTATATGTGTGTATGTGCATAGAAAATGTACAGTACACCAAGGGATAAACATTTATTGGAATTCAACCGTCTCTGCTTGTATACACACACACACACACACACAGCTAAGTGTATAGAGGCAGTGGTGACTTTAGGTCACTTCAGCTCCATTATAATAAGTTCAGAGCTTTAGACCAACTCCCATTACACGGTGGCACCAAACATCATTATTATTTAAAGCTGTATAATAGCCAGGTTTCATTATTTATGTACGTAAGAGAAACTGTAACACACACAACATGTGGCATGCCAAGATTTCATGCTGAAAACATCTTTAAATTTTCAGTACCAACCGTTGTCACTTTGTTTCCTGATCAGTTGAGCATGGCCACTTTGGGTCACTGCCTCCTCGGGAACCTGTGCCAGGTCACTGGTCTGGACACATGGGAAATAAATCCTCATTAGTGTACACGCACACACGCACACACACAAACCCAACAATCACAACAAACTGATATTGTAGACAGCTTTAGACTGGAAATCTGCTGTAAATGGACGTTTTTCTTACACTGGTCTCTGTTTACTTGTGCTCATTGATAAGAACATGAAGTCAGAAGTGTACAAAGGCATTTTGGATGCAAACCTGCAGAAGATCTAAAACATACCAGATATATTTTGAAAGGATATTCTGCCAATAAAAATATTCCAACAAATGCCACGTACACATTTTGTTTCCCAACACAATGAACGTAAGGCAATATAAATATGGCACAAATGTCCAAATACATTTTAGGGCCACTGAATGTCTCCATTTCCCCCTTCATGTATTATTCTAGACATGCATGCATCTGTACCTATTATTCAGAAGTATTATTCTGCTTATTTTTAAATAAGAAAGTCTGGTTAACAAAAGGTTAAAAGAATGAAAGGCTCAAACACAACACACTCACACTCCACCCTTCTGACCCTGACAGATTAAGCGATGGCACTGTATTCTCAAATATGGCATGTCAGCAGGTCTAAACAGGGTGAAGTGCTGATGGTCTGGATGTGAATGGCGTCTAAACAAAGAAGTGGAAACGCTGTTATGGTGGCACAGGGACTCAGTGTACAATTTAAAGATACAAATCTCCCTAGAGCAGTGAAGCTGCAGTGTGTGGTGTGGTCTTGTCTCTTCGAGCTGCAGTGAGAGTGTTTTCCAGGTTAATGATCGGCTCTTCTCCTTTATCCTGCAGGGTGTTCTGTCCATTCTCTCTCACACTCTTTACTTTAGCTTTTCCTTTATGGGCAATATTTGCTTGAGAGTGGCCTTATCTGACCATCACTTCAGTCTTAAAGAGGCTGTGGGTCTGTTAGAGTGAGTGAGTGAGTTAATGTGTGTGTGTGTGTGTGTGTGAGTGTGTGTGCGTGCTTCTGCTAGTACGTAAGACATAATGCCTGCCTGTCCAGAAATAAACAAGAAAATTGTAATTTAACAATTTAATTCTAATTTAAAACTCAGAAGTAATGAAATATTGTCTACCAGACTTAGCTTTTAGCATTTACACTCAACAAAAATACAAACGCAACACCTTTGTTTCTGCTCCAATTTTTCATGAGATGGACTTAAAGATCTAAAACTCATTCCAGATACACAA
>JBBIGC010000001.1:37381077-37391605 GCA_037576955.1 Lepidarchus adonis
CATCCTACCCTCTCCACCTCATCTCACCTCCACCTATAGACCATCTTACCCTCTCCACCTCATCTCACCTCCACCTACAGACCATCTTACCCTCTTCACCTCATCTCACCTCCACCTATAGACCATCTTACCCTCTCCACCTCATCTCACCTCCACCTATAGACCATCTTACCCTCTCCACCTCATCTCTCCTACAGCTATAGATCATCTTAATCCCTCCACCAAATGTCCTTATGTCCATCTGCAGAGATGCAAAGTATTTGACCATAAAAAATACCGGGACACAGCAGATACATTGACATGTTTATTGTCTGGAAATGTTGTAGTTTAAAATTTTATTTTGTCTTTACTGTATGTTGGAAATAACAGGATACAGATCCCAATGGATCCAGTCCATATATCTTACTGCTAACTTATATACTGCTGTCTTATATCTCAATCTCTATCTCTTATATCTAAAACGTAATGAGTAAATGATCATGTTTCCATTGGTGGGGCTAATTTTGTGAAAACAAGTGTGGCAGTCTTACCCACTTTCAGTCAGTGGTTGACACGGAAACAGTAGGAATGACCTGAGCTGTTTATACAGTAAGTCAGACAAAAATATACAACAAAATATATGTAAGTGTCTGAGCTTCAAAGAACAGAAATTGAATGTTTTTAACAAGCTTCAAATTTCTAGGTTTTACATGAAGTGCTGTTTGAAAGTGTGTGAACCCTTTTTTCATATAAATGTGACCTAAAGCATAATATGGTTTATAAGTAGACACCCAAAACCTAGTTAAACAAATGAAACAAAAATGATTATATTTAATCATGTATTTATTTCTCTCGATAACTGGTGTGGCAAAAGTAAGTGAACCCGTGTTTTTGGTAAGTGTTGAGGCAGACAGCATTTGCAGTAACTGCTGATCAGTCATCAGACATCAATTTGAAGGGATTTTAGCTCGTTCCTCCATACAGAACAGCTCCAGCTTTTGGATGTTGGTGGGCTTCCTCACATTAACTACTCACTTTAGTTTTTTCCACAACATTTATCTTGGATTAAGGTCAGGACCTTGATCTTGCCATTCCAGAACATTAACTGGAGTCCGAACTCCTGAGAGATGGTCTTTTCCAGCTTTATGGGGATCAATTATTCTTTTCTGAGGGTCTCAGACACCTCCTTTGTTCGAGCCATGATACACATCCTCAAATATGTGATTAGGCTTTGCTGTATTCCTGTACTTTAAATAAAGGTGTCTCCCATCCACACCTGATTGTAATCCTATTGATTGCCAGACTCTTTTTTTAAATTTTTTGATATATTTATGGCCCCGAACTAAAGACTTCACTCTTACAATCATGGTTCCGCACTGTAGTTTAGTCATTACACAATTATACAGATATCTATTATTTACATGTAAGGCTATATTAAACTTATATCAAATGCCTTTGCAAATGGATTTGGGTACCGTCCACCATTTTTAGGTTTTTGGATAAATTGACTCTGTAAAAAAATTAAAACAGAGATCAAAAAAATATCAACAGAAGTGTGTTTATTTTAGTCTTTTAGTCAGTTCACATACAGTAGGGTTTAACAATATTTTTTAAAATGTTCATTTCCTGTAGAATTTCACTACAATATCCATATTTGATTGTTTCCCTTGTTTTAGTATAATAATAATAATAAATAATAATACATTTTATTTATAACGCACTTTTCATTAGCAAATCTCAAAGTGCTTACATTAAAACAGAAAAAAAATAAAAAGAACGTATAGTTCTTCTAACGTAAAGTATACTCACACAATTGGAGTATGTTCTTTGAGTGATGCATTTTTGTTGCACAAATTCAGCTTTTCTCCACATTCAGAACCAAAAATCAAAGTTTCATATTCATTCAATTTTATTTGATAATTTCTTACCATATTTTTAAAGATTTTACTGAAAGATGCTAAAGGATTCATAATTGGATGTAATCCAAAAATGTCCTGTCATAGATTAATACAGTAAAACAGTGAGAAATCGACATCATCTGTTGTGTAAAATCTTCTCTCTGTGAAGTAAACTGTATCTTCACAATGAAAAAAATATATTCATTTATATATATCAGCCAATGAAATAAATATATTACTTCAAATATCATCCAAAAGCTGGATTTGTGGTTATTTGCATATCTAAATGTCATCTTTCACAATATTTGCAATCCTAAAATATTTGTAAGAATCCTAAGTATCAGGGAGGAAGGGCATTCATTATGATATCTGTTGTTCTCACTGTGGCTCACTGTAATGAGAAAACCATGTTATTCAGTGCTGATATTATGGGGGTTGGTGTAAACAGTCTGTACAGTGTATTTGTGTATAAGCATATTTTTATGTTGAATCCTACCAAAATAATTTGACTGAATTATCGATAAATTTGGGATTTCATGACTCATTGACTCTTAATCTTAATTGAATCATCATGAGGTCAGAGCTTTGCACCTCTACTGATAAACCTCCCCCTCTTCATGCCACGCACAGCGCAACAGACTGACAGCACTCATCCCATGTTCAGCGTCAGACTGATCTGCCTGACGCCCACTCCATTCCCCCATTCAGCAAATGGCACGTTCGTTTTCGGAAGCAGCCTTCAGAAGGCGGTGGAACACACCAGCTTTGTGGGCTATTTATGGAAAGATACGCAGAAGACGTTCCATTCTTCGCCATCAAGTCTATCAGTGAGAGGAGAAGAATACACACTCACTCCAGCTGGATTCTCATCTTCTGAGTAAACTATACATAGATATGGCTGATTATGTGTTCACGCCTTGTGGTCGATAAAGCCCATGCTTCAGCAGCCAGGAGCCTTTGAGACAATACTGTCATTTCAGCAAGACTCTGATAACAAGCTGCAAGGCCAAAGCTAACAGTGGCTCAGGGCCTGGTAAAGTTCGCTGTGTAATAAACTGCTTGGTGGGAGGGAAATGTAACAGGAGGGAGACATGTTCAGGTTCAATTCATTTCTGAAATGTATTAGTTACACCCACTTTTGAATAATGTGTTCAAATAATGTGTAATTATTCAAAATGTGAATGATCCAAAGACTTATATGCATCACAAGTCTTATATGCATCACCAAAAATCATGTTTTTATATTTTCTACCTCAAAAAGCCGTAAGTGTTTATCACAATTGTCTACCAATTTACTCATCTCCTACTCAATTCACTAGCTAGGACTTCCTCAATCATACCATACCACCAACCCTGGGAGGGTGAATGTGGACAGGAGTTTGCTTCCAGTCACATCAAGCTCCAACAACATATTTCCAAGCCATAGCTCAACACACTTGAAGGAGAATACTAATTAAGCATTCTTTTATGTCAGCTACAGACATAAATAAATGCCCTCTGACTACCATTGCATAACTGAGGGCATGGGGAATGGTCACCCTACACATCCAGCGAGAACGAACTGTGTACTCTTGGACTCCCAGACATGGATGGCTATGGCATCACCAGGGATTAAACTCACCATAATGGGGCAAGTACAGACATCTGGTGTTGCTTACAGCATGTTATTTAGTCGGCCAATCAACCAGTAGTTTAGACTGGGAACCAATACTTAGGTGTGAACTTTTCCAAACTCATGAAATTGACATTATTCAGTCCATACCATAATAACATCAGCTTCCAAGACCAACTGTTAAAGTGGTGCCGTGACCCTGATGAGATCACCAGTTAACATTAGGCAGGTGGGGTTATTGTTATGGGTGATTGGTGTATGACCAGTGCTTTTTGACCAGTTTGCCTTTGCTAGCTTGTTAATAAAACAAAACTGGTTTAGCGCTTTACAAAATCTCCAGGAGTCAAATAAACTACTTCAGAGGTCAGTTGGGTCCACATCACAACGTCCAGCTTTTCTGTGAGCCTGTAAAGTGCTGGCTGGCCCATTCACCAGGGAGAAAAGCTCAGTTACATTTTCTTAACACCACTCCGCTGAGGTTTCGTCTCCTAGCATCCCTCATGTTGAGAAGGTATCATAGCAACAGGAAGCAATTGGAAACAGCTTAACAAAGACATCCGAATGAGATGCAACGGGATCAACCATTCAAACACCTCAGCGGATCTAACCAACACACTTAAGCACACACACATACAGGACAGACTGAAAAAGATTCTGATTTCCACTGCATATCTGACATTATTTCAACAATGAAGGCAGCTATATAGCCATATTTGGTTTATATTATGGTCTATCCCAACATTTTCTCCAGTAAATAGCAGCTTAAAATGAATTACACACCTTCACCTAAACCCTTGGCCAAGGTCTGATGTGAAGGAGAAAGTTTAACAGTGAGTTTCTGGAAAGAAGGCCTCCAGGCAGATGCTGAGCCTGCAGAGTCTCATGCCAAACGTCGCAGTCATTTACCCAGGAAATGGATTCTGTTGTAACCGGAACACAGCCACGTTCCTAGAAGTCTCATCAGTCATGTGGACAGACTAAACCTGATTAAACAATCGTTTGGCAGGTAGGGCTTTAATCAAGCAGAGACAAATCTGATTTCTGAGTTTGGGAACTTAATAGCTTCCAGAACAAATGACTAGGGAATATGGCTATGACAACATGAGTTGATCACTTCCACTGGTGGATTTCGGTATAGGCGACGTGGACGACATTGCATGTCAAGTCAATAATGTCCCCATGTGGTCAAGCTGATTGTAGTGTTTAATCTAGTCAGGTCTGCTACCTAGAAGAACGAGATGGGAAGGAAGATTGGGTGTAGGTTGATCTCAGGTCTCTCACTGGAAGCCTGAGGTTGGGAAATCAGATAGAACACCTGTAACTTTGTACAGTACTGTTGCCAATAGTAAAATCACTCAGGCTATGAAATGCTATCGAATACACTACAATTTATTCAGAAACCTGGGAATTGTCAGAAGTTTGAACCCCACTGATCCTTATCACTGCCACTCTGTGCATCTGATATCAAGCGTTTGGCCAAATGTCATATTTATGGCTTCCTCTCTGACCCCAAGTGTAGATCAGTCAAGGCGAGTTTAGTGTCTGATGTTTGATTCTGTCCTTTATTTCCACACTGGAGCTATAGCTAAAAGGTAATTCCTGTTATCTATACATGTGTTAAAACATAGTTTAAAACAGTGAAATGGGAAATTCTGAAATCCTGGGAAGGCTAGGAGGCCCAGAACCACCTCTGTTACTCTTAAGGCCCTTTAAAAAAAATTAAATCACAACTCTGTGTCCATTAAAATTATGGTTCCTTTAAATAAATGTTACAAATATATTATAATGTTAATGTGTCTGTTATTTTAACTTAGCAATTGGAAAATGTGTTGACTTTTGCTACCGGATGTCATATCAGGCCCAATTATAAACACATCATGGTGAGGAGCCATTCATAGGATTTAATCTTCTTAGTTTCCTCTCTGATATGAAGACAATAACTTGGTAATGGAAGTTTATAAAATGATCAATATCTTGTTTATATTTAAGGATCTCTTCTTAGAAATTTCACATTCTAAGATATTTTTAATGGAACTAAACTATAACCAAAAGTCTTGCTGATGTTGAAGATATCTGCACTGTAAGAAGCTCCATCATGGCACTGGTTTTAGGCCAACAGCTGAGAATGACGCTTGTATAAATTTCCAATACTTCCATTTAAAATTCCATTACAGAAAAGAAAGAAATGTGCAAAATTAAAGAAATCACCCAACATGAGTTAGTTCTATATTTGAGGTAAGGGGGGAATTTTGTAAAATTGTATTTGGCCAAGGGAAAAATGGCATAGGTGCCATAGGCAGTTGCCTTGGTTTCAAAATGTCAGAAATCTCTGGCATAGGTGTTGCTAAGCTATCGATGCTAAGGCTCATCTGTTCTGGAAACATCTGTACATTTATTAAGCCCAGCATTCAGCTGGCACATGAGTGAGAGGCAGTTTTAAGTGCCATAGTGAAACTCCAGCCCATGACACCCAGATGACAGAAGGGGCACAAGGACCATCATCTCGCCAGCCTCAAGGTGCTGGTAGGCAGAGCACAAGCACTGATTGCATGTCTGCTGAACATACTTTGTTTTCTTTTTCTTTTAATAATGAAAGTATTAATAGAAACTCTCACTGTAATTATTGCTTTTATTTTGGAGGGAATGAACAGCTTGTCACCCCTCCCACATCCGCAGGTGAAGTGCCCTTGGAAAAAGAACTCCAAAAACTGCCCCCTCCCAGGTGTGTGTGTTCATTTTTCTTGTGTTTAAGATGGATTCAATGCAGAAGACGACTTGTTCACAGTCTGACATTATTTAGAGACTTTTTATGGAGATTTAAAGATTATATTGGAGAGCCCCATTACTTTTATGGGGATTTTATGGAAGGCAATTATTCAAGCAGATTGAGCAGCATTTTCAGCTCAATGTGAACATTGCAATGAAACTTTAGATTCTTCAGCTTCTGCACTTCATGGGGTTTAAATGTTAAAGTTGTTCAGGTTTGGTTAGGAATATAAGAAAAGCAAATATAAATATATATATACATATAATGATATGACAATGAGTCATCTTGTGATGGCAACCAAGAGAGCCTTTATTTATTTTGGTGGCTATATTCGGCTCTGGGTGTCAGATAAGCTGGGATCGCCACCGCTGTAAGATATTGCATCGATTTTTGGAGAGAAAGCTCACTTATGATGAATAAATAAAGAGATGGGGAACACGGATACTCATAAAGTTTGCTAAGACCCAGATTTCTTCCGAATCCCACCACTGAATGATGAATTCTCTTAAAGTCTTAAAGTCTGCTGAGCCTTGCATCCAAATAAATGAATGGGAGTGGCCAAATCCAGTTTCATATTTTGATTGCTTAACAAAATCAGGCTTCCTACCAGCGCAAGGCCCAAAAACGTTGCCCTGATACTCTTAATTAGTAAGAGGTGTGTTTTGTGCATAACATGAAGTAAGCCAATCAGAATGCCACCTCACCTCACCTCAGAAGGATTAACTATGATGGATTAGTATTATGGCCTGTTTACCTGGCACAGCTGATTGACTCTGGGCCGAAGACACAGACCTGCTTGTGCAAGCTGAAAATGAGTAAGCATATAACTTGTAGGAGTTTTCTGTCCGAACCCGACCCGAACCTGACAGAGCCCGACCCGAACCCGACCTGCATTTATGTGTTTCTGTCCGAACCCGACTGGAATTTTAATGTTTGGCTGAAACAGCTGCTGCTAAGTGATTATAATGATCCTCTCTTTATATAAACTAACAAGTAAACTTTCCTTTGTATTCTGTTGTTTTGAATTCTCCCGAAAACTATTTCTTTCGTTAGTCTCCCATGATGCTTTGGCTATCTCAACATTGAAACGTTGTCATGGCTACATTGTCATGGCTACACAAACAAATCCCTGTGTACAGGGAAAAACAAACGATCCAGTGTGACAGAGCGTACACCCTACTTTTGGATTTACAAATACTTTCACAATTGCATCATGTGAGACAGACCTTTTGGAGCTTCACTGTGTAGTAGACTTTACTATTTTAATGATCAAAAGTTTTTGTGCTGACGTGAACGAACCCGAACCCGACCTGTACCCGAGTAACCATTGTGAAATATTTGTTCGAACCGGGTAGCCATGCTCTAGTCCCACTGTTCCACCTAAACCTCCTGAGGTGAAGGAGGCATAGAAGGAGGTAAAGGATGGTTTATCAGCGAGTGTTTTTCTATTTTAGTTTTGGAATAAATAAAATTGCAATCTTTGTTTTTAGGTGTTTTAAAATGTTCCAGTAAAAAGCAATAGGGCTGTTAGATTCCGTACCAACCCACATACTGTTCAGCTGATTCCTCCTTGCCAATGCTATTGGCACTGGTACATGCAGTTTAGTATCATACCATTGAAAATCCTTTATTGCATCCTCATACATGGTAATACATAATTCTGAAAATACTCTCAATTTTTAAAATTCGCAGTACAGCAATGTCAATCATCCATCTACATGTAAATTCTTCACGATAAAATGGACTGAAATTATAATATTATTAGGCTTACCTTTCTTCAAATACTTTCAAATCATATGCATAAACATCGTCGTCATCGCCGAACAACTTGATTGCAGTCTGCTGCTTTGCTGTCGCTGATAGCGGACACGCTTTCATCACCGGAAAGTCTCTCTGATATTGCAGGTGTTGCTTTGGAGCTTAAATTCTGCAGTGAAGTTCTTGTGTTGTGGTATGATATCAGTAAGTTCCAAAATGGATAAATTTATTTGTTCACACTCAACTACAGTATAATGTCATTACTGTCACTATAGAGCTGCAAAGCTCTTTTTACTTCAGATCGATCAGAACGCTGCGGCTAATAACATTAAACAAGATTTTAAACATAAATAAGCATTTTCTGTGGCTTATGGAATAGGGTGGCCTATAATGTGGAGCGGCCCATCATTGGGGAAATTACATACATCTAATTAAATAAAATAACATAAATCAGTGATTTCCCTTTTGAGTAAGCACCTTTCCAAAGTAACGCCCAAGAGCTCTGTGTCCTCAAAAGCCTTCACTGAAATAAGTGCCGAGGAAAATAAGAGAGTGAGTAGCGGAGTTAGCATTAGCCTACTTTCTGAGTCAATTAAGATCTGATCATTTTATAATGATCAGTCCCAAATGTATCTCTGGATCTTTAGAGAATTACAGAAAATCAGCAAAACCATATTAGCATATTAGCATGCTAGCCATTAAGCAAGGAAGTTGCGAAGTCATTTGTTGGATCAGGGAGTCAACGGACAGACTGGACGGACAAGGATCAACACTAGGCTAAACAACGTGTAGGACACATGGAGCTGTTGCATTAGCACAGTTAGCGGTCCATAAGGCCTTCTGGTGCCACGCTGGATTAGCAAAATAATGTGTCACCATCACCACGGGGTCGATATTTATAGTCCTCACCAATGACATTGTGACACCGGTCTTTATTAATCCGAATCTCGGCAGACATTTCCTGGCATCTAAAATAGACAGGATCCACTTTGGTGAGGTGAGGAGTGAACTAGGCCAAGGACTCGCTTAGAAAATAGAGCGGCAGCCGAAACTGGCCTGGATCAAAATGGAGGGAAAAAAGAAGAGAGAATGGGAAGAAAAAGGAGATGTCAAAGAAAGCAGGTTAATTAGACTCTTCGAAGTCACAGGGTCTCTGAGGGACAGGGATGAACAGGAAAGTTTTAGTTGTTGCTATAGTCAACAACTAAGGGGCTGCAACTTTCAACAGGCTAGCAGATTCACCTAGCACATGCAGGTGTAGTCATCTTTAAAGCAGAGCTGGGCAGAACAGCAGAGAACAACCCTGGCTGTAGTGTTGTTACTTCCAAGAAAAATTTCAAGCCAAAATGAAGTGGAGATCAATAAAAAGCCCTAAAAACATCCCTGTAGATCTGCAGTGGAAATGAGAAGCCTACATTCAACATGTTTAGCATTGAAGTGTCTGAGGAGCCATTTTTCTCTTCTGGGGCTTTAAAATAAATCACTAAAGCTCCTATTTGAATGTGAATGTGTAGCCCTGTGGTGCACTGTGTTCTGGCACTTTTCTATCAGAGTCAGCATTAATGTTTCACTCCCCACGTACCTCATTTTGACTTGGATCATGAGTTGTCATTCCCTGGAAAACTAGCCACTAGTCATCTTGCAATGTCAAAAGGCAATTGTCAAAGCGACTCAGATCAACTTAAAGAACAACCCATTGTAATGAAATAATTAAATAACTAGTCAATCTTATTCCCGTTACATGTCAAAGGTGTTAATATTATAGTTCTATGTATAATATAAAATTATATAGACTATAATAATTTTACAATAATATTAGACAACCATATAATAAAGAATATTATAAATGATTGTATAATTGGAAGCCCAATATTGCTGGCTGTAGCAAAACTGTCATTGACAGAACAAAACGCAAGGAGTAAGAAATTAGGAACACGTAACTGGAAGAGAGAAAAGTAGATTTCTGTAAAAATCTAAAACTAGAAGATGCACAAAACACTGTAACACTTGAATATCAAATAGTTAACAGAATGACAGTGTGTTGTATTGTTACTTATACTTATTACATTTATAGAGTTGGTGTTAGTTAAAAAAAAAGCCTATATATATATATATATAATGTGTGTGTTTTACAGTGGGGCAAAAAATTTGTGAGCCACCAGTTCTGCAAGTTGTCCCACTTAAAAAGATGAGAGAGTCTGTAATGTTCATCATAGATTCACTTCAACTGTGAAAGTCAGAATGTTAAAAAAAATCCAGGAAATCACATTGTAAGATTTTTAAAGAATTTATTTGTATAATGGTGCAGGAAATAAGTATTTAGCTCCTACAAACAAGCAGGAATTCTGGCCTCATAGACCTGTTACATCTTCTTTAAGAAGCTCTTCTATCCTCCACTATTTATTACACTCTGTATTAATGACACCTGTTTGAATTTGCTATCTGTATAAAAGACACCTGTCCACACCTTCAAACAGTCAGACTCCAACCTCCACCATGGCCAAGACCAGAGAG
>JBBIGC010000001.1:37391705-37406942 GCA_037576955.1 Lepidarchus adonis
CTCCACCATGGCCAAGACCAGAGAGCTGTCTAACGACACCAGGGACAAGATTGTTCACCTGCACAAGACTGAGATGAGTCGATCTACAATAGGCAGCAGCTTGGTGAGAAGAGATCAACTGTTGGAGCAATTATTAGAAAATGGAACAAATACAAGATCACTGACAATCTCCCTCAACCTGGGGCTCCATACAAGATCTCATCTTGTGGGTACAAATGATCTTGAGAACGGTAAGAAAACAGCCCAGAACTACACAGGGGGAACTGTTCAATTACCTCTTCCAAAAGATACTATTAGTAACACACTAATTAAGTAACACTAATTAAAATCCTGCTTAGGCCTGCACATGTCCAGGCCCATCTAAAGTTGTCAAAGACCATCTGGATGTCATATGGTCAGATGAGACCAAAATGAAACTTTTTGGTATAAATGCCACTCGCTGTGTTTGGAGGGGTAAGAATGCTGAGTTGAATCCCAAGAACATCATACCCACTGTGAAGCATGGGGGTGGAAACATTATGCTTTGGGGCTGTTTTTCTGCAAATGGGACAGGACGACTGATTCGTATTAATGAAAGAATGAATGGGATCATGTATTGTGAGATTTTGGCAAAAACCTCCTTCCATCATTGAGAGCATTGAAGATGAAATATGACTAGATCCCAAACACACCGCCCAGGTAACGGAGTAGCTACATAAAAAGCATTTCAAGGTTCTGGAGTGGCCTAGCAAGTCCAGAACAGTTGGTGGTAGTAGTAATGGTAATAAAGCTACAGCAGAGAGAAACGATAAGAGAGAAAGCTTCCTCGCCAGAGCACTTTCACTCCTTGGTGCCTTTCAAGGTTTCTTCCTATAATTAGGAAGAATTTTGGCTCTTTGGGGGCTCTGACCTGGATTGTATAATCTCTGTAAAGCTGCTTTGTGACAACGTCAGCTGTAAAAAGCACTGTATAAATAAAATTTACTTAACTTGACTTGAAATGAAAAAATGATCTGTGCCATTTTAAACGTTTGATCTGTTTACCATGGCCAAAGTGCATCAGCGTCTTCAATTAGGTTTTTTTTCCTGAGGAAGCTGCATCTACAGCAGTTCCACAATCTCAGACAGTGTCAGTGATACGAGGTGAAGCTGATCTGCTTCCCTGAAGTACTAATGCTGGGCTCTGGGACACGCCCCTCTGTATGGACTCTGTTTGACCCTTGATTTTTGGATTTTCTCTATGTCACTCGTTGTGTTTTTGATATTTTTGTGGTTCGACTCTGGCTGGTTGGATCTGTGCACTTTCTCCTAGTAAACTGTTCATATCGTACTTGCATTTGTGTCCTCTCCTCTCCATCTCCTGGAAAGCCATTCACACTGCCTAATCCTCTGAGCTGTTCATTCTGCAGTTGTTTTGTTGGGGTGGGTTAAATGACATTAAATTAGTAAAAACTGAAGATGACATTTGCTGTTGTTTGTTCTTTCAATTGTTTTGCTATAAACTTGGTAGCAGATTTCATCTCTACGATCAAATAAGTGCATTCAGTAGGCTGTTCCAGAGTCATTAGGTTCTATAAGTGCATTGTGGGAAATATGCAAAAAAAAAAAAAAATTAAACATCTAAAAATTTACTAAAGTACAATTGTGGCTGCACAACTTTCACTTGGAGTAAAGATTGACCTGTTGTATATGGACTTTGACGTAAGTACAGGAGTTGTGTACTTTGTCCACTGCTGGGTTTAATTCTGATTTAAAAAGTAGAATGATCTTAAATCCTGACTGAAACTGGGCCTGAACACTAGTTTCCTGCTGCCCCCGTGTGGGCATCTTTACACATTACATTTTACAAAAAATAAAATGAACCTTTTAAACCAAACTCTGCCACTGAGCTGAAGTAGGGAAACACTCAAACACTAGGACCAGGAAAACTGAGTTTAAGACCCCAACTGGGATCCTGTGGAGCTGGTGTCCAGCAGTTTGGTTGTGCCCCTATTCAAACACACTAACTAAACCTGGTAATGTATTTAAAAATACAGGGAACTGTGGCCTTCCAGGGTTGGAGTCTTAAAAAATTTGCCAATTGTCCACCTAACACTAATTATAACTAGTGTGGGTGTGTGTAATGTAGTTTACAGATAGTGGTCAGTTTCCGCAAACACCTACAATACACACTGGTGGATCTGTGCATGGTACTGATGGACACTGTAGTCCCACAATGCTGTGGGAAATGGAAGTTTCAAAGTCAACGTAAACGTGAGCATCTTTTATTTTTGTATGCGTCATATACAGGCAGGTATAACGTTCTTTTGAGGGGGACAACACACACACATTCCTCTGCATAAAAACTATAAACCAAATGTCTGTCTGTGGACAGTCATTAAGTTGGAAAGGGGGACGATTCACTGTCTAACACAAGGCAATATTCTTTATGCAGTCTGAGAGATTTCTCTGCTATAGATGCGCCACTAACTGATTACTATAGACTTCACACTTTTATTGGGTTTCTTTCAAAGATGGCTTATGGCAGAGATGCATTAAACAAATCTAAGTCTTATAACAATAGTCTGTTCATCTGCGTGGAAGTGCTTACTGTGTAGTAAGACAGAATGACAGTACGAGTGCAAGTTATAAATTTCAGTCCAAAGAAAGGTCAAAATCTTTCTCCAGCACAGCTTCTACAGGCCATGGAAGCCAAGATCCATCAGACATAGCCGCATCTCACTCAGCGTGCAATAAACCAGAGCAGTGCAGGGCGTTTCAGCGTGACGCACTAACATGGTGTGCCAATGAGACCGTACACATTACCATTGCCTATAGTTCAGCCATAAATGATAATATTGCTAAAAATAAATAAATAATGGAAAGTAGTAGTCGACAGTCAGCACGGTATTATTTGATCAATGCTAAGTGTTAGCAACGTTAGCATGGCGTGAAGTGTGTACCACAAACACTATGCAAAGTTGGCTTTTGCTTCTACACAGAAATGGAGTGAGAATTTAAATCCGTATGTAGACAAAATCATTCAGAGTAGTCTGATGTGAAATGAATCGTTTGAGAGTCAGAATATTTCAGTAGTGATGGGAATAAAAAAATGTAAAGCTAAAGCTAACTTATTGCAACACAATACAGCATTATTGCAGTTCAGTGTTAAATATGAGTCACCTTGGTAACTGACCAAATTTCACAAGCGAAGAATCTTGTGGTCTTCAGAAGCAAACCAGAACTATGTACCAGAACAAAAGTATGTTAGATGTAATAAATGTTGATACATGATGATGCTTGGCACCCTCCATACAGGGAATTGTGTGGCTAAAATAGTACCTGAAAACTTTTTTTCAAAAAACTATTATTTTACCAGCATTACATGTCCATTGTTAGAGCTGTGTAGGTTGTCTGGTGGGTTTCGAAGCAAATACACCATCCATATTTGCATTGTAGAACAGACTTTTGAACGCACCATTTCACATCAAACCACTCTAAATTCTGTTGCGTTTCAATGATGCAGTAGAAAAATGAATGCAATTCCTTGTCAAGTACAAAAGCGAAATCTTTTCATGTAAAACACCCAGGAGCTGCAGTTATAAAAGCGCTGTAAACCTAAAGACTTTACTATAGTGATAGTTCCTTCCATTTCAATGTAATGGTAATGAGTTCAGCTCCAAAACATGGGAAAACTGACTGTATATTGCATTGGTTACTGGGTTTAAAGACATATATAAAAAAAAAAAACCACACATTCGGTTGCACACACCTACACAAGCTTAGAGGCAAGAGGCAGGGTAAGGCAACCAAATAAACACAAATCAATACACACAGTTAGCATTCAAATGTTTCAAACTTTAGTCGTCTTCAAGACACTCATGCAGATCATCACAAAATACGTTCTTTCAGGCTGCGTAAAGTGAGGGAGTTAACAGCATCAACATCAATATAAAACATACATAAAGTCCCTCATGATTACCTAAAGAGGCAGCAACAGCAGCTATAAAACACACGGCAGCCATCTTTACACCAGACCTAGTCTGAGCAACACACTGATTTCTCTCCCTACTCTTCTCTGCAGACAAAGCCCCACAGGAAACAATATGAAACCTAGCAGCTAGTTAATTGTGTTTTTGTACTATGTTATTGGTTCTCTTGTGGCTCAGATGAAATTCTTCAGTCAAATGGAGGATACTCAAACATAAAAAAGGTCTCACACAGCAACATTAGCAAAGCACTGCAAATGACTGTATGAATCGCACATGAAATCCCGGAGATTGTTAGAACGTCTGCTTATTTTGGTTATGAATGAAACAGCAAATTAAAACAAGTTAATATTGCAATCTAGTCAGTCAGTCAAACACATTTCAAGTATGTATTGCAGGGTTTCATAAGGGACAAGGAGGCAAGAGTGGCTAAAAGTAGAACATTTTGTAACATCTAGCAACAAGTGTTGGTTCACCCAAACATCCTGCATGGGTTTAAGGTTGGTAACGTTTGATGGGAACCGCTGCTCTGTAGAGAATGATGATTGAGAGCAACATTGTAACAGACAGACAGATGTAGTTATAGAGTCACACTAGATGCTCTAAAAGTAGACGTTAATGTCCTGTTCAAACACACGGCCTACACTGTATAATGGGTCGATGGTCTGAATGACGATATGAACAAAAATGCTTGGTATACACACGTCTGCTGAGCAGAAAGAGAGAGAGAGAAAGAGAGAGAACAGAAGTGTTTTGGCCATTAGCAGAACTACATGAGCACATCATTCCTCTTCAGGTGTAGTCACTGCAGCTCAGCATTGTGTGTGACAAAAAGGGGGCAGCGCAAACCGCCAGGGTGAACTTGGCATTGCTGCTGATGGGGCGTTATGGAGTCTCCATGGCAACAATCCACAGGAACAGGCCTAGCAACAAAAGCAGACAAACAGTACCAGAAATAAAGTTTGAAGAAATAGATTAATTGATTGTTTTACCAAAAAATGAGTTTATTGAACAGCAATATAATTTAACACAAGTGTTTATGTGAAACAAGAATAAAAAAGGGGGACGACATGGCTGCCATGACTGAATAAAGTCAAGTTTGTGAGACAGTAAGTGACCACAAAAGCGGTCTTCCATGGTGTGTATATAGTTGTAAAAACTATATAATTTTGTACTTGACAGCTATGGGACTGCAACACTAAGTTCTTACATGGAGAGCTGGACGAGGAGGGTGTGAGACAGGAGACATGTTACTTCTTTATACTGATGTCATCTTCCCTCAGAGTGAATTTCTTCCTCAGAGCTTCAGATATCAAAGTTGCAGAGTCTTCCTCCCGTAATGACGTACAACCACGAGAATACCTGCACACACAAATACATGCGCTATTTTGTGTACAAGCCCAGCGACTCCACTTGCATCTACACCAAACAGCGTCCACTCACCTGTCTTTGCTCATCTTCATGCGGTTCATGTCTTTCAGAATATCTTTAACATCAGCAAAGCTTGTAGACTTGGACAGTGACACTGTATCTTCCTCTACCTCCCGGAAATCCATAGTAGGGTGATCGAGATCAAAGGTTGCAGATGCAGTCATGGACACTGGTGGCATGGGGTCTGGTGCAAGCTCGGACACCTCCAGTTCCTCCTCTTCTTCTTCCTCCCCCTCGTCCTCCTCGGTGACATCGCTAATGACAAAGGAGGCGGAGGCTGCGGGTTGGTACACAGCGGTCTCGAAAGGGGCCATGGAGAAACCCATGCTCGTGTCATCAGGAGAGAGCAGGTCAGGGGTGATGGGGTTTGAGTCTGGAATAGAAAATATTCTAAATGGTTCCCCATTGTTCTTCACATTGTGTTTTTCATCATCATTTTCACCAACAAGTAAAAAAATGGACATTTTTGACTGAGGCTATATCTGTGGTAAAATATTATGTAAATTCATTTTCACTTAGCTACAGTGAAGAATTGGATTGTATATCGTGGTCTTGAAGCCTGAAAATTTGTGATACAGGGACAATGTAATTTCAGGATCAACAACACAACTTGTTTTGAGGCAAGTGTGTAAGGATTTAGACAAGCAGGTTGCATAATGGTACTTGGCAGAGTACAGCTTCCTTTCTTTGTATCTACATAAGCCTTATAGCTCCAGTGCAATATTACGACTTTAATCTTGTACTTGGACTTGAGCGAGATGTTAGTCTCCCAAATGCTTGGTGTCTAGCCTCTAAACGAAAGCTCAGGTTAGTATTTCTAACAAACATTGTTTTTATCCTGGTGGCAAAAGACACAACATGGATTATCTATAGTGTCGTACAGTATAAAACAAGAAGTAATCCCATTTTCAATTATAATTTTTATGAAATCCCATAGTAGAAAGCAGAACAAAATACAAATTAGAAAGCATTGCAAGAATTACACAAGCAACCCAAGTCGTTCTCCAAACAAAATTGGTGCCCTGGTACGTCTGCTGCCATGCAGTGCCATTTAAAACCCCTGATTGCATAATGCACTTATATGCTCTCCATTTAGAGCAAAAGGAGAGCTGTTGAACAAGGCAATCACAGCAGAGCAGTTCTAACATCCGCACACAAGCTTAGTCAGTGAGACTGCAGCTACATAACATTTTATTAGTCTTATGGCCGAATGCAGACAATATTATCATAGATCAACTGATACAAAAACACCTGTGTGACCACTGGGAAATGTCTCATTCACTTGTCTCTACAGTTTGATTTTAATGCTTCAGAACATTCTATAGCCCATTCTATTGAAGGATGTCTTGACTGTATAAACACGAACAAAATTTCAAATGATGTATTTTTCTACACTATTTAAAACAGCTGCAACTCAATCAAATAACGTCATTTATTCCTCACAGTATTCAAAGTGACCCTACCTGATTCACCAGCCACAATCTTGGCAATTTGGGCCCGCAGTCGACCAAGTTCATCCTGCAGCGCGGTGGTGCGGTTTAGCGCAGTCACACCGGGCTTCCTCAAGCCCTCCATCCGCTTGCCCTCACGTCTGAAGTTTGGCACTGAGGAGTTCCTGTGGAGCACCAGCAGGGGTGTTGGCCTCCACTCCTGTCTGAAGGGGCGCGTGTCACTCCTGGCCAGGGGAAGACAAAGATTGGTTAGAGCAGACTTATTAATTTATTTTTTTTAAACCCACAATCACCTTTTTTAATATTAGAAAAGTGAAATCCTGTGGCAAAAAATATTAAATAAGAATCAGTTTTATTTGTTGTCAACAATAAATCTACTGTATGTGCAACAAGCAATTTCTTCGTACTTAGAGCAACAAAAGATGCAACCAGGGGGAATAACCAACTGTGTCTATTGAACATTACACTGTAATGATTCCCAACTCTGGTTATGGAGGCCATACACAACACAGCAACTTCATCTGATCAAATAAATAACAAATCTTTCCTGTGTTGAAGTGGGTGAGATGGAGCAGAAAAAACACTGGGCCTCCAGACACAGGCCCAAAACCAAAAAAGTGTCACTTTTTTATGCTGCATTAACATAGCTTATTAAAATAAAGCAGCTGAGAGGAGGCAGCAAACATACCTCACTCTAGCATAGGTCTCCTCCTCGTCTGATGCGATCCAGGCGATGTCAGCCAGAGTGGGCACCATGGGGCCGTCGGTGTGCCGCAGCGAAAGACCTGGCAGCTCCTTGTCAGTACACACATTAGTTTAAGCTTACAGTTGAATTAATAATTAATTCTACAATAATATTACAGTTCGTGACTAAATAAGAATGAATAGCAATGTCATATACATTATAAACATAAGAAATCTAGTAATGACATGCCGATGCAATTGCAATGCAGCTATGCACCATTTTTTGGATGGTTACCTGGAAGCATGCTCTAGGACAAGGTTTCAGTGGCAGCGTGGAGCCAATTCGTCTCACCACACTACGAGTCGCACCATGGGGTTTATTCTGCCAAATGGGGATAACAGTCTGGAAAATGCATACACAAACATAAGTCATGTGTTCAGAAACCCTTAAAGTAGTAAACGAGGAGCAAAGTGAATAGCAAAAAAAGCTTACCGCTTCAGTTTCCATTTTACTAGAAGCAAGTCAGATGATGCACATGGAAGCTTATTACTGCAGGATACAGGACATGATGTTGGGCAAGAAGGGTGTCAGTCTACAGTTGTAAGATTATTGAACATCTAGAGGGAAGAAAAGGGAAAAAGGATTAAAGAACGTTGCTTTAATGTTTTTATTAGAGGAATACAGAATCAGAAAACATGGGTCATGGGCTTTTCTCCCTTGTAATTGTAATAATAATAATTTCTCAGTTAGCCACATAATGCCAAAGTTGAGTATCATCCAATAGGAATGTCTATCTGCTTTCCTAGTGGACAGGCTTTACTTTGGGATTAAGTTACCTGGCGAATTGGAGAAATCTCGCTTTGTGGACCCCCCCCCCCCCCGCAAAACATTCAGATTAAACCTGCTTCAGACAGGTCAGATACCTGTTAAACCATCATTATAGTAGCTAGCTGACATGCACTTTAATTTGTTGGGAACCAATAGAAAAACATGGTGACATTTCAAAATATAAGGACAGAAAACAAACTACAGGTGCTCAATCACAACAAAGTCGTATCTAAGCAGCCACTAGCTAACTACAATAAGCCTCTCTGGTTGTTGGGTTAAACGTTGCACGTTTGTAGACAAAGGCCATTGAAATCTTGAGTTTTGTTACCTAAAGTTAAAACGACTGTGGTAAAAACACCCGGTGTAAACTAACTTGCACCAGACTGTTCATAACCTTGCGTCCCGTAAGTTGACCCCCGTTTGTTGGTTAGCTTAGCCCCGTTTGTTGGTTAGCTTAGCCCCGTTTGTTGGATTCGCACCCGCTAGGAGAACCGGCCAACGGAATAAACAACTCACACCCTGCGGACAGACATGTCCTTTAGCGTATGACACGGGCCTAAAATCTAAAACAAATGTTCTGCGACTACTTAACGGTTAAAATCATCATCTTTCGTCTTCACCTGGACAAATCTGTTCGGTTTTCTGGTGTGATGGAGCTCAAGTACTATTCGGACGCCCTGTTAGCCAAGATAGCAGAGCGTGGATTGGTTCATTCTGGATGACGCAAAAATCAACGGGCCATTCCGTGAATGGGCTCGACAAAATAAAAGTCATCAAATATTAGAACATGTTGCGTATTTTGAGGATTTTAGGCTTCGAAAATACCTCTCCCGTTTATTGTGCGTGACTGTGTCAGTTGCACTTTTAATTTCGATTGATTAATTTGGCTGTTTTTAAAATTTGATTACACGCTGCGTGACAACAGTGGGCGTCCTATTATTATCTCGCGACAGAAGAATCCTCCCTTCCAAAACACATATACATCACACTGCAGCAGACTGGAGATGAGTGGACAACAATGACGGGAAGGTTAGTAGCGGAATGTCATAATATTCCCCAAATGGGTGTCTCTGTTGTGTTCTGTAGGTGGCTGCAGTACAAAGGGGGTTTCTTTTATTTTGTATTTGTTGAACTAGCATCACCATCAGCACTGGGTAAACGGCTCGCTGGTTTAGCTAGCTTAGACGGCGTTGCCTGCATTGCTCTTTTATTGTTTTTGTCAGTCGTACCTGGTCGGTTTTTGCTGCTGTGTTTTGTATTCTCTCCGAGAAATTTCCTCACAGCTTCGTCGTATAATGTGTTATGCAATAATGATTTTTTAAAGCTGTTTTGCTAGCAGAAAGTGGCCCTTCGATTTTTTGGGGGTACTGTTGTTAAACTCTCGTCCCTATTGCTTGTTTATTTCATAAACCACGACATGACTGTAGTTGTGGAATGTCAATTACTGTTTTACACAGAAATAAGGATGATGTAGCTGCTAAAATACACCAAGCGTCAGGTCCACAACTCAACAACAACAACAATATTAAAATGCACTGTGCTGCTATAACATTTAAATCACTGACAGATAAAATGAATGACATTGAGTATCTCCTTATCTCCTTACAAGTGTCTGGAAATCTTAGGCAGCAAGTGAACAGTCAGTTTTGTATGTTGATGTAGTGGAAGCAGAAAAAATGGGTAAGCATAAAGATCTGAGTCAGTGGATCAGCATCGTCATGGGCACCCAAGGCTCATTGATGTGCATGGAGAGTGAATTCAAATGTTCATGCTGCCTTACATAGAAGTGTTTCAGAACACACAGTGCACCTCTGGCTGAGCTGTTTTGGTGGCATGATGGAGATAATATTATTTTGTCTGATCAGTATATGTAAATGCTTTGCTCATGAATTAGCCATTGAAAAGCAAGTCACTTAAATTGAGACCAAATGAACACTTCTCCAATCCAGAACCAGATGAAACACTAGGCAGGTGTTTCAAAAACCCTCATACAGCAGAAAAGGTTTTACGCTCACATGAAATGTCATGGAAAACTGGAATGAAATATTTTTGTGAATTTAAGTCACATGACCATAAGTGACTGCAGATTGATAAGAGTACTGTCTAAGTTGGAACTGGCTCTTTCAGGCATAATTCAGACAGAAATGTGGCGACTGTCAGATATGAGAGTTGCCCTCTGTTGTTGCACGGCCAGGTTGAGAGGAAGATGGCCCAACTTCATTGGCAAAACAATACTCATTGAAAACAAAAACCATTTCAACCTGTAGTTTCATACAAAACAGTGCAACTTCTGCACTGAAAGAAAGTCAATCACAAAGCATTTTTACAATGGTAGCAAATGGAACCAGGGGTCATGGATCTCGTAATCACCATTTTATTTAATATCCAAACCCACATGTCTTCTAAATATTCATAGGATTGTAAAATAGTGGTAAATCAAAACAAAAACAGCCTGCATGTACCACTCTTATTTCAATGTATTTAAAAAACTATTATAAATCAAAGTGTCAGGAGTCTGACATTATTTAGTGCAGTTATCGCTTCTTTGGGACAGTTTTTAGAGGCAATGAACACGCCAGATGTCTGGTTTCTATCAACCCCACTGTGTTGACAGAACAATAATGACTTGGCAAGTTTCTCTAAAATGCCTCATTTCACATCAGACCAACTCTTTATTTACACCAATCATCCATAACATTGACACCACTGACAGGCAAAGTGCATTACACAGACTGTCTGGTGATTTCAATTCAATGGCACTTGTGAGCAGAGATATATTGGATAGAATATGCATCAAGTGAACAGTCAGTTCTTGAAGGTGATGTGTCAGAAGCAGGAAATATGGGCTAGTGTCAGGACCTAAGCTACTTTGGCCATTATTGTGATGGCTAGACTGAGTCAGAGCATCTCCAGAACAGCAGGTCTTGTGGAGTGTTCCGGGTCTGCAGTAGTTAGTACCAACTCAAAGTGAACAGAGTCCAGTTCTGACTCATATGCACATTTACAGTAACTGCCCGTTCTGTCCTTTGTGTCAGTGTCTCTGTTAAGATGTGTGGGTGCATGTGTGTTTCTGACATGCAAAGACAGAAGGAGGTCAGTCCACTCACGCTCAGACTCTCCACTATTTCACTGCAGGTGTTTCTGCCAAGCGAGGATGACGAAGGAAAAGAGGAGGAAGATGCGTACAGCTGCGCAAACAGGAGAGAAATGCTTGTCCACTGAAGATCTCCAGGGGTCGTCCTGCTTCTAGACCTGGCAGTGGGAACGATGGACTATAGGCAGCACAGAGACAAGACGAGAGGCAGCTATTTTGGCAACGTCAAGAGCAGGCCAGTCCTTTAGCAGCTGTATATGATACGTGTTGGCTCATGTTACACACATTTTCATAAGTGCGATGAAACCTGTTTCACCGCTGATAAGCTGATAAGTGAGCTAAAGACACTGTTGAAGGCTTTAAAGGCCAGATACATAGAATCAATGCATTGATTCATGCCAGATTACGCAGCAGTCATTTGCATCAAAGCTGGTTCACACTTTTGTTTGTGACCAAAGGCAGCTCAGGCACATACCCATATGCATATATATGTGTTTTTTAAATTGCTTTTAGATGTTTCTGAACAAGTACTGAAATTGTCAGTATATACTTATGTATAATTAACTAATTATAAGAATGTTATATCTTTTTATTTGCAGTTTAAACTATATCCAGTAGGTGGCAACAGTCAGCTGAATCCAAGCTACTTGCATTAGAAGCCACGCTTGTAGCCTGTAGTTTATAGGTATTCAGTGATTATCTTCAGGCCAGGATTCATTTCACAACACTGGCTTCACTTTTTTTCACTTTATTTTGAATAAATGGTGTATTCACCTGTGAATTAGTAGAGCTGGCAGGTGGGAAGAGTGTGGCCCATGTCATGAAGTTGCTGGACCTGTCATCCACTGCCAGAACTCACCAAACAAGTCTGAGTCTGGTTTTGAGTTATAACAGACAACCATCACTACACATAAATATCTGAGATGATTCATCAGACACACTGCTCTCATGTCCACTGCTTTGTGCGTTGTGAGACTGCTTGCCTTTTTTTAGCTATGGTCCATCACGGTGAAGGGGCAGGCTGTCACTGATTGATTAAATTTTAATGGCTCTCTTGCTGATCCATAGACTGGGCACCAGGCTGCCTCCGGGTGTTACGCAGCGTCCGGGTTTCATCACTGGGCCCTGGGACGCCACCTCCTGCACCAACGGAGCCAGAAATGTTCTGACCACAGCTGAAGGCAGCACTGGACGCCATCACATCCGTAACCCCAAACTGAGGCAGTATTACCTGAAAGGTGAGAGAGTTATCCTCCGGCTGTTGTCCTGCTCTTCATGTGGTTTACATTGCATGATTTATTGATTCATTGCCTGTAATAACAAATACAGTGCCAAAAAGTATGTGAACCTTTTGGAATTTCATGGTTTTCTACATTAATATGTCTGATTTTCATCTAAGTCAAGGGTATTGACAAATATAATGCAATAATACAAAAAAGTATTTTATCTTTATTGAGTACAACCATAAACGACTCCTATTGCTAGTGGGAAAAAGTATGTGAACCCTTGCAATTTATAACTTGTCGACCATCTTCTGGAAGCAATAACCTCAACCAGGTGCTTCCTGTAGCTGTGGATCAGACCTACACATCATTCAGGAGGAATCTCAGCATGCAATCATGCATAACTCTGTTATATTTTTTGGACATCGTTTTCTCTATCATACTTTACAGTTGGGATGATGTTTTAATAATGATATGCAGTGTAGTTTTTATATCAGATTAGTGTGGGTGTTGTTTTCAAATAGTTCAATCTTAGTTTCATCAGTTTGCAAAACATTTTGCTAATACTGCGGTGTCAACATGCTCTTTCACAAATTTCAGGCATGCAGCAATATTCTTTTTAGTGAGCAGTAGTTTCCTTCCTGATGTCCTGCTGTAGACACACAGTTTGTTCAATGTTTTACGTACTGTAGACTCATGAACACAGAGGTTTCCCAGTTCCAATGATGCCTTTAAATCTTTGGCTGTTACTAGGGGTTGTTTTTTGAGTATTCATTGTGCTCTTGGGGTCATTTTGACTGGGTGCCCACTTCTTGGTAGAGTAGCGACAGTCTCAAAGTGTCTCCATTTGTAGATCATATGCCTGTAGACTGGCAAAGACTTTCAAAAGTCACTTTGTAGCAATTTCCAACCTCAAATCAACAGTTCTTGATGCTTTGGAAGCTCTTTTCTACAAGACATGGCTCACACAAATGTATTCTTGTGTGGAGAAAACTCAAAAGTGGTTGAGTTGTTCAGTCAAAGTAGCTCTGGTCCACACCTCCAAACTCATTTTCTTAACAAGCCTCCAGGTATGGAGATTCCAGATTCCAGTTAATTTTTTTGAGGTCATTAACTCAAGGGTTCACATACATTTTCCACTAGCAAGTTGATTAGTTATTCTCAGTTAAGATGAAAGAAGACCAGATTTTTTGTGTTATTATTTTAGGCACATTATGTTTATCAATACTCCTCACATTCACATTTTATGATAAAATAATGCACAAAAGGTTCACATACTTTTCCTTGACACTTTATAGTTATTTAGTTCCACTCGTATTCTGTATGGGAAGGCTTGAGCCTACTCATGAGACATTTCTGTTTTAATACCAAACACAAACGTGACTTAATGTATCTATTTTTTCATGTAATAATTTAAGCTAATGATCACAGTGATCACTATGACCCATCCATAAGTTCCTTAAGGTGATCGGGCAGCATCCCGTTCAAGGTTGGAAATGGAGGGAATGTTTCTATTCCTTTCTACAACAGTGTTGCACTCACTGTGACTGCTGTAGACTGTCCTCCCTCTGAATATCATAGTCCATTTCAGATGATTTTAGTCCGGGTGAAATTCGCCCACATTGCTCAGATGTACTCTCATGTTGAGGAAATATTTTACAGGCATTCCAACTTTTGTGTCTTTGTTGTATGTAATTGCTGTAGAGCTTATAGAGGCAGCCAGCTTTTATTTTGCCTTCTAGTGGTTTCTGGTGGTATTGCTACATGAGGTGACCAGAGAAAACAAAATTGTTCAATGCAATGTGGCAATGTCTAGTTAGCTAGCTGTTCACTTACCTATTTGACAGGTCAGCTTAGCCATCATGGCAACAGAGAGATTTGGCAGGAACCACCACAAAATAAGATATAATTACAATAATATTTTATGTTTGTTAATGATTTCCAACAATAGAGATCCTTTTTTTCTTTCTGAATATTTTTAAAATGCATTTTCTTAAGTTTTGCTAATGAGTGTTCTGGAATAGCAAATCTAAATGTGTAATACAGGGGCTCTATGTTTTTGTGTAGAGAATATAAAAGAGCTTTCCCCAGTCCTAGAAGTAGCTAAGTAAGCAGTCTCATGACTTTGGCTCAGTAATGCAATGTGTAATCAATTATGAAAAGCCAGCAGCTGCGTAGGTAATGCTGTTAAATGAAATGAGTTTGTGTGTGTCGAGAGAGAGAGTTAGGCCTCATTTAACTCTCGCTACTGCTCGGTCTCGCTCTTTGAACCAGCCTCCTAACTCCTCACTCCTTTTGTTTTTCCTCTTGTTAATTCTTGTCCTGACAAATTTGATTGAAATACCAGCATAAAAAAAACATAAATGTATATCATTTATACTATACAGTTGCAATAATAAAAGTAACACCCAAAGATTTGAAGGATTTTTTTCAAAGAGCAAGAAAGATAAGATAAGATAAGATATTCCTTTATTGTCCCACAAGTGGGAAATTTCACAGTGTTTTACATTTACATTTACATTTACAGCATTTGGCAGACGCTCTTATCCAGAGCGACGTACATGGTGAGCGGTTGGGG
>JBBIGC010000001.1:37415645-37428913 GCA_037576955.1 Lepidarchus adonis
ACACGTGTAAACAGAAGGTCAAAAAAATCGGATATAGGCAGCAAATCAGAACTGAGCATCAAGACCTGCAGTGTAAACGAGGCCTAATAAATCCTTCAACATTTAACCTGCTCAGCTCTCCACCTCCTCTCTTCGCCCTCGGCTTGACCGTGGGCTTAGGTTGAGAACTCCTGCTTTGTGAAATGCCTCTATTGTAGAGCGCCTCAGTGAATGTTGGAGCTGATTGGATGTTGACCCATTATGGCCCATCTGAGGTGAAATGCTGCCAGTACTTCTAACTAATATTACATTTTTGTGTGTATCAGGTCCAGTGGGGACAGTAAAGACAAGGCCGTGGAGAAGGTTGAAGGTCAAAGTAGCAGTGAACTGGAGTCCAGTAGGTCAAACAGAGTAGTCCACCCTGGAGACATTGACAGAGGCACCGCTGTATGAGCAACACACACACACTTTTCTGGCAAACATTCAGTTGGATTTATTTACTTTGATTTCCATAAGCAACAAAGGAGACGCTGGGGGAGCAACATTTACCAAACAAGTTGCCTTCATTTCTGTGGTAGTTGCCATGTCTCATTGCTCAGTATTTGTATAAAATAGACCCCTAGCCTATTAATCGACGAAATCATGGTTAATTGCCACCATAAATGGCCAACTTTCTCTGAAAACGAAGATGCTCTTCTATGTGTGACCATGGGATAAGAGTTGGCCGGTCATGGGGAGGTTGAGAGATAAATCACTATATTAAAGGCCATAAATGGGTTCCTTTTGAATGTGTATGATGGCTTCTCTACTATCATCCAAAATAAAGCCAATGTGGGTGTCCTGTTAGCTGAGAAGGAAATTGCAGTTGATGCCGCACTCATTAAACTTTATTTCGGCCAAAAAACTAATATCCTCCCAAAATCTGCTTAATTGATTCAACACCTTCAGATTTTTTATTTCTTCCTCTCCACACTCATTAAGAGTGTTTAACCTGCCATGCTAGCGTCTCACACCTCGTGTTGATAGCGAGGTCCACAAGACAGTGAATCAAATGTAAAAGATTCTATGTAAAGAGGTTTGAAGATGTAACATGTGAGAACAGCACAGTACGTCCAAGTTTTATCATCAGTCAAATCAACTGCTTAATATTTTTTCCTGCTTCCAGCACAACAGCTTCAAGAACTGACTGTTCATTTGCTACCCAATATATTCCACCCCTTGACAGGAGCTACTGTAACCACGTGTGGTTTTAATGTTGTTTGTATGTTTGTCAATAGACTGACCAGTGAATATGATCAGACTTTATTCACCATGTTGGGTGACGATGGGCTGGTTTGGGTCAATTTCAGACAGGGGGTCAGTTTTGGACGGCATGGGTTCCAACGTGCTTTGAGGTTCTGAACTAAATTTCAAACTTTATTAAAGGTCTGCGTAATATATCTCATTTCTATTACATGGTTACATCATGACTATATTCGTCTTAATAGAGAACAGCAGCTTCTCAGTATAGTACTATGGGATCTATGGGAAGATCAGGATATAATGTTAATACCGCTTAAGACACTTCTAACGGAAACGTGTCAAAATGCTTGATGTAGACGGTTACATTACTAAGTTATAAATGTATTACTACCTTTATTATTGTCAATAAAAAAGCCCAACTGTTTGTGTGTTTGTCTTAACAGGGTAGAAATAATGACGACCATTTAATCTGGATTCTTTTTTTCTTTTAATGTGTTACCTCAGTCTCATAGATCAGTTTCACATTTGAAACAAAATATAGACGATTATACAGTCTGTAAAACCAAATATTATTTTACACTATTTACAGGTCATGTGCATTGCAGTGTGAATCGAATATGTTAATGCAGCCGACAGAACTTTTAGTTGGGTTTTCATTATCGCATGTGAATCCAAAGCTACAACTTTGACCAATCAATCTATGCAACACTGTTTCAAGACCAAAGCTGCATTCTGAAAAACCACTGCAGTCGAAATGCCTTAACCCTTAAAAAGCTGGTACTGACTTTTCTTGTATTTGTAGCCTAAAAAAGCAGAAATTCAGTCTACATGGTGAATGCACAAGATTTGAATTTGATGAAAAAGTGACATCCCAATCTGTTTTCACAAATCTCTCTATAAAATAGTGACGAGGAAAAACTTCCCGTGAATACATTTTTACCAGTAAAAGCAACATTAGAATAAATACAAACACTAATATGGTAAAATCAACAATGCTTGTTTTTAAGAGTTATTCTTAGTAGATGAATACAGCTGGAACTCAGGTTTGGTTCTGTTGGAAGGGAACCGTGAATACTCGGGCTTTCTTGAGGAGAGGTATAGAAATGGTTAAAGGACATATTAAATTACTATGTCCTGTGAATGTAATGTCAGTGTCCTTTAAACCCTGATAAAGAGCTTAGCATGTAACTTTATGGGGGTCTAAAACTTTTGCACAGTACAATAAATGATGGGTTTCGTTTTAAAAGTGCATTAGAAATGATTTGCATACATTTGGCTTTTATGGATATCCAGTATTTTGGAAAAAACTCTTGTAATTAGTTATGATACAAAGTCATTAATTATGCAATTACATTAGTAAAATATGGCAATGGTTCAAATCTCCCTCTTTCCCAATGTGTTTTGACTGGTGGTCAATGTGAAAAATAGAATGGGAACGAAACACACCCCAGTGGCTGCGAAGGATAAGAAATTTTTCAGAATGCAGCTTTAGGTCGGCACTCTCGGCGAAGTCGCAGCGTCTGAAATGAGAGTTAACTGCATTAAAATATTTCAGCCCTGGTTTAATCACCGAACCTGACAGAGTAGCCAATCTCCTTTCTTCAGAAAGGGTCCTCGGAGACACTTTGCTAAACTTGGCTCTTCAGTGAGACACAATGTCATTCCTGAAAAAAGTCAACATTCAGAACATTACGACAAAAAACACTCTGGGTGAAGGGGAATGCTTTAAGATATCGAAGTGATAACACACTGGAAAGAATTCTCAGAGTTCTCTCATATTTACACATACTGCATCTGCAAGACATTGCATTCAGAAGTGGTGGACATCGACAAATACAGTACCAGCCAGAAGTACGGGACACACCTGACTTGATGGATGTGATTCATAATTCACAAATATAGTGAACTAACCAGAGGTGGAAACTGGCACAGAGATGATGATACGTTAATATCACGATATCTGGACCACAATATGATATTTTTATGCTTCTTTAACTTCGAAAACGGATGGTATGCTACATAAAGGAGTCTCCGCCATCTTGACTTTCCATTTTCCAGAAAAGTGGGCCACCTTGTGGACAGAGTAGACACATATACCAAAATAAAAGTTTATTAAATACATTTTATAAGTTAGAAAATAAAATAAAAACAAGCCAAGTGTGGCTATTTTCTAGGATGGGTGTAAACAGTTGACCGAAGGCCAATTGCTTGTGTTATTACAGTTTTCATTAAGGCAAATCCTTCATAAAGTAAGTGTATCTGGACTTTTGACAGGTACTGCATCTTCGAACCATGTACTTTACAGCTATTATTTCTCAGTAACCTCTACCTTCTAATGATATCACAGCTTGAATGTAAATGCACATGTCCATAGTGAAAAGCGATGCACGTGTTACTGCATTTCATGTACATCCTAAAACATCTATGCAAATCGCCAATGTCACATTATATTCCATATAAAACTGTGCAAATTTTCAATACAGTGATTAGTAATGCTGCTTAATCAGAATGTGAGGCATGGCTTGCAGTTCAAAGCAAAAAAGAATAAAAACCTGCCCCACTTCATGATCTGAAATCTGTTATTCCATAAATAAAACGAATTTCCTAATGCTAAAATGGAATATTGAGTGACATTTGAATTCCGTTCTTTCACTTAAAGGCAAGTACATGACTGAACTAATCAGTGATACGAACTGGGGATAGCCTCCACCTACAATAACATCATGAAATTTAAAAATCCCTTTTTGTTTCAAATAAGGCTTCAGCTACGAAACTGGCCCGAGTTAATGATGTAAGGACAGTCCAGTCCTGGTTTAAAAAGAACAGCAATGTTTCAGCATTTAAAGCTGGGGTTTATGGCAGCTCTCTCAAAGCTGGGACCACTACAAAATAATTAATACAGAGGAACTACAATCAGTGATCGACTGGAGTCGTCTTATAACGCAGAATAGATGATAAGACATTTAAGTTAGAACAAACCAAAAACCAATTTTGACCTAGTTTTGTTTGGCGTATGATATCATGCCTGAATTTTTTAAAAACACCGATGCCCAATGGCCTAGTCCTACACAGTTTTGTAGTTCCTCACCTCAAATATACACACTTAACCAGAGATCAGATCTGTTTGAGCAGGAAAACCAACAAACATGTGCTGGACAATGGCCCCCCTGAACAAGATTTGGACCGGTTAAGAAAAATCACAAGTCATTCAGCCTTAAAATGCTAACGTAGTGCTAACATGTTGTTTTTGTGCAGTGAATAATCATTAACATACATTGTGTTGAGTTAAAGGTATAGTTCAGTCATATGATTCTACTGCTGCCAACAGTGAATGGAAATGAGTCATGAATAATGCTAATCGGTGACTATTGGTTTTCATTCACTGTTAGCAGCACTAGCTTCAAAAACAGAGCTACTCTTTAAGCAGCAATGGTTACAGACCTAGGCTAATTCAAAGTGAGAAAAAGAACCCCCTCAAAAAGAGACTTGTTTAATGAGTCCATAACCATTAAATAAATCATAAATAAAACAGGGTAAATAATTAAATAAAAATAAATAGTGATAAAATTGTGAATATCACTTGCTCTAATGATAAACATTTTTGGGTGGAAAAAAAAAAGTTTTTCCTTTAAGTTTAGAAGGTTACAAGAGGGCACTTGGACTTCGAGGGGTCCCACGTCATACCAGGTGTCCGAATAACCAAAGTATGTACATGGGTATGCTAACATACTGTAACTTCTATGCATGTACATGTTCTCATATTGTAAACAAATGAAATCACAAGCATATTATTAGACTGTTACATCGCAATAACAAATACCTACACAGAAGTTACACTCTGTAAGAAATGTAAATACAGAGTCGTTTATGGACCCCTGACAAAAAAGCTGGACCACCTGCTCTAAGAGGACAAGGAAAGGCTGCAAGCAGGAACGGTGACATGTTTAAAAATCCTACCAACTAAAATAGGATGCCATTTGCATCTCTACAGCATGCCACAATAAATTGTTAGTCAATCTTGTTTATCTTAGTGACAAACTCCAGCTTTTGTTGCTTTGCTGTTGTGTACAGTATGTCGCGTTGTAGTGCTTGTTGTGTCGAGCAGCGCTAAGTGTTTAGTTTTTTAGTGTGTGCTTGTGGCTGAGCTGTAGTGTACAGTAGTTTAGTTCAATGGTGGGCTACACATGGAAATGTGTGTGTTTTTAATAAGAATGCCTACGTGCACACACACAGTTTATACACATGGCTGGGGATGTAGTGTGATTGGCTGTGGAATGCTGTTAAGTGTGTGTTCATGTGTGTTATGATCAGTAGCTGTTCTCATGGCCTGCAAGTATGTACAGATTACTCTGTGCTGTGGGGTTATCGGTCGGTCGACTTTCCAACACCACCGTCCTGTATGGAAAACACACACACACACGAGAACCACCGTTTAACATGAATTAGTTATGTAAAGTATTTCATCAGCATAGCTGTGTGCAAAATATAGGGGGCTTTGGAAGTCCAAGACCCCATTGACTGACTTAAAAAGCACCAACTGTCAATTCTGGAGAACAGTACAGCATTTTAAAGTACAGTATTAATATCATACTATTCTGTGGCATTACAGTCACCTGCAAAAGTTTAGGCATCCAAATTGTTATGCTACACATTTCATGTAATTTTAAACATGATAAATAATATTGCAGTGCAAATTCTTTGCAAAAATACAACACCTAGCTAACTTAATCTAGCAAAAACATATGACTGATGTAAACCATAACTAAAATATGCTCACGTTTTGTGCATTTAATACATTAGTTTTAAATAATATTTCTCAAATAATTTTCATTCGTTAATTGTAAACATGTAATTCGACTCAGGATGCTCAAACTTTGGCACGTGTCTGTATCACTATTGTACTTTTGGTTTAGTCATTTTTACCGGTCAGATCCCAGCAGTCTGAAGATGCGTGAGTTATCAGAGATCTCTTGTGTGATCTGGTGGAGGCAAGAGAGCATTCATTACATTTAAACACAAAAAGGAACTCGCATGAAACTCAATGAGGGAGGCAAGCTGCATTTCAGATTCACGTTTACTCTTTAAAAACAAGCAGAGGTTCTAGACTTTTAGTTAATACCACTCTTAGGGTTGAAAGTAGTAGATGGTTTATTAATGTTTTAATTTAATAAGCTACATTCTTGCGCTGAGGACAGAAAAACATCACTACAAACTGCAGACTTGAGCCAATTGATAAGACTGAAAATCAAATTTAAATATTCATATGTATCGATGTAAAAATGTTTAATTACATTTAATATCAAGCAAAATGTAACTGATAATTATATTCTACAAATAGATGATTAAACTATTTCTGAGGCTCAAGAGGAAATGGAAAGGCAGTAAGTATACATGCACACCAATGCACCCTCACCCCCACATTTAAACCCAAAGGTTATTGGCCAAAAACAGATGTGTGTGGTTTTAAAGGACAATGTCAAGAATGGTTCTATGATAGCAGAACCAAGCATGAACAAATGGATGTCAGCTTGGAATACAATGGTTGGACTGAGGAGTCAAACTTGAAAATTCACTTCAAACGCGTTAGTAGCCACATACACACAGCACTAAACTCCAGACCCACCTCATTGGTTTTAAAGCTGCGTCCCTGCATCCCATGCCTCCAGAAGGCCAGGACACTGTCCTGCAAACAAACTGAAATAAACAAGAAACAGGTTAAACCTTACAGCAAAGGACAATGTAAAACTAATCACAAACAAAGCACGTAACAATGACACTACTTTTGTTAATAGTCCCAGACGAATTGCAATATTTCAGTGAATGGAAACACACACATTTATCAGTCAGCATTTAATCACAACACCGGATATGCTTGAGTAGTTACAGTTAATCTATAGTAACACAAGTGTCATTACATAAGCTGTGCTTCCTGTGGAACGGTGCACCACCACTCCTGAGTCTGCTAAATCTTCCTGCAAGTTTTTTGCAGTCAAATGGAGATTTTGATTCATCTTTCTGACCTTTCTGTCTGAGCATTTTCTTGGTCTTCCAGATCTGATCTTGACCTCCACAGTTCTGCTGAACTCCCATGTCTTAATTACATTTCTCACTTTGGAAACTGCAAGCCAACAATGCTTTGCTATCCCCTGCATTGTGGGCATCAATAGCTTTTCTTTTCAGAGTCTTACAGAGCTGCTTAGAGGAACCCATGGTTGTTGAGTGTCTACAAGTGTGTGCACAAGGTCTAGGAGTATTTGAAAATACTCAAATATTTTTTTGAAAATGGCACCAGCTGACATTTACTAATGACATTTACTAATGACAGCTGTCGTCATGCATCAGAAGGATTCCACACACACACACACACACACACACACACACACACACACACACACACACACACACACGTTTACTCACCTATTGCTTCAATCTGAAAGTTGAAGGTAAGTTCTGCAGAGAGCTTCTTGTTGGATTTTAACCTGCCTTGTAAATTCACCATCTTTATACATCCTGCATGTGCACATACACAGACACAATTATAAACCTGTAAACAGCCGGGTCATTATAGATTTTACATTTTCATGGATTATGATGGAATCTGTGTCCAAAACAACACCATTATGAAATCCTAGCTTTTACCGGCATCAAATACATCAATAGTTTTTATTTTATTAACATATCACCACAAGTTTTGTTTTTTAGTAACAATTAAAAACAGCAACCCTGGCAAGCACACCTCCCTGAAACTGCATAAGCTGAAGTGTCAAACCTAAACCCAGTGACAACCAGAAACAGTAATGTGTACTTACGATCCAAACACACCAGTATAGTGTCTCTCTCCAGCTGAGTAACATGAATTACACACGTCTGGGGCGTGTCTGAAACATAGATGACAGCATAAACATAAACACAACATACAGCTCGACAGTACTGTCATCATCATCATTTCAACAAAGAAACAAGAAAGACCCATCCCTGGTTCAATACCTGCTTGGCATTAGAAGCAACCAAGAAGTGTAACACAGATTGAGTAATGATGGATTTGATTTTTTTCATGACTAGACTGCTGTAATGTGTTATTAACTGGACTAGTAGAAACACCAATTAACAGATTAGCGCTGGTTCAGAGCTCAGCAAACAGGGCATTAGCACAGACAAAATAGAGAGAACACACAATCCTTGTTTTAGATTCATCACACTGGCTGCCTTTTCCTGTAGATCAATTTCATTCATTTATTAGTATTTACAGCTCTTAATAAATTATCAGCACCTCCAACAATCACAAAATGCCTGAGCATATTCCTAGTCCAGCTTTGTGGTCAGTGAGTGCTGCTTCACTAAACATGTCTAGACTGAAGCAGAAAAGGTGAAGCAGCTCTTTATTTAACACAGTAAACTCTGGAATTTAAAAAGCAGCTAAAACATTTATTCATCCCAGTTTTTCAACAATGTATTATTCTTTCTTGTGGTATTCTTGTCATTTTATTTGTAAGTCAGTGACATAACCAAAAAGTTGAGTATGACTGAAGTCGAGGACCTCCTCTATATAATTTCTCACAATCCCCAGTTCCCATTCTCACAATTAAACAGTCAGTTGTCCTTGATTGATTTTTTTTTTTTTTTACTTTTAATTTGGTTGTGATTTAAAGACGACAGATTAAAATAAATTGTTACAGAGCAATAAATGTTATTAATATTTTAACTTTGGCCAAGTGGAAATGTTCTATTAATTATGTTTCATGTGTATAGTATGCACACTTAGTGTGGGCTTATGGTAAAATAATTAAATTTATTGTCAATCTCCCAACTGGGCTCTGATAAAATTTGCATAGGACATGCAGAAATTCTTAGTCCATTATTTAAGGATGTGCTAAATCGTGTCCCAAATAACTGTGAACAAATTGGTCTTAGGTCAGTGTTGTGCAGCTCATACCAGGCTCTGTGAATGTGGGTACAGGAACGTTTGGATCCACTGTGCCAAAAGTCACCATCTGGTCAGGCTGGCTGCCCTTACTGACTGACACACAGATCAGAGGGTACTGATGCTCTGGGACCACCAGCATCTCAAACACCTCCAGTGGACAAGGCAGCGTGAAGTCTATACTCTATACGCGCACACACACACACACACACACACACGAAAGAACACACAAACAGTCAAACTGCTGGAAAACATCATCACTTTTTGTTATAAAGTCTAACACTTTCTTAAAGTATCAAATTTCAATAACACAGGAGTACAATACAAATCACCCACCATATATTACTTCATATAATTATGTAATAATATTCTTATACATCGTAATAAAGCACGATTCCTGAAGGGCTTTCTATAATCATCTCAAACAGGTCTCCCACCTTGATCAGCATGAAGCGCTGCATGGCCTCCACCCATTCAAACAGAACTACACTGGACTGGAATGCACCACACAGGTACTTGTGCCCTGTGTATGGGTTGCGAACTACACAAACACACACAAGACAAAAAAATAACCCATTAAAAAGTCACTCATTTAGACACGCATGTCACATTAGAACCGTTTAAAGCAACAAAAATAATATGGAACCTGTGCTATTCAAAATCTGCATCCAACTCACCTACACAACACTTCTGGCATCCTTTCGTGTCCGGAATCTTATTGGACACTGTGAACTTCCTAAAAGACAACAAAAGAAAATTACTGACAGGTGCTAGATATTGTGTGTATAATGTTATGACTAATTGGTGTATAAAACAAGACAAATAAGTTTCAATACCAATGAGAATAGACTCTGGTTAAAGAAGAAATAATTTGCTCCAAACCATTAAGAGACAGCAAATAAAAAAAATATATATATAAAGGAATAAAATCTCTTTCAGAGGAAAAATCATATTGTTCTATTACAGTTTTGGAATAAACACTGATTCTAAAGAGCCCATATCATATCGTACATTATCTTGTTGTGTCAGTCAGTACAAAATATGTGTCTTCACAACGAGATACCTACTGTGTAGGAACCTGGTCAGAACAGCACGGTTTTATTCAAAATGAATTAAAATACTCTAAAAAATCCAGGAGTCTTTAAACTCTGGAAATTACTGTGATTTGGAAGTGATTTTGCTTGTGTTGATAATGGTCTCTAAAAAAATGTTGCTCATATTTTAATCACTGGTTGAGGAGATAATTCAATGTAGAACTCCAGAGAAAGAAGTAACATCCTGAACATACCGGGGAATGATTTTATCAGGAAGTTTATACGTCGGTATAGCAACTGGCAACTTCTGCATCTGCCGAGCGTGTTCAAAGAGACCAGACAGGTTGTGGGAGTATAGCTGGGATGCTTTACCTGCCAAAAACAAAAAAATGGTCCACATACACAGTCGTACAATAACACAGCTGTACCACCAAACCTGTGCACTGCAGGCTCTTTCCATTCAAAATTATACATTGATCTGCGTCATTACTTGCTGACCAGCAGTCAAAAATCTCTTTCTCCACCATGCTTTTCATTGTTGGTAGATACTGGTGAGTTAATCTTACCAGATATGGAGAGAAGCCAGTTGTTCATCACATAAAGCCATGTGCATCTTCGTGGAAATATCTGGGAGGAAAAAAAAGCTCAGTAAAATAATGTGAATGTAATTTCCATCATCAAAATATGAACAATGCTGTGCTATTTTAATCCAGCAATAGAGACCAACCCTCCATGCCCCTGACAGCAACTGCATTCTGCATTAAGCAATTTCCTTAGGGACAATAAAGTTTTTCTGATTCTGATTCTGATTCAGGTTTTTACCTGTTCCATGCTTGTCTCATGGAGTTCATTTAGATTGAGGGTGTAGATGCCTTCCTCAGCTCCAAATATCAAATACTGATCTAGAATAGAATCACAAAATCAGCCATAATTTATCATTACGCTAGAATAATTGAAAATGCAATTTTATGCTCACAGCTATTTTACTGGACTAGCCGGATTGATATTGGATTAGAATGTAAAATGCTGATCCACTAATACAAATCAAAGCGCGTAACAAATTCAGACTTCACTGAAAGGAGATTGTTCAGTAAAGAAGCTAAAAACAAAGCAATTTTATACCTAAATATTTACCCAAATATATACAGAAATCTAAGCTACATAGGCTGTGATAAAAAACTAATAAAAAAACATACAAAAGCATTCTACATTACTTTGCGTGTGTGTTAAAGTACATTTAATTTACACATTTCGTTAAATCTGAAATGTGTAAATTAAATGTACATATTGCAAGATTGAACACAAAAGCATCACAAATGATACACGAAACTGATCATTTCTTTATAAGTATTCAAATCAACCATCAAAAATTAATTTAATAGAAAACAGTACAAAGAAAATTATCAAATGTTTTTGGAATATATATGCTCATGTTAAACTTGATCCCAGCAATAAAAAAACAAAAGTTTACCCAAGTATTTCATCACCTCTCATTTTATCGACACTTAACCTCACAATGTTTGGAAACTGAAGAGACCAGCTGCTTTGCAAAAGCATACATTTGGTCTCATTTTAAATGGTTTGGCCAAATATATACTATAACTTAAGTTTAATGATTAGAAAAGGCTTCAGACTTATTTAGAAGTCTAAAAGTATTTGATATGAGTGCTTGATAAGTTTCTTTGAGATTTATTATTTAAAGCACCAAATATCTTAATAAAAAAACAAACAGAAAACAGTTGCACATGATAGCAACTGAGGTGTTTTATTTGAGTCTAACCTGGTAGATGATTAATTTCAGACTTGTGTTACATACCTCTGGTGTCTGGGTTGACCCAGGAAGTAGCACAGTGCACCTTCAGGGGGCAGCCATTGAACACTTTGGAGAAACATGCTCCCATCTACAGTACAAACCACACAAAACAAAGTAAGAGAGAGTAAACCCCCTAAAGAATGTGTTTCTCAACTGCCTTCTGAACAATACTGAACTGAAACATGTATACACATGACAGAGTCCTGATGCTACTCTAACTTGTCATTTATTAGTTTTCAAGCAATAATCAACAGCAACAATTACTTAGAAATCAATACAGTGCTGTTTGCAGTATGTTTTAGCTCAGTTAGTAGAATTATGTCAATAAAGCTGGGACATGTATCACTAGTTAATATTTTATATATTTTAATATTTATTTAAGCAATGAATATAGCAATTACACTTTCATTTTGGAACATGTATAATCCAATGACCCTTCCGATAGTTTCTATAATCCACAAGACAGTGCAAGACGTCAATCTTCTATTTTGCCACAGTGGAATTTGTAAAGAAGGTAAGAGTTGCCAAGATGGCTGCAGAGACTAAATAATATCTACATGCTGTATATAAAAAATCTTGTGTGTGAGTTAGTCTCTAGCTAACTTATAAAAGCACAATAGATACAGGTGTGTTCAGGAATGACATTTATTGTTTGAAAGCCTTATAATGTAATGAAAATAGCCATGGACACTTACAGGTGGTTATTAATCTAACTGTCCCTAGTTATGGAGATATTCTGCCTCAGTTCTGGGCCTTTTCGATTCACTTAGTTGTGTTCATGTTAAAGAGGTTTAACTAATCCTTTAAACGAAATCAGCATGAATTTGATAAAAACTTTTTTTAAATAAAAAAAACAAACAAAAAGCACTGCTTTTTACCATGGTGTGTGTGTGTGTTGGGAGTCAGACACCACATTCCAAAGAACAAGAAAAAGAGGCGGTTTACTCACATGCACTTTCGGAGTTGGAGGCAGGCCGTTACTGACCGGCTTCTGCAACAGTGGAGGAATACAGTATTTAAAATAAACAACTGAAAGCAAACTGAGGTGAAGTGGCTGCAGCAAACTGTGTGTTCAGACTCACTGGAATGTCCTTGCTCTTGCGGCTGGGGACTGTGGGAAGAGTAGACTGTCTTTCTCTCTCTCCATTCTGCTGAGTTGGGCTAACTCCATTACCTGAGTACATACATACATACCATTAATGCCAACAACACACACACACACACACACACACACACACACACACACACACACACACACACACACACACACACACACACA
>JBBIGC010000001.1:37446390-37464446 GCA_037576955.1 Lepidarchus adonis
TGTGTGTGTGTGTGTGTGTGTGTGTGTGTGTGTGTGTGTGTGTGTGTGTGTGTGTGTGTGTGTGTGTGTGTCTATACGTGTGGTTGCTTGCTCCTGGGCAAACACAGAAAGATGAGCCGGACGCATTTAAAGAGTTGGGCACAGGAAACCGAATTGCCACCTGGCTCTTCTATGTGAGTTATTTCACACGTCTGTCCCCCATCTGTCTGCCTTTATTCTTTCATTCCATCTCTCATCTCCTATAAAATCTGTCGTCATCTGCTGGAGAGAGCTTTGGTTTTTAGGCCAAGTTTATTTTTCTCATGGGAATTTTAGCTTTACACTTATTTAAACGGTTTAAATACCCTGGGGTTAATAAAAACCATGCATATTGTAATGCTGTTGCTGTTTATTAGCCAGATTTAGGAAGTAGATGTTGGGTTCATTAAAGGAACGGTTGGCAAAATATACTGATATGGTTGAGTAGAAGCAAATGGGATAATTTTTGTTGGTAGCTTTCGTTTTTATGAACTGAACTGTTTTATTGCAGATGAGTGATGTGTCAGCAGGGGGCGCTACAGTTTTTACAGATGTTGGAGCTGCAGTTTGGCCCAAAAAGGTAGAAATCTATTCCATGGGAGCCACATTATGTGATGACTTTGTTTGCATTGCTTCCAGGTGTTTAGTGTGTGTGTGTGTGTGTGTGTGTGTGTGTGTGTGTGTGTGTGTGTGTGTGCGCGCGCGTGTGCGCGCGTGTGTTTCAGGGAACTGCAGTATTCTGGTATAACTTGTTTGCCAGCGGTGAGGGCGACTACAACACCAGACATGCGGCCTGCCCAGTACTCGTGGGCAACAAGTGGGGTAAGTTGTATTCCGTCGCCCTGGACACTACTACCACATACATTTTCAGGGATATTTGTGTAAAACTTGGTCGACGCTTCTACAGACAGTTTACATATGTTCCTGCTGTGTTCAGAAGATACAGAAGATATAAAATCTGAATGGCTACTTATTACAATAAAAGTTAAAGTGACTAATTGTCATAGTTTTCATAGTAGTACAAATCAATTAAAGTGCACCACACTGAAATGTGACATCTGCATGTAACCCACCTACACGTGGAGCAGCAGGCAGCGGTCAACAGCGCCCGGGGAGCAGTGTAGCGGGACGGTATCTCAGTGAACCCACTGCACCCTCTGATCACAAGGGTCAATAGACCACAACTGTCCAGATGTGGGAGTATAGCGGTCACAACAGCGAGTCCTGTATAATTATACTACGTTTTCGTACAGATGTAGCACCAGCACTCAAATGCGCTTACCTGTCTCACATTATTAAACATGTTCATCACTACGACAGGTCAGCTGCACCCAATGTTGTCACATGACTCCATTTCCTGTACCGGTCATTAAAATGAACCGCCCTCTGCGGTTCTGCTGTCATTTCATGGCATAAAATGAAGCCCCGCCCCTCTTTTTTGATTGACAGAATGTTCCATCTGCTGATTTTATCCTTATAGCCTCTTGGTTTTGTTTGACTGATTCCCTTTACTCCGTCTGTCTACAGTATCGAACAAATGGGTCCACGAGAGGGGTCAGGAGTTCAAACGACCCTGCGGCCTCATGGAGACAGAATGATGAACGGAAACCATCTCCCTTCGGTTATCCCTTCTTTTAATGCCCCAGGGTGCCGGTTATTCCCCGACTTTCCCTTTCTCCATCTCCACTGGACTTGAAGCCTGGGTTCAGTGTGTGGTATCCTCACTCACAGGTCCCCTGACTGACCAAGGAGCTGTGGCAATCCAATCAACAGGCTTGAGTGATCGTTTGTCAACAGAAATCTAATGGACAGAAGTTTGTTACATGGCTGAAAACACCGTCGGCTGATCTTTTGGAATCTATTGAGGCGAGTGTGTGTTCTGTGTATTGGGTAAAATCTGTGTAAATTTGATTTTTCACAGATTTATCTCAGTCATTCAGTGTTCTAGAGCAGGGAAGTGACCATCAGTCTGTCCAAAGAAAAAGAAACATGCACTCGTACTCCTGCTGGGCTTCGGGCGAGAACTCTTCTGTTCTACCCTATTCAATGTAACCACTGAAATATCCCGCACTCCAGAATCAGAGCAGAGGAGAGAGATTATTGTTCGACCACAGAACAGGTGTATACACGTGACAATACTGGTGTAAACTAATGCTGCCAAAGACTTTTACAACTCTTAACACTCCTCAGATGACCACAGTACGCTTTTTTACAATCCTAGGGCCAATGCAAAACATTTTTATTTATCTTCAGAGGTTGAAATCTTTTATGTGCTTTTGAGTGTATGGAAAAATGTTTTTAAATGTGTGATGTTTTCTACGGAAATAAAAAGAATGTGCTGTTCACTTTTGGGGCCTTTTTCTTGCTGTATTATTTCAGACTTGTAGGATTTAATATAGCCTGTTGAAGTAAAAGTGAAACATGAACACTGCAATGAAATGTGACCCCTGTATTTAACCCATCACACATGCAGCGTCAAATGAACCCTTGTTCAGTGGTGCCCAGCCTGGGATTTGAACCTGCAACCTTCTGAGCTCAGTGGAAAAGTCCTAACCACTAGGCCATGAAGGCATGTTCTATTCTAAACAGGTTTCTATGTCGCAGTGGGTGGAGTTTATTGCATATGTGTGTTTATGTGCAGGTATGTGGTGTGGGAATGTGTTATTGGACTATTTGGGTAAATTGTGGTGTTTTTGTGTTGGTTTTGGGGAAATGGGACAGAATGTCTAAGGAGAAGACTGGCTTAGCAGTGGTTTGGCCATGTTCAGTAAGTCCTTTTTGACTTTTATGCTCTGTGTACTACGCCAGTTGGGGTGCACTGGTGCAATAAACCGGAAATGGGTCGTGCCTGTATTAGAGCATTAAACCCTTGTGTCAGTCAGTCTCCATTATTTCCCTCGACGACTTTCCACAGGCAAACTTCGGGTTTTTCGAGTCTTTCATCCATCACGTCACAGCCCCAGTTAACATTACGGGGCTGTCATTTGATGAACGAACGACTAGAAGTTCGAACCGAAGTCTCGAGAGATTAATTAATTAGTTCTGTTTCCGGCTCAGGCTGCGTAGGTAAAGCTGTCACGTGATGAATGAGCGACTCAAACCCGGAAACTTGTCAGATAAGAGGCGAAGTGAGTGAATCATACATTAAAGACGCAGGTAAACAATAAATTAATCTTTTCTGTTTCTTATAGCATTATAGTTTTGTCTTGTTTGTAGTGTGATCAGCGTGTGTGTAAGCAGTAGATGTGTTAGGGAGGTAACAGGTAATATTTTAATTATATTTTGCTGAAATGTACGAGGTGACTCGAAAAAAGATTCGTTCAATTTGCTGAACGAGACTCAAAGGTCCGAGTCAGTAAAATGATCCGAACTTCCTAATAATCTAATATTCGCGCGCGAGAGGGTAATGGGCTAATGGGTGTGTCTCGGTGACGTGACTGAGCGGTACAAATGGGCAGCGCGCGTTACTCTCCGGTTACGGTGGAGAAAGAGAGAGCGAGAGAGAGAGAAAGAAAGAGGGGAGAAGAAAGAAAGAAAGAAAAAACAGGGGAAAATTGAGAAAAAAGAAAGAACGAAAGAGCAGGAGGAGAGTGTGTAAGTTGCCCCGGTTGCTGCTGTCCGGTCCCCGAGCGGAGGAGATGAGTCACATAGAGAACATGGTAATGTTTGACAACGGCTACGATCAGGACGAGTACATGATTCAGGAGGATGAGTGGGACAGGGACCTGCTGCTGGACCCGGCCTGGGAGAAACAGCAGCGCAAGGTAACACACACACACACACACACACACACACACACACACACACACACACACACACGATGAGGGTATCTGTCCTGGGACCCCTCTAGTTCCTCCACCTCCAGCTCAGGGGTGAAGCTACACGTATTAGTTCTTGTGACAGAATATAACATTGAGCACCAGTCGTTTTGTAGATGCTCTGACTCAGTCACTTACGCTCTCCTGCCTCCAGCCCATCAACTCCAAGGACTGATTTTCAGTACTACAAACTTTAAATGATCTTTTCCCCCTACCCCTGGTGCTTCTGATCCAGTGACCCTAACACCAACGTTTCAACATCTCAAACTTCACCAGTATCTCCAGCATCCCCATCTTCTCATCCACTGAATCCAGTTTCTCCAACATCAACTTCTTCAAAATTATTCCAACTGATTATATTTCCCCAGCATTTCCAACATTAGAGTTTCTCTCTTTTCATACACGTTCTCCATCTTACCATCCAAGCTTACCATCTCAGAGCCTTAAAGAACTTGAACCACACTGCCATGGAGTGTGGAGGCACTGCCATGAGCTGTGTTTGTCTTTTTATCTGTGTTTTTGGAGATCTGATGAATTTGAATCAAAAATGTCCACTGGAGAAACATCTCAGATCCAAGTTTGTGTCAGTCTGCAGAACTGGTTATCACTTGATATTTTGGTCATTCTCATTGATATTGGGGCAACACTTCGGTGCTGTTCTTCACCGTGTTGGGATGAACACAGGAGCTAAACCAATGTTCTCCGGCAAAAATGAGTCTAGGCAGGTCTCTCAGATGGGAAAGTGAGTTTATATTGATTTAAGAGTCTGGTGAAGCTTTTGTGAGGTTTGTGAATATCTGTGTTAGTTGGTGCTGGAGTGTCTGGTTTTGAGGCTAAAGCCTAACAATAGCCCAAGGGCTTTCTGAGACTGATACGCCTGGAATGCGGGACTGTCAACAGATGCTGCTAACGCATGACGACAGTCCCTGGGATTAGAATGGATGCTGGCGCTAATTTTATCTGCAGGGACCAAGAGGCATCGTGGTGGGTTAATCCGATGTCCTTGGTAAGGAATTCTTTTGTTTGCTAAAATAAGAAAAGAAGGAAAGGGGAAAAAGACACCAAACTGCAATTGTGTATAGCTTCAAGTTATTGTCTAATTACCATAATATGGTAACTAAAATATTCCTGAAAAAAATAAACCTGCATTTTGTCCATACTTATTTAATTAATTAAATGTAATTATTCTTGAGTTGAAGTTGTTTTATTATGGCAATGCCAACTTCCATTTATCCTGTGCCCACACAAAATTATTTTAGCCCAGATTTTCCATTTTGGGAACAAGCCCAATATCAGAGGCATTCAAGCTTCTTCTGGGGCTCACAGATTGGCTCTCCATCACTTTGTAAAAGGCCTTTTGATATAATTGGTTCTGGACAGATGAATGATAAAGTTGTTTAGCCACAGTAACAGTACACATGGCTCATATGAGCTGTGAAGCATGGTGGTGGATGCTATGTTTTGGGGTTGGTTTAATGCCTCAGCTGAATGAATTTTTCACATGGAAAAGTGTTAAAAATTTTCAGGCAAGGCAAGATAGATAAGAGTACAAATCTCTCTCACACACAAAACAGTAGCATGTGTCAACGAAACGCCACTAATACACGTCAACTAATGTCAGCATACGTCTCTGAACACTCCCATTGACACGCCCATTGACACGCCCATTGACACACCCATTGACACGCACATTGACACACCCATTGACACGCACATTGACACACCCATTGACACGCCCATTGACATGCCAATTGACACACCCATTGACACGCCCATTGACACGCCCATTTATATGCCCATCTTTCCAGATTCTAAGACTCCTGACAAAAATCAGTCTGATGTGATCAGACTTCAAACTCCCTTTTGGACAAATCTGAATCACGCTTTATCCCTCTCTTTCTCTCTCTCCGGGATTCCAATTGAACAGGCAAATTTTTGCCTTTCCACAAAACTTGTAACTGTAATTTTTCTCTCTGACTAATATAATATTTGAAATCAGTTTGGCGACCCGACCTCTTCCTGAAAGGATTTCTCACAGAGAGGATGAAAAGTTTATTTGTTTAAAAAAAATCAACATTTTGTAAGGGATGTACTTATTTTTCACACGACTGTAAGTGCTCAGTGTGCAGTCTCCCATTCAAAAACTAGAGCTCATGTAAATCATGGTTGTTTTAAGCAGCACCATCACCTCATTATAGTAATATGCATCTTTTACATTAGAGGTCTTTAGAATGATGGAAATTGAGTTTGAAATTTTGATTACTGCACTGTTGTCTGAACATAATGTTAATTGACATTGCACCATATATGGTCTGTTGATCATTATTGATGATATATGCATGTGAGCGTCTAACCAATCACCAAAGAGCCAGTGTATATTATTATGTGATCGTGTATTGGAAGCTGATTTACAATCCGGGGAAAACACAGCATAACCTTTGGTACCTTTGGTAAGTTGTAAGGATTTCTATCGAGCCCAACTGACTTTAATTTAAATGATAAAACTATTTACTGGGTTATGTGGTTTCTTAGCTTCCTCGACTAAAAGCTAGGCTGTTATAATAATATCCACCATATATTATATTATAGTCAAAAAAGTCATTATTCCCAAAAAGCCTAATGTGTGCCCAGAGTCACCTAAACATGCAATCCCTTTGCGATAAATGCGTCATCAAATATTGGTTTAATATCCTGTATATGGGTCAAATCTAAACAGCCATTCAATGGCAATATTATTTTTTTCAAGGAAATATCTGCTGATTGCATAAAATTCTGATATCACGGAACATCCCTGCGTAGGTTTTTCTTAGTGGAAGGTCAGGAAATCTGTGTTCCAGCATCTTAAGCTTCAGTTACTTTGTTGGCCTTGCAGCTTAAGTGCAAAACTAAAGAAGCAATCTTCACACCAAACCCTGGAATATTGATAACGCTACTTTTTTTAATTGTATTTTAACACAATGTTTTTAGGTAGAATATTTTGGACATGACACAGTCTCTGCTTTAAGCTATTCTCACCAGCTCTTCTGCCCTTATCTCAGTACATCCCTCTAGTTGCATGTCACATCACACCAGCCAAGCTACCAGCCCTGCGTCTCTAAACCAGCACACTCTCCATGGATGAATGAAATTCTTTCCCTCAGGCACAGCTAGCTTCCACATAACCCTTCCCTACTCCACCACCTGAGGCCTGGATCCCCAGGTTCTGTTATCAAAGCAGACCCAGCAGAGTGGGCTAATTTTACCCCCTTACTTCGACTGGAATGCGCCCTGCACCAGACCGTGGGGCTTTGATCTGCCCTGCAATGACTTCACCAGGTCCAGTCCTGCTTTAATGGCTTTAAATACGAGCTCCATTCGGTTCCCACAACACACACCCAGAGCATCACATTACAGAGGAATGCAGTGGAACATTGTAAGAGAATTTCACTGTGCTCCATTTCTGCATATCTATTCGGAGAAATGACTGTATTCATTTATGTTAAGGGAGCGTTTCCACAAAAATCACATTTTCACACATTTTTACTAGATGAGGTTGATCAGCTAAGCCATCATTCACGAGTTCAGAAATGAAGTTGTGTTGAAAACAAGTCAGTATTCACTAGGGGTGGGAATCTCAGCGTATCTCGTGATATGTATGATATGTGGCCCACAATAACGATAATATCGCGATACAACGATTCTGAGATAATCGATATATCGCACAACAGTGATGTAACAAAACATAACAGAAACACATGGATGCGTAATTAATTTCCATAAGTAGCAGTAATGCTATTGTTACCTTTCCAGCATTTGCTTTTATTTATGTTACGATAATATCGTGATACAACGATTCTGCGATAATCGATATATCGCACAACAATGACGTAACGAAACATCACAGAAACACATAAGTAGCAGTAATGCTATTGTTACCTTTCCAGCATTTGCTTTTATTAATGTTCTAAAAGCCAAAGTCAGACTTTAGATTTAAATGTTGCTGGGCGTCTCTCAGCCGAGAGAAGTTCCTATTCAGCCTTCACCCAAATCTCTTGCACTCGGGCGAGCTGCGCCACCCAGAGGAGAGAAGAAGTAGCGATGCCAGTAAGTCAAGTTGGCAGCAAATGTTTATTCATTTAAATAACGATGTTGCCATCGGTGTATCAATTGTCTTATCACATGAGCAAGAATGACGATATATCGCCATGCCCATTTTTTGGCACACCCCTAGTATTCACCCAAATCTTTTTTTGTTAAAATATCTCCAAAACTTCTCCAAACCAAGCCATGGTTGATCAACTATGGGCTTCTTTTAAAAATAAGTTAGTATTTATTTTTGATTAGGAGCATTGTTGGCACACTTCTTCTTTTAGTGGAAATTTATTTTCTACATTCAGGTGTCTTACATATCTTGACACGGTGCATCGAAAATACAAAACACACCATGGACATTTTCCTTAAAATATTTTTTTGCCTTTGCACTACTGGTGAAAAGCATCCCATCTAATCTTACCCTAAAAACGCCATATTTTTAAAATTTGCATTTAAATTTCATTTCATTTGTTTCAAGCCTAAAATTATATGAACTCATGCAATTAAAGTTAAAAAAGGTATTTTTAAAGCTTTTAGAAATGGATTAATTTAACATATTTCTTCAGTAATTGAAATAAATTAAACATTAATCAGGACTGCAAGTAATTCCCACAGCTGATAATTTATACACCCTCTGTCTGTACAAAGGGAGCAATTAAACAAATAGTTCCTAAACAGTCTGATGCGTTATTAGACAATACTGTACTTTACCACGTAGCATAATATATCACATATATGACAGAAGTTAGATTAGCCCAAATATTAGAAGAAAATACAAATGCTATAGCATCAAAACGCAAAAGAACAGCATGGCGTCCCGACTTTAACGCCAGCCTGTGGTTTGGGTGAACTGGACCGAAGGGTTTTAAAGCTAAAGAAGCTGGAGCAGCTGTATCTGTATTTTTTAAGGCTTAATTTATTTCATGTGCAGGAAATCTGTTGATTGTATCATTCATTGGCAAAATCTGTGTTTGGAATTTACATGTTTCTCTTGGTGACCAAATTGCTTTATTATTAATTCTAACCTTGGACACGTTCTGGACGTTCTAAAACTCAGTAGAACTTCCATCATGGTACAGCTCATTTGAAAAAGGCATTACAATATTAGTGTTATCCGTACAAGCGTTATTTACTTTTCTTTAGTAGCTTAGTAGCTTAAAATACTAGATATAGGCTCTGATATAAAAGTGTTTAAATGTTTCTAAGATTGTTTTATTGTTAATTTAACTGAGATGTTGGAATTTTCCAAAATTCGGTATCTTAATAATTATCCAAAGGTGAGGGAAAAATGTATTTATTCCCCCAAATAATTGGTCTACCTGTAATTACATGGATAAAGCCAACAGAGGCCGGGTAATACATGAACCGGATCATGTAGGCTAGATGTCCCTAGTTGTTGCCAAAGAAATCCCAGGCATCAGATAGAGGAAAGTCTACTGGTGATTTACAGCCAGGGCTTCTCCCGCCAGTCTTTATTAGAGTCATTAGAGATGACATCAGCGGCTGGACAAATAGTTATTTCCATACCCTCATGTATCAAAGCTCTTCAATCAACGACAACAGGAATGTGCTTGACCACTCCTCACCTCTCAGCGGTCATGATGAATTGAAACCAGGGTAAAATATGTGAAATGCTCTGTAACATGGCATTTAATGTCTAAAAGCTCCTTCATAGAAAGTTTTACTTCAGTTTGTACACTCTCTCTCTTTTCCCGTCATTAACCTTACATATGCAGAGGTTCCCTGAGGGTATATTTGCATTGTGGATATTTCAACCCCTGGTTCCCACAACACAATTCCCATTGTACAGTTAATGCAGATATATACTGATATGTAAAATAAGCACATATTCCATGGATTTGTAGAAAATAATTATTTGACCCCTCGCCCATTTTGTAAGTTTGTCCACTGATAAAGAAATGAACAGTGTGTAATTTTAATGGTAGGTTTATTTTAACAGTGAGAGATAATCCAGAGAAAATCCAGAAAATCACATTATATGAAATGTATAAATTTATTTTCATTTCATTAGGGGAAAGAAGTATTTGATTTCTGATCAGACCGGTTAGATTTTCCTAATTTCAACTAGTCACCCACATTAAGACACCTGTCTCAACTAGTCACCTGTATAAAAGACACCTGTCCACAGACTCAATCTATCAGACTTTGACATCTCCATCATGGGCAAGACCAAAGAGCTGTCTAAGGATTCTCTTAAACAACCTCTGAGGCCGCCACAGAGCAGCTGTATTTGTACTGACAGTAGATTACACACAGGTGCACTCTATTTAGTCATTAGCACTCATCAGGCAATGTTTATATGCAACTGACTGCACTCAGACCAAAGGGGGCTGAATAATTACACACACCCCACTTTTCAGTTATTTATTTGTAAAAGATTTTTGGAATCATGTATGATCTTCGTTCCACTTCTCAAATGTGAACACCACTTTGTATTGGTCTTTCACGTGGAAATAGATTCATGTTTGTGGTTGAAATGTGACAAAATGTGGAAAAGTTCAAGGGGGCCGAATACTTATACTTCGAAGACAAAGAGAAATATCACGTTATGCTGCAATTAAACTTTCAGATCAAGTCTGACTGAAGTCTTTGCTGACCTCTATCGCACCTATGATACAGAGGTCAATGCCAATCTTCCTTAATATTTGTTTAGTGACGCATTTTACTATTTTGATGTATCATGACAGTTTAGCTGTTTGACTGAATGAAGAGCCAAGTTTCTGTATTAATAAACTAAACCAAATATGGACATGAATATCAACATAAAGAACAAAAACTTGAATATTCAGATCATCATCCCTATTAGAGAGTTTGACTGATGTCCTGTCTCCTGCCCAGACATTCACTGCTTGGTGTAACTCCCATCTGCGAAAGGCTGGCACTCAGATCGAGAACATCGAGGAAGACTTCAGAAACGGCCTCAAACTCATGCTGCTGCTTGAAGTCATTTCAGGTACATGAACACACTCTGTCAGACACACGCTCTACTGGTTCCCAATGAACTGAATGTTATTGGTCTTACGGTGCCCAGTCTGTTTACAGCTCAGCTCAGTTCAGCTCTCAGCACTGTGCAAAGTCTACACACACAGTTTAAACCCCATTTATAGTAAAAAGTCTCAAGAGTTTGATCTGTGTAAAGGTTTGTAAAAGTTATTGAGATGTTGTGAGCTGGTTAGAAGGTTCCAGATCTCCTCTCCAGGCCTCCAGCCATTGAAACTCCAGCAGCACCTGAGTTAATGGAAGGAAGGACTAAAAAAACAGGGATTGGATGGCAACTACAGTATAACTAACACTACGTTTTCCACAAGGAAAGGTCTGAAAATGGTTAATGTATTGTTTGTGGGGAAAAAGGTTTTGCACAGCACTGTATAACATTTTGAAATATTATGTACTATATAAGCTTTTTAAATATTGGTGACTAAAAGAGTACCAGTTTTAAATGAGCAGTAGTTCAGACATGATAGAAAAAAGGGTTTTGCTGAATTGTATGGCTGCCATTATGGGTGGAACTGAATGTACCATACAGTTTACTTCATGCAGTCGTGTGAAACCAAATATAATATGAAACCAAATTTCATAATTTGGCAAAACGCCTCCTGCCTGTAGCTGTATGGCAGGGGGCGGGGCTTAAGCTCTGAATGATAAAACGTAGCCTTGGTGGAACAAACTCAACCACTCCTCCTAACGGGCAAGTTTTATTTTTTATTCTTCTCTTTATTCTGAACTTCATCTTCAGAGCTGCTTCATTAGAACATCAGTGCCACATCAAAATATGACCTCTGACCCCTGAAGTGCATGTTCTGTTTTTATATATAATTTTTTATTTTATTATTTAAGCAGGTAAGAACACAAACAAACAAATAACTAGAAAACTACATAGTTTAACAATACAACTGTCATAAAAATAAATACAAAAACTTTGTAAATTACATTTCCAAAGCAGTAGTGAAGTTATTTTAATGTTTTAAACTAAATTCATATAGAATGAGAATGAACTATTAGCTGCTGTCTCTGTTAATCCCAGTTCTGCAGTGTCCAGGGGAGGAGTTCATAATTAGATAACAATGTTTGAATATGGCAAGATTTTTTTGTCCTTACATCATATAATGTAGCTTCAAATTAATAGAATTTTGTTCTGGGTCTTATGATGAAATGTTTAATTTTAAAACAATGATCATTAAGATAAATAGATAAAGATATCAAGTGTTTTAGACTTTTTTTTATGTCTTAAGGGTTAAATACGAACTATCAAAAGCTAAATACACTAACATAACAAAATAATACTTAATAATATTCAAAATTCACTGTATTTTCTTTAAGCAAGTCATGTTCACTGTTTCACCTTATTTTCTTGTTTGCTGCTGTTTTGTGTGGTTCTGTGCTGTTCCTGTATTTCACTAGTAAGAAGGAATGACAACATTTGACCTTACACCATGCTGTAGTAGAGTAACCTTAAATAACTAGAAAACCAAACAGTTTAACAATACATATCATAAAAATAAATACAAATATAATCAGAACAAATAAGAGCCAGACAATGAGCAGAGAGAATAAGACAATCTGTAAGGGCTAAAACATGTATTAGTTTTTTGCAGCAAGTTTAAAAAGAGTGTAATGACCAGGCCAGAAGATGTATTTGATTTAAGGACCTTGATGTTCTAGCAAAAGCTATTTTTACACTTGGCCTTAGAAACTGGATGTAACAACTGTATAAGGGAATCAGAATCAGAAAACTTTCCCAGTGGAAATTGCTTCAGGAAATTGTAAGGAGGTGAGTGTCCAAGAAGAGTGTAAACCAGTGAATAGTTCTGCTCATGGAACCATGACATTCAAATCACTCAAGTACCCCCAGCATTCAGGATGTTTAGTTTTCCCGTTGTACTGAACCGTGATTTTAACCGTCAGTTTATGGGAACCAAACCTGGACTTCTGTGCACCATTAACACTCCTATTTCTCAGAAATCCTCCTGAATTCTTTCCTCAGGTGAGAGGTTAACCAAACCGGACAGAGGTAAAATGCGATTTCACAAAATAGCCAATGTCAACAAAGCTCTCGATTTCATCACCAGCAAGGGAGTCAAGCTCGTCTCTATTGGAGCCGAAGGTGAACTGATGTTTCTACTTGTTACTAGTTTTTGTGGGTACGTTTTTTTAAAGGTGTAGCACTTGGTTATGTTTTTTGTCAAAATATATTATTTACTCATTGTTTACTCATTACTCATATTTACTCATGTTGCTTTTCTTTTTAGTGTAGTAGTTGTTGTGATTCACCCATCAGGTTCTAAATTAGTTGGGCCTTGTCTTGTTTTTTACTGTGTTTTTATGTCTGTTTGTAGAAATCGTGGACGGGAATGTTAAGATGACTCTCGGAATGATCTGGACCATTATCCTTCGATTTGCAATCCAAGATATCTCTGTGGAAGGTACAAGTATTTATTTGTTGACTAATGATATGTTCTAATTTTCTACTGACTGCCTGATGATCTAATAACAAAATCATATTTTAGCACAGTGCTTCTAAAAAATTTTTTGTTATGCCCCCCTTAGGAAAAAGAAAACATTTCGTACCCCCTCCTCTTGATGTCCTTGCTCACGCGATATGATAATCGATACGGCGATGTCAATATCGATAATTAAATGAATAAACATTCGCCACCTATTTTACTTACCAGCGTCACTACTTCTTCTCTCCTCTGGGTGGCGCTGCTTGATTGAGTGCAGGAGATTTGGGTGAAAGGTGAAGAGAGGTTTCCAAGAGATTGTGTGCAGGAGACTTAGGTGAAAAGCTGAAGATAAACTTTGCAACAGGTAGATGCAAAAAATCCTTGACTGAGCCGCCTCAGCCACATTTAATCTAAAGTCAGAGTTTGGGTTTTAGAACATAGCGGAACAGAGTGTGAATTATTTTCTGACGTCCCTATCTCAGTGCGTCTCTTTCCTGCACTTCTTTCATAGTGATGGATGACGCTACCAGTAAACCATCACGTAAGTAAACACACGTCGCTGAAGAGCTTCTTTAAAAACGGGGAAAGACTCAGTAATCCAAGTGAACAGAACTGTGTCCTAGTTAATATCTCGCATTTGCTGAACTGTCCTCAACATAAATTGAGATCAGAGAAGAAGCGCATCGCTCCATAATGTGTCCGGTATAGACACAGTTAAAACTAGCGCTGTAGCGGACGGTGTTTCTTGGGGAGCAATGCACAGTGTAGTGTTCAGTCGACTATGTAGTGCTTAATGCGGGAAAATGTGTGGAAAGAGTAGTTTTATGGTAGCTTGGTTTGTAGCACAATGCTAGCGCAAGAAGAAAAGTCGTTTCTCTGTGCTTCTGACAGTACAGGAAATACAGGAAAGGTGACAATACTATTGCTGTTACTAAGGTAAAATAATAATGCATCCTTTTGTTTTTGTGTTATATCACTATGTCATTGTCATGCAATATATCGATTGTCACAGAATTGCGGTATCACGTATCGTATCATATCGTGAGATACCCTGCGATTCCCATGCCTATAAATAGTATCATTTGTCTTTTGAGTACATCTCTGCATACCATTTTGTTTTTATTAACATTAAAGAAACCAAAAAAGTAAGAAATACAAATCAACTTAAAATTTTATTATCATCAAAAGAGTAAATTACAATAGTGTTGATATTGGTAGCAAAAATACTAAAACACGTCAAATTGAGTGGAAGAAGCCTAATTGTGGGGTCACAGAACCACGTATGGATTTAGGGATGTGTGGATGTGACTCCTAATTCATCAATAAAAATATTTATCAACACGCGGTGCACCACAATCAGAGATGTTCAGCAGCAGGAGGGGGACATGCACAATATTAAGCAGGTGGTGTTAATGTTATGGCTAATTGGTGTACATGGCAATTAATGATCAACTATAACTCCATTTGCCTCGCTGTGATTTTAGAAACCTCTGCTAAAGAAGGCCTGCTGCTGTGGTGTCAGAGAAAGACCGCCCCCTACAGGAATGTCAATGTACAGAACTTCCATGTCAGGTAAGGTTTGCTATGCAAATGTCTTTGTAAGAAAGGGATGAGATTTGGGATAATATTATTTCTGTGAAAAATACACTCTTAGGTTAGGTGATAACATTGCCATGCATGTTATTTCAAGCAGTATAGAGTAGGGCCTAACAGTTTTTGGAAAATATCTAATTGGCATTATTCATCAGTATTTCAAAAGCTATTTTTTCCCAAATAATTTTTTTTTAGACTTGGGTGCTATACGGTAGTATACAGTTTGAGAACCCTGTAAAATGTTCAATATGACCTTAAACATCATATAATATTCAAACAAGTCCTAAAAGTAGATGAAAGAAATATGTAACAAATGACACAAAAGTTATTATATTTGGTTATGTATTTAATGAGACAATAAAATATACAGGGGGTCCTCGACTTACGACACACTCGACTTATGATGATTCGTGTTTATGATGCTGCGCCAAGGGGGTTTTGACTTTCGTAAGTCAAGGACCCTCTGTATGTGTGTGAACCCTTAGGATTATTATAAAATTTAAAGGTGAAATCAAAGTCTGGTGTTGTCAGTCAATGGGATGTGAGGTGTGAGTAGGAGTTCCTGTTTTATTTAAATAACCGTGGTGATCCAGCAAGGCCTGGTTACATTTGTGGATGTATATTATGGCTTGAACAAAGGAAGAGTCTGAGGACCTCAGAAACAGAGGTTACAAGAGCATCACTAAAGGAGTTGGACTCAACAGTCAGGTTGTGTACAAATGGAGGAAGTTAAGACCATGGTTACCCTACCCAGAAGTGGTCAATCATCAAAAATGACTTTAACTGTAAGACATGTAATAGTCCAAGAGGTCCAAGGAACCCAGTGTAACTTCTAAGCACCTAAAGGTCTTTCTCATATTGGATTATGTCAATGTTTCTGGGTCAAAAATAACCCCCAAAACAAAACACACTGGTGTGCATGACAAGGACAAAGGTAGAAAACCCATCCACGGTTTCCTAAAGCTCATGTGGACCAACCAGAAGGACAGTGGAAGAATATTTTTATGGATAGAAATAGAAAAATATCATTTTTGGTCTTAAATGAGCAGTGTTGCATTTGGAGAAAGAAAAACACTGCATTCCAACCAAAGAACCCTATCCCATCTGTGAAGCATGGTGGAGGGAGTGTTGGTTTGGGCCTGTTTTGCTGCATCTGGGCCATTATAGATGGAACAATAAATTCTTAACTGTTCCAGAGAATTCTAAAAGAACATGTCAAGACATCTATGAATGAATTGAACCCCAAGATAGCTGCTCTATAGGGATGAATGGACTAAAATCCCTTAAAGGCAATGTGCTGATTACTGATCAAGAGTTTATAATATTTAGTTGAAGAAAGCACAGGTTCACTTACTTCTGTCACATGCAAGTACACTACTTAATCTTTTTTTAATGTCTTTTTAAAACACATGACCAAATATATATATTTTTAATAGGTTTATCTAGGTTTTATAGATAAGATCTACTTTTTGACCAGTTTGACTAGCAGATGTTTTAAGTTGCATTCATAGAGAAATGTAGAAAAAGTTAAAAACTTTCAAGCACCAATGTAGGTCATTGCCAGTTTGGAAGTGCTGCATGATTAGATTTCATTATTATTATTAAACTCTTATGATTAACTCTAGGAAAGAGCCCAAGTGTACATGCAATCAAACAATGAATACAAACATAATTACTGTGATGATTGGAAATACAGTTGAATAATTTGTATAATATGACTCTATTGTTCTCTGTACCATGAAGCTGGAAGGATGGACTAGCGTTCTGCGCCCTCATACACAGGCACAGGCCTGACCTCATCGACTACGCCAAGCTCAACAAGGTCTCCTGTGTGACGCCATTAACATCACTGCGTAATCTGTGAAGTTGTAACTTTGCATCAGTGAATGTGGAGTGAGGTTTATTCTAACAGTTTTTTCCCATTTGAGTTCACGTACACTAACCGTTCATGCTGACCACAACAACTTCTAATCCACCCTCTTGTTTTTTATAGATTTGTGGAGTTTAATAGACTGAATGTAACTCGCATCTTTCTCTTTGGCCCCACCCCTCATTACCCTGCATGAAGATGCTGTGGTCAGCTGTTTATAGTTCAACAGTTGGAAAGATGGTCAGGTGTCCTTTTCTTGGTGTTGTTAAGAATACACTTACATAAGCAACCAATCATAAGCCTACATACACATTCTGCCCTTCCTCTCCCCCTATCACTTAGCCAGCCTGGGTAACTACTAGCTGATGTAGCAGAATTGGTGCTTAGTGTTCTCCTCAAAGTGTGTCAGTGTGGGTGGAGCTTCACATGAGCTTGTAGGACACACCTTTATACATGGGTGGTATTGGATGACTCATAGTGACAGTGATAATCAAGAAGAATCCAAAACAAATCTCTCTACCTTTAAAACTGATATATGTAATTTTCCTCTTTTGTGATTGGCTACCTTGTGTTGTGCCTTACATAAAAGCTATGATGTTCTGAGTGTAGCTGTCTAAGGGTTGTTCATCCTTGGTGATGTCACATTCATCTGTGCCTGGAATAATTATCTTCTGGCCTCTTCGTCCTTCAACCAGCGAAATACTGTTCAGTTAATAAAGATGTGGTAGCATTTCATGCTAGCTTTCACTCGCCTAGGTTGGAAGGAACGTGTGATGGGAGAGGTGTGGAATTGGCAATGGGTGATCACAACAAATGCCTAATAATATCGGTTAATAATGAGCCTGGTTTTCACCTTGTTGGTGAATGTGCATTGAAGTTGAAGAGTAACACACCAAACTCCTCACGCAATGTCAGCTGCCCCATAAAAGTCTACTCTAATCAATAAATCTGTAATATGTGTACCCATGACCCAGAAAACCACACTTCGCTTTGTGAAGATGTGTGTGAAATTTGCTTGGGTCTGGGGGATGATGGGGTGGAGTTGGGTACAATCAGAATCAGAATCGTGTTTATTGGCCAAGTAAGTGAGTGAACACATACAAGGAATTTGATTCCGGTAGATGGGGTCTCTCAAGCACAGCAGTAAAACAACAACAACAACAACAACAATGTAAAATAAACAATGAAAAGAATACTGAAGAAAAATATAATATACAATAG
>JBBIGC010000001.1:37487009-37498048 GCA_037576955.1 Lepidarchus adonis
TCTGTATAATGCACATCTGTGTTGCAGTGTGTGGTTTCTCACCTGTATAATGCACATCTGTGTTGCAGTGTGTGGTTCCTCACCTGTATAATGCACATCTGTGTTGCAGTGTGTGGTTTCTCATCTGTATAATGCACATCTGTGTTGCAGTGTGTGGTTTCTCACCTGTATAATGCACATCTGTGTTGCAGTGTGTGGTTTCTGATCTGTATAATGCACATCTGTGTTACAGTGTGTGGTTTCTGATCTGTATAATGCACATCTGTGTTACAGTGTGTTGGATCTGAATGCTTTCGAGAGGCAGATCAAAGCAGAGGGCTTAGGAGTGACAGCTGAAGACAGTGCAGGTACACCTCAGACATCAAGAGCTATTTGTTAACTGTGGAAAGAGTCTTTGAAATGAAATATAACAAGAGAAATGTGAGTGAAACCTCTTTTTTATTGGCATCTGCATTGTTCTTACTTCATCTGTCTGTCTCCCCCATTTGTATTAGGTGATCAGGTTATGACAGACGAACAGCTGACATGTGACCTCTTCCGATTTCTGCAGTTGGTTTGTGAAGGACATAATTCAGGTGTTTAGCACTTCAACCACAAAAAACAATAACTCAGTAATACCTGCAGTGCACCAATAACCAGATAAAAATAAGCTATTTTTAAACCGGAATCGATTTTCTATGCTTGTATTAGGCTTTGTTGTTTCTTTGTTAATGTGCCAGCGATGCTGCATTTAAGAATTATGTAGATTCATAAATGCTTTTGCTGTTATTACTTCCATGGCATAGATTTTCAGAGCTATTTGAGAACCCAGACAGGAAACAACACCACAGTCAATATTGTCATCTCCAGTGTGGACTACTTGCTCAGAGTGCAGGTATATATCCTAAGCTGTTACTGATGAGCTTATTATTAAACCTCACAATATCAATATGTCTAGAGAAAAATAAATATAATAAATATCATTCAGTGATTTTGTATCTTCATGTTTAGGAATCCATTAGTGACTTCTACTGGTATTACTCTGGGAAGCATGTGATTGATGGCCATGGTCAGCGCAACTTCTCAAAGGCCATCAGGGTGGCCAAACAGGTCTTCAACACGCTCACAGAGTACATTCAGGTAAAATCTGTTTTAAGAAGCTCAAATCAGAAGCATGACCGCAAAATAAACTATAAAATTTCTATTTTCAGGGTCCTTGCACTGGAAACCAGCAGAGTCTAGCCCATAGTCGTTTGTGGGATGCTATAGTGGGCTTCTTGCATGTTATTGCTCACATGCAGATGAAACTTTCTCAGGTGTGCAAGTGTAAAATACCAAAAATACACCAAAGCATGAATATAGCTAGTGTGAATCAGTGAGTGCACCCAAACTCATTCCATGTGAAATCAGTACTGTACTGTTTCCAGGATTCCAGTCAGATTGAGCTGCTGAAGGAACTGATGGATTTGCTTAAAGACATGGTGGTGATGCTGTTGTCTTTGCTAGAAGGTAAGCAACTAGAGAGTAACTATTTTACAGACAGTGTGTTTTCTTTTTGTGAAACAGCATAGAAACCAAGCCTTTAGTGCAGCTCCATTCAAAATGGCCGAATGGCTTTTTTTAACACCACTTTAGATATTGACATTGTGAAATCAAATTTGACAGTATGCATTGTGGACATGACAATGCATCTTGGAAAACAGGCCTTCTATTAATTATATATTATGTTACTGCATTGTGTATAGTGTTTAGCCAGTGCCTGTCAATCCAGTTTAGCAAATTTATGTCAGATATCGCCCTGCCCATCTCTTCCAGCTTTGGTTTTCTTAGTTATTGTGCCACAACATAACGAGGTCATCTCAATTTAGATTCCATTTAAATATTGTGAGAATATTGAATTGTGATTAATATTGCATCATATCATGGGCTAAATGTTGTGAGAGTCTGGAAAAATGGAAAAACTGCAAGAAAAAAAGAAAGTTTGAGTGCTAGAAGGAATACGTAAGAGATTGTAGTTTTTTTTCAGTATTTCATCGTTGAATATATTGTTAGTGTATTGACCCAAAAGTCCTGAATTGTCTTGAATCATATTAAACTAATCGGTTTCCTCTAACATTTATTTATTGTTATCATTTTTGCATAAAAGGAAGAACAACCTCAGTTGTGCTTTTTATTTTTTACATTTGTCACTTGTTCCAGGAAATGTGGTAAATGGGACCATTGGCAAGCAGATGGTAGACATGTTGGTGGAGTCATCAAGCAACGTTGAGATGATCCTCAAGTTCTTCGACATGTTCCTGAAGCTCAAGGAGCTCATATATTCAGATTTCTTCAAAGAATATGACCCAGATGGGCATGGGCTCATCTCCAAAAAGGATTTACAGAAGGCAATGGAGGGCTACAAGCGCTACACAATATCTGAGATAGAGTTTCTTCTTTCCTGTGTGGAAAAAAACGAAAACAAGCTCCTGGATTATCACAGCTTTGTGACCCGATTTCACGAGCCAGCCAAAGACATTGGCTTCAATGTAGCAGTTCTTCTGACCAACTTGTCAGAGCACATGCCTCACGACGCCCGGCTGCAGAACTTTCTGGAGGTGGCTGACAGTGTGCTGACGTACTTCCAGCCTCACTTGGGCAGAATTGAGATAATGGGCAGCGGGAAGCGCATCGAGAGGGTCTACTTTGAGATTAGGGAGTCGAACCGCACACAGTGGGAGAAGCCACAGGTAATGAAGGATTCTAAATAGTGATGACAATATTTTATATATTATTGTGATGAATTGTGGCCACAATATGATTCTCTGAGCATTTTGTGATAATTTCAGTCCTTAAACACATTTGAGCAACATTAGTTTCACTAAATGAACTTATTATACTGATCTGAGAAACAATAAAATAATTTGTACTCATTATACATAAAACAAATTAAGTCTGGCCCCGCTGGCACTTTTTCCTTTGTTCCATTTTAGAAGATAATTGAAACATACATATCATGGCATATCATATATTGAACAAAAATCCTCAAAGTATCATGATATGATATTTTTGACACGTCACCCATCTTTAATTTTAAATACAGTACCAGGTAAAACATGAAATATATGATTTAATACATCTCAACCATTGAGAAATTCTGATTTAAAACTATTCATTTGGGGTTTTTTCTAGGACAAATATAAATAGTGAAAGTGTTGCCTTTGCATTGAGTTTTGAAAGACTCACTCTGTCCAGCAAGTAGTTTTTATCAGGCAAAATGGCTCAGCATATGTATATCTAATATGTTCAATACTAAAAATAGTTGGACACTTTTTTTAATGACTGTAATTCCATGTCATATTTGATAACTATTTACTGCTATTTAATTATTTATTGTACTCCAAAAGACTCGGATGTGTGAGAAACAAATATATTACTGAATACTAAAGAAAAAAAAACCTTTTGCGTTTAAACTTGTAATTTTGTTGCTAATCTTTGGGTTAAATTAAGATTAAAATAAAAAAAATGAATTGTAGTGTGTGTTGAGGGGTGTGTGTGTGTGTGTAGCATATTACAGCTATATTTTAAAATAAATTTGAAATGTTCCAGGTTAAGGAGAGCAAGCAACAGTTCATCTTTGACATGGTCAACAAGGGAGGTGAGAAAGAAAAGATGGAGCTATATGTTAACTTCTGTGAGGACACCATCTTTGAGATGCAGTTGGCCGCACAGATCTCTGGCTCTGACCGCGAGGAGGAGGCCAGGGGGAAAGAGGAGGATGGAGCAGAGAAGAGAGAAGAGAAAGATGAAAACATCAATGTGGGAAATTGCGACGGCAAAGAGCCAAGAGGCTTTTTCTCATCCTTCTCTTCAAAGATGAAACACCTCCTTCTAGCTCCTCTATATGGCTTGATGATGGTCATTTCTCTCCTCTCCATACGAAACCTGAGACAGTGGATGAAAAAGATGACAGTGAAGGGTATATTTTTGGCAGTCTTCCTCTTCTTTCAGAAAAGTCTGACAAGCATTGTTTGCACCATCTTAGGCATCATTTTATCCTTCCTCCACATCCTTTACCTCGTCTTTTTGAGTGGATGGATTATTGACACTCTCAGAGAAACAAAACTCACAGAACTCTTTGCCGATTTACGAGACCCCACCCTGGATGAGGTTACAGGGCTCAGTGATGGTTTCAGTGAGGTCAGAGGTCTGATAGACACCATCTCAGCTCAGAACACCTTAGATGGAGTGAGTCTGAATTTGTCGGCTGTGTCCAGAAATCCTCAGCTGCTTACTGACATATTTGGCCTCCAACTGAGAAAGAAAGGTGGACAGTATACACTGCTGACCAAAAAGTCAGATGCCACCCTCTGCGATCTGGTTAACCCCTCCAGTTTTCAGGTCAGACTCCCTGTTATTGCTTCTGTTCATTACACTAACTGAACCCTAACTTAAACTGTTAACATGTGCCATTGTTGTAACTACATCAGACATAAAGAAAGCACTCATTCAAAGAGTAACTACACCCTGCAAGATGACTGCAAAATGTAAAAGAAATTTTTTTAAAACACTTGGACCATTTGGAAGGGAGGGCGCTATGACGCTGTAACAGAGCCTCCACTTTACTATCACTAATTTGCCAAAGGGAATGAATGGAGACTCAACACAAGGGTGCAAAGCTCAAATATGGGACACGGGCCGCTTCCGGTTTATTTACCAGCTCTTAGAAGAGCTTCAGAACCAGTGTGCCCTCTCTAGGAGAGTTCACACAGAGCAATGAGCAAACCTCACAGACTGAAATAACATGGCAGAACCACCTCCCAAGCTTCTCTTCCATTAAGTCATCATGATGGAGGTGATTCAACCATTTCCCTAAGACTAATTCCCAATCACATGTCTTTATTACACATATTCCACACATTTCCCAGTACAAACAATCACAATGCAACCCCCAAAACAGTAACAATCACTCAAACTCAGTCTTTACCCATGATGCCCTGCAGCGACCGAGTAGCGCAAACCTTTACACAACCTCATAATCACAATTACATAACAAATTGAGGGATATACTACATTATACAAAAAGGAATGGAGAACATGGGCACAATTGGTAAATCAATCTTATGTTTAATTGAGGTAATATTAAAGCCAGTGTGGAAAAATTCAGACTTACCATTTGTAATTTAGTGTTAGTAGAACACTGAAACCCCGACGTCAATAATTGAATATGTCAATAACTTTTATTGGATGAGAAAAGTCTGTCAAAGGTTTGCATTGTAATTTTTTATGAGACAAGGGAGGCATTAGTTCTTTTTCCAGTATCATAATGTCATGCAAACTTATATCAGATCTAAACCAATTACATTTCAGCAATACTGATGTAATTTATTATTACAGAGTAATATTTTCAGTTTTTTAATTAATTACAAAATGTAAGGTTTAATAACTTTTCATAATATTACTATGTATAAATGTAATTATGCTATTAATTTTGGATTGGCCAAATGAAATTTTGGCAAGGGGATACTTTACTTTTTTTTTACCTATGTTGTTTTAAGATTATATATGAAACATAGATATGCATGGTACAACCTCATAGGTCTAGGTGTTTGAATCAAAATGTCAAAGGGCAAATAAATAAAAGGTAAAAAGGTAATTACCAACCCAACCAACAGACCAAGACAACAAAAATCTTCTGCTAAATAACAAGTGTATCAGTGATAACATATAACAGGAATAGAAAAAAATAGTTAGAATTTTAAGTCTGATGACGTAAAAAGTAAAAAATATAGAAAAGAAAACAAACCCAAAATGATGCCTAAACCAACCAGAACACAAAATTAACATATTTACCTTAAAAAATAGCAGACCAACCCACTTCCTATATCAAAACCAGGAGAACAATAAAGTAAAAAGAACAGGACACGTAACCTATACTTTGATTACAAAGCCAATATAGATTTCTTGCTTCAGCGGTAACATCAGTAAAGCAGATTGGCTCATTTACACAAGGGAGAGAGAAAACATACATATGTACTTACCTATAGGGTCATAACATACATTTATTATAGGTATCTCTTTTCATATTTTTTTCTGTGGGATGTGTGGGAATAGACTGTGGTGTCTGAGGAGCATTTGGAGGAGCTGGAAAAGCAGTCAGAGACTGAAAAAGCTGAGTAAGTACCAGAATATATTCCAATAATTTCATGTGTAGTATAATGTGTGTGACAGACATATATGCAGTAGGATATTTTCCGATTCAATGGTCATACTTACAGTATAAGGATTTGATTTGACTTCCTGGTTCCTTCTCTTCTACCTCTTCATTTGTCACCATGGTGGAAAAGTCACACTATGTTTATGCTAGTTTTGGTCTAAGCTTTCCCCAGTTCTGTCTTTCTTTTGTGACTGAAAGCTATTGAAGGTGGTTTCCCTGCCACTGTGCAATTGTACAATTGACTCACCAACATCAGTAGTAAGTGGACAGGTCACAGTTAATAGGTCATAAGTCACCACACATTGTGATTTTAATTTTATTTAATTAGCATTTAATGTTTTTTTTCTGCTATCAGGGTGTTATGTAAGAAGATTTCAAGAAATATGAAAAAATAAATCACCTATTTTTCCCTAGCTTTACTTATCAGTCATATCACATATTTAAATATTTGACATATTGTTTTATATTGATATTAGCCTTAAACAATACTATTTTGATCAGTCTATCAGACTATTTCTCAGTCCTCTGAGATAAAATTATGTGTGAGTAGTTTTCCCATAAATATAAGACAATGAGTAGGTAACAAAAGTCATTTTAAGATTTTTTAATGTTAATTGTATCTAAATCTCGCAAAAAAATGAGAAATTTGTGTTTTCTAGAAGAGAGGAAGATGAGAAGACAAGTAAGAGAAATGAGCAGAAGCCCAAAGGAAGAATTCTGAAAGCTAGATCACAAAAGGCAATGGAGCCAGTGGTGCAGGAGTCAGTTGCTTGGAAAACAATCTGCAATGAAAAGACAAAAATGCTTGTAAGACAGTGGTATTTATTTTTCCCACTTTTCAGTTTGATCTAACTGGTCTCTGTGTGTTTTCTTTTCTCTCACTCTGAAATCTGTTATAATTAAACTCATATCTATAAAACCTCCATGCCTGTTTCCCACAGAATTATTTTGCCCGGAATTTCTACAACATGCGAGTGCTGGCACTGTGTGTGGCGTTCACCATCAACTTCATCCTTCTCTTCTACAAGGTGATTAATATGTATATCTCACTCTTTTATTTACATGCAGTAATATCCCTTCATCTGGAGCTTGCTCTGTACATAGTGTTCATGAAATTTGAATCTGTACTGTGGCATAATAGTGAATAACAATATGTGTTGATTATCTGTGATTATAATTGTACTGTAAATTAGGGGTGGGAATCGCAGGGTATCTCACGATGCGATATGTGGCCCACGATAACGATAATATCGTGATACCACGATATCGCGATAATCGATATATCGCACGACAATGACGTAGCAGAAACACAGAAACACAGGGATGCATTATTAATTTATTTAAGTAACAGCAACGCTATTGTCACATTTCCTATATTTGCTTTACGACTACGATCAGAAGCTCAGAGCAACGGCTACTTCAGCTTCAGGGTCTTCACTTCTGCTTCCCTTTATCATCACTTAGCAAGCTGCGCTAGCATCGTGCTAACAATGTTTACATTTATTACTGTTTCTGACATTTTGTCCAAAGCATCTTCCAGGTACAGGAACAATCAAGCATAAATTCAGACATGACAATACTGATATGAGATTTACAAGGAGTTCCACACATTTCTCTTAGTCATAGAACTGAGACAGAAGCGTATTGCTGCATAATTTGTCCGACATAGACACAGTTAAATCTAACAAGATTTTAACCCTGTCTGTATTGGACAAATTATGCAGCAATACGCTTCTGTCTGATTTCTAAGTTATTGTTGAGGACAGTTCAGCAAACGCTAGATATTGGCGGGGACACGCGATTCCAGTGATGCAAGAAGTGCAGGTAAGAGACACACAAAGAAGCAGCCGTCGCAAAATAATCCACTCTTGTCCAACAATGTTCTAAAAGCCAAACTCAGACTGGGGTCTCAGTCGAGCTTTTTTGCATCCAACTGCAGTTTCAAAGTTTAGAGCAAAACAAGCATCTTCTGCTCTCCAAATCTCCTGCACTCCACTCAGAGGAGAGTAGAGGTAGCGACGCTGGTGAGTCAACCTGGCGGGAAATTTAAATATTGATATTGCCACTGGCGTATCGATTATTGTATCGCGTGAGCAAGGATGACAATATATCGCAATATCGATATTGTGGCCCAACCCTACTGTAAATGGTCCTTTTTATTGGAAACCCTTCCCTAGCTTCACCTTTTTGTTGGACAATTAGTGCTGATGTACATGTTTTGCCCCGAGTGTCTTACAATGATACACTGTTTAAAAAGAAAATCTGGTCAACATTAGTGCTGTGGTCAGGGATGGAATAAGGGTGAATGAGGCTGATAAACTTTGCAGGAACAGATAAGCTACAGACTGTATGTGTGTACACTTATATTTTAATTTATATAGTTAACCTTTAAAATAAGTGATTTTTTTTCTGTGTTAGGTATCCTCAGGTAAAGCTAATGGTGGTATTGAGGAAGATGTGACTGATCCTGTGGAAGAGAGTGGAGGGACTGCATGCTTTGTTCTGGGAGAAAGCGGTTACATGGAACCTGTTCTCCGCTGTCTAGCTGTCTTACACACCCTTGTTGCTTTCTGCTCTATCATTGGATACTACTGCCTGAAGGTAAAGCTGCTTCTCAGCTCAATGCTGCATATGTCCTACAGATGAAACCCTTTTCTTCATTGCTGCCTTGCAGTAATAGATTTTGTTCAGTCATTCCAGCACACCTGCGCCAGTTAATCAGCACAATACAGAACTTGATTACCTGGCTCAGGTGTCTTTGGAGCTAGAACAGAATGTAGAGAACAATGTGTGGGTCCTTGAGGACTGAAAACTTGAATAGCTATGGTGTAGTAGATTCAAGAAGCGTCATACTGTGATTCCCTGGCTTTTCATTATGGCTTTGCACTCAGTGGGTTGAATGCGCTGTCGTCATTTTTCACAAAGGCATAAAACATCACTGTTTCATACAAATTTTTGAAGGAATTTTTTGAGAATCCTACTTTTGCCTTTGTAGGGCTGCAGTGAGTTTCCAATAAGATGAAATAAATGTAATAACCGATACTACACACTCCTGTCCACACCATTTTTTTTATTGCTCTGACAGAAATTAAACACTTTTATTAAAAAAAAACTTTTTTTTATTTTAAATCTTAAATTTTTTATATTTAATAATGATGATTATAGTAATACATGTAGTAATGGAAAGTGTATTGAATTTCTTAAATGTTATTTTAATTATAAGGGATAATATTCATTAGAATATAAAAAATAAAATATGCAGATATTCTTGTGATTGTCTTTTTTTGTTTTTAAATAAGTAATGATCATATTCTTTTTGAAAGGCAGAATGACAGTGTTTATATTAAAAGAAAGAGAGAGACTGATTCTGTTGATTCTGTATCCTAGGTTCCCCTAGTGATATTTAAGCGGGAGAAGGAATTGGCGCGTAAGCTGGAGTTCGACGGCCTGTATGTGACAAAGCAACCGTCTGGGGATGATGTCAAAGGCCAGTGGGACAGACTGGTTATTAACACTCCGTAAGTGCTTATTACTGTGATCTGAAGTTGTAAGTATAGTAGTTTGTCAGCAGAAATAAACTCTGTTTTGTCATTTCTCAGATCTTATCCAAGCAATTACTGGGATAAATTTGTGAAGAGAAAGGTACTTTTAAGCACAGTAGTATAGTTAACTAGCTGTGTTGAATTAATAACACTGCATGTATCAGCATGGATGATATGGATGACCACTGTAAGAAATGCCAAAAAGAGCATGTATGATTCAGAATTTAAATTTTAAAAATGTGTAATTTCACAATTTCTACATGTAATTTTATACAAAAATTTTATTTTCAAAGCATTCATTCAAAATGTTTATTCACGTGAACATTTAACTAAGATTTTCAATCGTTTTACTATTTAGGGAAAAATGCATGTTTTCTGTTGTTAGATCACATTTTCTTTTAATAACTTTAAACGATTTTGGAACTGAGGAGACTAATTGTAGCAGTTTTAAAATGATGAGTGTTGTTCATTCTTCTTGCTATAAGACGAGCTGCTCAGCATTCTGCAGTCGCTGTTGTCTGGCTCTCTTCTTTATGATGCACCATACATTTTCAGGAGGAGTCAGATCAGGACTGGCAGTGAAGCACACTTACTCTGTCTATGAAGCTGTATAACTGTAGTCCGTAGACCACATTCTACGTCTGCCAAAATAAGCATGGATGTCAGAAGAAGAAAGGCAGTGCAGTCTATGGATTCAGTTGTGTTTTCCGACCTTGTCCTTTATTCCCGAAGTCTCTAAATTCTCGGAATCATTTCACAATATAAAAAGCAATATTAAATACCTTAATATGCTGCAGTCTTCAAATGTCCTTTTTGACCTGACTAACAATTCTGGCACAGATTGGTGAGCCGTGACCCATCCTTTCTTGCAGGAACTGAGCCTTTTATGGATGTGTCAAGAAAATTCCTAAATTGTAACAGGGGTCAGTAACTATAAAGCAAACAACTAGAACGGTCAATACATCAGAGCAAAACAATCCTTCACAAAGTTCAGTGCGTCGCTTCCTCTTTTAAACCTAGTATTCAGGTGAAGCTGATCTTGGTGTTCAAGGTTGCTGTTGAGTCCTGGACCTGGAGGCATCTCTACCTGCCCCAGGTTCTGATTACGGAACCTTACAGGACGGTTCTTTAAAGTCATTCACAATACTTCACCTGCTACCATTTATTCTGTGCACTTTTCAAACTTATTTTAACAATGTTTTTGAGTTTATTGCAACCATTCATTTATAAATCTGTTATGAATTATGTTTTGCTGTGTGTGTGTGTGTGTGTGTGTGTGTGTGTGTGTGTGTGTGTGTGTGTGTGTGTGTGTGTGTGTGTGT
>JBBIGC010000001.1:37509561-37519701 GCA_037576955.1 Lepidarchus adonis
TTTCTTTCTTTCTTTCTTTCTTTCTTTCTTTCTTTCTTTCTTTCTTTCTTTCTTTCTTTCTTTCTTTCATTCTTTCCTTCTTTCGTTCTTTCTTTTTGTTTATTTTTTAGTTCCATAACCGACAGTGCTGTCAGCACATAGTGCCAACAGCTAGTGCTACACATCATATGGCATCACAGGTTTCCATAGCGTAGCGGTTATACCAGTCGCCTCACACATGAGGTTTTCTGTGAACATCTGGTTTCAGTGGCACCTGTCGAGGGGCGGGGTCAACTAGACAGGAAGTGAACAGTCAGCTCTTACAGGTAGAAAAATGGGCTGATGAACAGGTGATGGGTAAAGACCATGGAGCCATAGACTGGTAACATTCCCCTGAACACCACATGGAGCATCACCACAACACCTATCCAGAGGCTGTAAAGGTCTACAGTATGTCCTCTTCTCGGCCGGATCTCAATAAAGACACGTCTCGTCTCCCCAGCCTGTTTTTGAACAGTGGCCAGTCTCATCCTGCCTGCCCGTTAATTCACAGACCATCTGTCAGAAGACTATCTCTGTAGCTCCTTTGCACAAAGCTGGTGTTTTTCCAGAAGAATCTTCTCCAGCAGTATTGTGAATGCTCATGCTTGAGCTTGCAGCAGCAGCTGTCTGCCCCGGGAATAACAATGTCTAACAGCCTCTGTTTCAATACGATAAAGTTTTAGAGAATAGCGCAGGATTGTGACGAGCTTTAGCACATTGTTCTGGTGGAGAACATGCTTTGGGACAGAATGTGTTGACTCATTTTCTGAACGGTGCATATTTTACAATCAGCAAGTTTATTGTTTTTAGTTCTGAGTAGATACAGTAAGTTGTAAAAAAAAAAACATCCATGAGATTCTTTCAAGTTTTGGGTGTAATTTTATCTACAAGTTTCTGAAGAATAGATGTATAGACTGATAGCTCCCTCTAGTGGTTGTTAGCAGGTAGATTTTGATTATTTTCTCCCTTAATAAAATCGTTCACTTAAAATGCATTCTGTGTTCACTCGTGTTGTCTTTGACTAATATTTACATTTGTTTGATTATCTAAAACATTTAAGTGTGACAAACATGAAAAAAGAAGAAATCAGGAAGGGGGCAAACACTTTTTCACACCATTGTATATATGCTAAATTTATGTTCTGTGTTAGCAGAAAAAAAGGAATTAAGATACAGGTATGAAAAATGCACGTCTTTACCATCTTTGTTAAAAATCTTCCTGAATAAACCCTTTCCCTAAAAAACGAGCCTTTGCTGCGATTAGAAAGGGACTAGTGTAAAAACACATCACCCTGGTCTTTTTGATAGGTTACAAAATGAGCCAATCAAATGTCCTCATACAAATAGAACAGTCAAGATGCCAGTTATTCTCAAATTAAGTAGAAATGACCTAACGCAGCCTTAGAACTTGGCAACCCTAATTATCATTCAATTTCTATCAGGCTCGATGCGAGAGAGAACAAATGTCCTTCTCCCATACTCTCCCATACTCAGGTCATTTCAGTATCGCTAGCTCTGCGGGCTTTAATTAATTCCTCTCTATTCTCTTTTCCAGAATATGCCTGGACTTCATGATGGACTCCAACAATGCAGAGCCTGGTCAATACGTGTCCACCAGCACCCTGGGACCGCAGGTTTATCCACAGTCCTCTTCATGGCCACTGCTTCAGAATGTGGATGACTCCAATTCTTCCTTCTTACAAGGTGCCGTGAACCTCAGCGCCATCTATGAGATCAACCGTACTAATCCAAAGATCGAAGGTCGAGAGTATGACCCCTTGGGTGGTCACTCGTTATGGCAGGTCATCCTCATTGTCTTCTTCACGGGACTGCTGTCTCTTGTCACCATCATAGGCAACATCCTGGTCATGGTGTCTTTTAAGGTCAACCGGCAGCTCAAAACTGTCAACAACTACTTCCTCCTCAGTCTGGCCTTTGCCGATCTTATAATTGGGGTCATCTCCATGAACCTCTACACAGCGTATATTGTGATGGGACAGTGGGCCATGGGCAACTGGGCGTGTGATCTCTGGCTGGCGATAGACTATGTGGCCAGTAATGCATCTGTAATGAACCTGTTGGTGATCAGCTTCGATCGGTACTTCTCCATCACGAGGCCACTGACGTACCGCGCCAAACGTACCACCAAACGGGCAGGGATGATGATTGGACTGGCCTGGCTCGTCTCATTGATCCTCTGGGCACCAGCCATTTTATTCTGGCAGTACTTTGTTGGAAAGAGGACGGTTCCTCCCAACAAGTGCTATATCCAGTTTCTGTCTGAGCCCATTATTACGTTTTGTACGGCCATGGCAGCCTTTTACCTGCCTGTAACTATTATGAGTGTGCTGTACTGGAGGATTTATAAAGAGACAGAGAATCGTTCCAGAGAGCTGGCAGGACTTCAGGGCTCAGGAGGAAGGTTAGGGGCACCGGAGAGGCCTCGTTTCCACCTCCACGCCACAAGGGGGAGCTCTAGGAGCTGCAGCAGCTTCGAGCTTGGTCGACCCGCCCAGAGACGGACCTCCTTGCTCACCGGCCGCTTCCATTGTTGGAAGTGGAGGCCTGGTGGAGGGGCTGCAGGTGGAACCCCCAGCAGAGGGGAGGCAGACCAGAGCAGCTGCGACAGCTGGAACAACAACGACGTGGGGCTTTCTGCTGATCATTCCGGCTCTTCCGAAGACGAGGACAGCGGACCATCTGCCACACGTGCCATCTTTTCAATAGTCCTCAACCTACCGGGCATGAGAGCCGCAGTGAACTCCCAGGTCACTTCTTGCGAAGACTTGGATGCAACATCGGAGGAAGACCCACTACGAGGGCGTGGGGAAGATGACGGCAAGAGCGATAGCCTTTCACGTACCGTCACCAACGGGAACAAACGCTTTACCACTAGTATGTCCAAAGTGCAGTCTATGCCTGCCATTGAGGCTACAACCACCAACGTAGACCCCACTCCTGCCTCCACCCTCAAATCTCCTTCAGCACCTATATCGTTCAAAGAGGCGGCATTGGCGAAGCGATTCGCTGCTCGAGCGAGGACCCAGATCACCAAGCGGAAGCGTATGTCACTAATTAAAGAGAAGAAAGCAGCCCAGACCCTCAGCGCCATCTTGTTTGCTTTCATCATAACATGGACGCCTTATAACATCATGGTGCTAGTCAACACTTTTTGTAATGGCTGCATTCCCGAATCCCTGTGGGCCCTAGGATACTGGCTATGCTACGTTAACAGCACCGTAAACCCAATGTGCTACGCCCTGTGCAACAAGACCTTCCGTAGCACGTTTAAGATGATTCTACTTTGCCGCTGGGATGAACAAAAGAGCAAGCAAAGCTTTCTGCAGAGACAGTCGGTTCGCTTCCACAGGAGCATACCCAGAGATTCAACATAGCAGAGCGAGTGTCTGGGCTAAGCCAATGGATTTTGCTGGTAAATGAAATCATACCGAGAGGTTGTTCTGCCTGTGAGATTCCGTAAGGTTCATCCTTAATTGAGTGGATCTAAACTTGTTGAGTGTCTGCAGTCATATTTGTATGGGTTCTTGGATGTCAGTTCGTCCTGTTATTCCTCGATAGTGCAAGTGTACAAAGGAGAAAGGGCTTCAAGACTTTGAACAAGTGCAATTGTCATATGCAGAAGACATGGAAAAGAACCCTTTAGAAGCCTTGGAAAACCTGTAGTCGGATGCCAGCCATTCAATATCTCTTAGAACATGTAAGAAACGCTTTGAGACTTTTAACCATTTTAAGAAAAATAGCAAGAAGACTTTGGCTCCGTTTCCTAGAACAAAATATATATTTCAGGTTTGGACTGAGGAAGCAGATCTGAAAAAAGCAAAGTACAAAATACTGATGTATGTAACTATGGTTGAAGTGGCTTGTTTGTAACAAAACTTTGGATGTTTTCTGTGAACGTGTTGCCAAAAAGGTCTTACATGTTTGTAAGATGTCAGTATATTAATGTTCTTCTGTATAATGTAAACCACAGTTGAACAGGTTCTACTTTCTGTTGGGGTGTAAGATTTTGGACGATTCTTCCTCGGAACACTGCTCTGCTAGACCATTGAGTATGACCGTTGTTTACATGATTTTGTTACAAGTACAAGTATTTCAATAGCTGTTCTTGCGATATGGAGTGCAGTTTGATGTTTGTACTTTATTGGGGTACCTTGTGTTTGCTTGAACATTGACCACAAAGGGCCTGTTGGGGAAATGTTTTGTAATATTACCTTTAGAAATGTGTGATGATGTATTTAAAAGACATTGTCTATGCTGGTTTTGATGTTGTGGGTCCAATTTTCATTCGGTTTTCTTTACTGTGGAGCTATTTTTAAGTAGCCTGCTCATGACGATCTGTTACCTTATTCGTTGGTTAAGTCCACTGTTAGTAAAAACTACATTTAAAATACAGGCGCTTCTGAAAGTGAGTGTAGATTATGATTGTGTTGCTGTGTTGCTTTACCGTGCGTAGTCTGCATGGCAAGTTTACTTTTTGGTTCTTAACCCATGATAAGGATGAGGTTCATTGGTTGTAATTCCCATTTAACCAGGCTAAAGTTGAATTCCACGTTATATTGATTAAAATCTGAATTACAGAAGAGAATGCTTCATGTTAAACTCTTCGCTGTAGAGATTCTAACTGAATCTCAATTTTTCACAGTGGTGGTGAATGGAACCAGATGTCTGAAGGTAATTTTTTATGATTTTGATGCAAGTGCAAAATCTGTAGTTCACAACAGCCCCTAATAATTGAACAAATCATTAGTCAATGAGAAAAGTCTTCATTGACCAAATTTTCTTTGGTTGGTAACAGGCTTCCCTGAACTCCATTTGGGAGCTTTTCATGGAAGTTCTCAGCTTATTGGGCAAAAAACATCTAGAGTGGGATTAATTCCACCATATAAAGGATGACCCAGAGGAGGTGCTCTACAATCAAGGATTGAAAGTGAGTATTTGCAATTGTGAAGACACTCAATCTCCCAGAAAGTGTCCAAACAAAACCTGGAAAGTCTGGAACCTTCTATTCTCAAGGGCGAGGTTCTATCTACTAGGTCTCTACTGCCTGTGATTGGCCTGTTCTTGTCCGAGAAGGAAAGTCAAGGAAATCCTAGCTTACAGGAGAAAACAAAATGTGGGTTTGCTACCTGTACGCTGATCAACTCTATTCTAGACAAAAACTATTTATTATAGTTTATAAAAAAATTATTATTGATTTGTTGGTGTAGATCTTGTGATCCCTGGTTACATTCACCATCACTGTAAAAAAAAAAAAAAAAAAGAAAAGAAAAATTCAGTACCTTTCTTTACAATGAACCATTTTACAGCAAACCCAGTTTGAAAGATATTCACTAATTAAATTTTGAAAAACTTAAAATATCGGAGCAATTCCCTTGTAACTGAAGAGTGAAGCTTGTTGACAGCATCCTGTCAGTGGAGCAGCAGCACCCTCTGTTGGCCACTAAGTGATCCTACAGATCAGATTCTAAATATTCAGAAAATCATTCTAAAGAGCCATGTCCAAAAACACAGCATCGTATTATTATTATTATTATTATTATTATTATTATTACTCAAATATTATCCACCTCTTTGAGTTAATTATGGCATGAAGAGGTAAAAGAAAACAATCTCCAGGAGTTTGAAAGTCTTGTTCTCAAACAGTATAGTTGGGTAGACACTGTCCTCACATCACAATGGAAGGTAGAACCACCTTAACGTAGTTGGGGTTTTAGAAGAAACTGTCAGACTTGATGAAAACAGCAGTGGAGAACGCTGAGGGCAGGTTTTTTTGTTGGTGACTGGCTTGGTGCAGGATTTGTGGGCAAGGCAAGTCTATTCATATAGCACATTAACATACACAGGGGTCATTCACTGTGCTTTACAAAGATAAACAGCATAATTCAAGAAATAAAAATGCATTAAAACATTCCTTAAAATGGAAAATAGAGAAAAGCATAGAAAAGATTTAAGAATATGGAGTAGAATTAAATAGAATTAAAATAAAAGTTTCAGAAATGAAAGATACTGGTAACCAATAAAGGTTCACATTTGAATTCGGAGCAGCCCATTTACAGGGGTATCTTCTAATATGTTCCCTGATAGTGAGGGTGAGTCTCTCTGACCAATCAGTGGCCTGCAGTGTTTTTATGACACATCTTGGTACATACCTAGTTTGCCTCAAGTACAACATTGTACTAGGTGGTGTATTTGTCTAATGACAAGTTGAAAAGATGGTACATTGTGGTGGAAAAGCAGCAAAGTACCGGGCCTTTAAAAACATAAACTAAAAGTATTGTTGCAGTGTGTGTTTTTCATGTTCAGATAGTTAGAAAAATGTAATTTTAAAGGAAACAGTTTCAAGGATATTGGGCCTAAAACGGATAAAAAAAAATCTGTTCAGCCCTCCCATTTAGGAGAGTAGCTACACATGCGAACTGACCCGTGTTTCAAATAGCTATGGGCATATTTGCTCAGAAACATGGAGAATTCCAGAAAACTCTTCTCACATTGACTGTGCACCAAAGGAAGCAATGGTCTGAATGTCTGCGGGTTAAAGGTTCCATCAAGTTTTTAATTTTTTATTTATTTATTGCCCGTGTGGTTTAAACAGCCAATTTATTTTCACATGACCACTTTTAACTGTTCTCGAACCCTTATAATAAAACAAGCTGTTTTTGTAACTGTGCCTTTAAGATATATGTAAATAGTCTTTGTTCTCATTGGCTGCCCTTTTTTGTATCTCATTTGCAGCATGAATAATTGCTGAAGGCCGCGTAAGAGAACAAAAGCAAATGGGTTGGTGGTGGCACGTCATAAAAAAAGTGAATACAAAATAGACAGCAAAGTGTCCATATATCAGGGTTGTCCAAATGCAGACCAGGAGGGTCCAGCCCAGTTTGGTAACTGCCCACAGTAACAAACAAAACTGAACAAGTGAATTGAACCAGGTGTGTTCATGTAGGGAAATCGCAAACTGTGCTGCCCTCCAGGACTGGGCTTGGACTCCCCTGCTATACATACACTGTATGTACTGAGGAGTAGGTGGTACAGTTTAAAATTCAAAAGTGTTTTCACATACCACATTAAACTCTCATTTTAAAAACACAGCACATTTGATTTTCCAAGATATGGAGTGTTTAGAGAGTTTGGTTTCTTTTTTGCTTTTTGTCCCAAACTGGTGCATTCTGGTAGAAATCTGAGTATGATGGTGATTATTCAGCCAGAGATGAGCTGCTTTTGTCAACTGTTGTTGAAATGCAGCATTTTATCCAGTAATTGTTTTTCTCAGAATAAATGTCACATTTTCAAGAATCTTCCTGTGTTTCTTACATTTATAAACCATTTCTATTATAATTTGTGAAAAACCTTTAGCAACATGGAAAATGTTTTGACTGCAGAGTTTTGTGAACACTGTATTTCTGTATAAATACAACCTAAAAATCATTGGGTTTTTGCACAAATCCTTAAAGTGGATAAAGAACAAAATTAGATAATCATCATGCTTGGCCTCAACATTTATTTTACATTTAATTGGTTTAATTTAGAATTCATTGCATCATCACAGGTGGTAAGCTGCGCTGACTTGTTCAGACCCTCATACTACCACCACCATGTTTCACAGATTGGATAAGGTTCTGTAATGATTGAATGTAGTGCTTTCCTTTCTTTAAGCGTTGTGCTTCTTATTTAAACCAAAAAGTTATTTTGATTTCATCTGTCTGCAAGACATTTTCCAGTGGCTTTCTGGCTTGTCCATGTGATCTTTCTGTTTTTTTTATGATTGATTCATGATCATATGACATAAGCAATAGCCAGAAAGGTCTTTGGTTACTTCGTAGTTTCCCTGTTGAGTGTGTTGAGTTGTGTGTGTGTGATAACCTTATGACAAACTGTCCAGAAACTTGCCCAAAATCATTGCAATAGGGTAGTTTACTTTTTCAACTCCACCAGTGATGAACAAGAACAATAAAATATTCAGTGTGTGTGTGTGTGAAAGAGAGAGAGAGAGAAGGGGGGGGGGGGAATATATCTTTTGGCAGAATGTAACCAGACCATGTGATGTGAAGTGTTGCTTCATGTGACTGAGGAAGAAGATCAGCATGAGGAAGATCACAAACACTTGTTTGTTTCCACTTTTCCCACCAACTTCATACCTCCAAGTACTGCATCTGTCCATCCGTCTCTCAGCTGGGAAGCAGCAGTTTAACGCGGTGAGTGGAATTATTGATTTTTTAACACAAACACTTTTGTATATTTTGTCACAAAAAGATCTCAGCCATCTCCATGTTGAGCTGCATGTCAGGGCTTATTCTCCATCATGACGACAAATTAGTAGGTTAGCCTTGAAGGAACATTTTGGCAAAAAATATTTTCTCTTTAGCTAAAATAGTATTAGCAGAAATTCCCTCCACTTCAGTCCATATTTGCAAATAAAAGGTTTATGATTAAAGTTGTCAAAACAGTTATCGTCTGCATATAGTCTGTGTCTCCACGGTTACTAATGCCTCCTTTTAAAGAACGTGGATGCTTCACGTGCAGCAATGAGTTTATTTGTTAAAAATCCTATAGCTTTAGTCAGAAACAGAATAATGATCAAAAAACTAAAAAACTGCAGCGTGTTGCTTATAGAGTCTGAGTTTTCTGTATTTTGGTGTCTGTGTAAGAGCTGGGGTGGAGGGGTGGACTCCTCATCTCACTAGAGTGATCCATTCTGGCTGATCAGAACCACCACAGGAGGTGTGGTAGTGTGTGGTTGGAGGTGACAAGGTCATATGAAGCACGCAGTAACGGAATACAGCCCCCACTTATACCTGGCAGGATCAGGAGTTTGTCTGCAGTGATTAAACACTATTTATTAAAAGCCACGAAAATTCTCGCATAAGGAGCTCCCCCCTCATCCCCATAATTGTGATTTGAATTGGAACAGCTCCCGTCCTCCATTAGAAACGAGTGGGAAGCGCAGTGCAGGGAGGATCCTGGGGGTGTGGCAGCTAGAAAGTGATTGTAAACCATTTTTAAATGTTTTTTTAGAAATAAATTGAGAAAGTTATTCAATAATTAAAAATATAAGAGGTACTAAAACCGAACCACACACACACACACACATACACAAACTAATGTTTGTGCTGCAGCCATAACACACACAGTTGTGTGACAGTGTATTTTTCAGGAAACATAGTTTTAACAGCCACTGTGTTTAATTAATTAACCTTTTAATTAATCAAGTAGCCTAAGATGAGTTCTGCATTACAGTCAGACTGAGAGAATAGGTTCCAACTGTCTGGTTCTCTCTCATTTTTGAGAAACATCTGCATGTTGAATTGTCTGATGAACCATTTTGTACGAGTATAAAAGTTTTACGAGTATATATATATATATATATATATATATTTTTTTTTTTTTTACATTTTTAAAAATTGACTATACTCTGAAATTGTCTACACCAGGGTTAGATTTAGGCCTCATGAGATAAATAAGCTCTGTGCACATGTAGCTTTCTTATTTTGTTATAGTCATGTCTTCTTTTCACTTAAAAAATCAATGAAACGTGACATTTAACAGATAACGTGACAGATAAAACACAAAAATCTAAATCTAAGATGGGAAGGAACTGCAGTATACAAACAGATCAAAATAAAAGGGAGGGATCTTTTTACACACTGCCCAAAGCTGGAGATGAGGAGCTAATGCATTAATGCAGCTCACACAGAGACACTTACCTTTACATTTTCCATATTTCCCCAACAAAAGGCCGCCCCACATTATAGACATTATATCATTGGGTTTATGAAAGGCGCTATATAAATATAACATTATTATTATTATAGACCACCCCATTATAGACCGCCCCATTATAGACGTCCCATTTTAAAAGCTGCAGAACATTATCATTAATGTGTTAAAACTCTAAGATAAGCCACCCCATATCGATATGCAGCTGTATATCCATAGCAAGGTTATTATAGTTAACGAAAACGAACGAAAAAAGTAAAACTAAAATCAAAAAAGCATTTTCGTTAACTGAAACTGTTATGTGTGTATACAAAATGAACTTAAACGAACTAATATTATAGCAAAAACGTCCTTCGTTTTCGTCTTTGTAATAAGCCTTTTAGGT
>JBBIGC010000001.1:37567557-37572557 GCA_037576955.1 Lepidarchus adonis
ATACTGAAATAGTCATTAAATTATAAAAACAAACAAACAAATGAATAAGTAAACAAACATACAAAAATGAGGATCTTTCAACAAGAACATTCAAACAGTTCCCAGTGAACAGAAAATAGTTGCAGAAAATGCCCAGTCAGACACTTTAAGCTTTGCAGACTTGCCATCTGATATTTCTAAAAGACCTATTTTGTGCTGCTTTGTGTCTTTGTGAGCATGATTGAAAAGCTCTGTTTACACAATGCTCAACTTAACTTGGTAAAATGTGAGCTATTCTGTCTGTTGTGAAAATGAGGCACTGAGCTCTTATAGATAAATGGCAGATGTTTTGTTTCCTATTCAGGCTCTTCTTCATCCCTATATGAAACGCTGTATTTGGAGAAGTGAGGCGGTGCAGTGGTTAGAAATGAGACATTAGTTGTCTGTGCCGTCTTCATGTCACTTCAGTAGCAGGTGCACAGGTGCAGCTGATTCAAGGAGAAATTGTAAAGAGAGAGAGAGATGATATATATAGTAAAAATAAAATATAGTACTATAATATAGCTAGTTCATGGATTAATATGACTACAGACACCAATATTGCCATTTTATTCTTACCAAATTTGTATTTTATCAAAATAAGCCTCAATAGCATATTGTTTACTTCTGAAATGAAATGGTGTATTCAGAATGTGCATTTACAGAAGAGGTGCCACAGGTTTTGACCGCTGTGAAAATTAAACACAATAAAATAAAACAACAAAATGTCCAATTTACAATAAATACCATATGAATATTTTGTAAATTGCATTTAAATTCTCCTGCTCACTAATTTCAAGCCTTTTAAACACAATAAAAATGAGAAACAGGTCCAGACATTATCCGGAGATTAACCTTAACACATAGAGGTGGGCGATATGCCATCACATCATGATACTTTGAGAAATGTTTTCAATATTTGATATGTAACAATATTATTTTTTCCATCACCTACAAATTATAGAGAGCCACCAGTGCCATATATATTTAAATATCAAATTATAATGAGTACAAATTATGTTTAGTCAGTGTTTCTCACACTGCAGTACAATAAATTCAAGAAGGTGAGACTAATAATTTTCTGTTTGAAACATGAAGTTCAACAGTGTTTTTTAAGAACTGACGATATGACAATCTGCAAATCATATTGTGGTCACAATTTATTACGATAATGATAAATTTCATTCTATTTCCCAGCTCTATTTACACAAATATCACACAGCTAGAAACCGTCCATGTTCACTCGTACTGATGCAGTAACATCGCTGGTTCATAATTTTGGAAGAATTATCCAGAAAAGTCTTGCTCTATTTGCATATGAACTGGCACATGAATGCAACACAGTCTTTGTACTGGGAGGTGGCAGAGGTCCATTTAATGTCTGAGATACGCATTCACACATTGGCTCATCCAGATAATATCTAGAAAAGTAGTGGATTTCAGTGCATGTTTAAAGGGGCTTTACATTGAGAATCCGAATCAGATGAGGCACACTACTTTATAAAGATGTTTTTTCTTCACATTGTTTTTATCATTTCAATAAAGCTTGTTTTTTTTTACAGTATTATATATTGAAATGAGGCTTTGAATTAGAGCTGATGCCTGACAGTCATCGCAATGTTGAGCCCGACATTCTTTCTCCAGTCTGAAGATCACTTAATTTTACAGCATCAAACACACTGTTTTATCAATGTCTTCATTTTTTGTTGTTTCACAGCAGTTGGCAAACACTTTCGATTGTATTAGCTACACCTTTTGGTAGCCATGATGTGTAAAGTTCCTCCCTCAGCGCATTGTCATTATTCAGTACAGTAGACATCTCCCAACCGTACTGTGCACTGTGCAAACTTGATGGAAAAGCTTGACAAATTGGTGGATTACTCTGCAATTAATAAAAATAAAATTTTAGATTTTTGGATTTTAGTTTACTTCCCCCTAATTATGAAGTTAAAGCTTTACAATAAACTCTGATGCTCTAAACTAAGTTAGAATGACTTGCCAAGTGGGTGCTTTACTCAAAATGCTAACACTGTAAATGCATCATAGAAGCCTGTAGGGATCTGATAGCAATCCAGCGAATGAGATCATACACGCTGGTTTTGACTGCACTGTTTACAGATTAGCAATTTCTGAAGAAGTTCTTTGTACTGGGAAAAGTACATAAAAATGTTTTAGGAAGTATGTGACAGTGCCCACTTACAGGACCGAGAGGCCATGCTGTGTTATTTAACAAGAGTCTGCCAAATCTCACTGCTAAAGTGCTTGAAACAAAGATCAATTTATGCCTGGCCACCAGAGACCCAATCTGCTCCTCCAATAGCCTCTCCAAGAGAATACATGCAAAACATGGCAGCTGTTCAGGAGCAAATTGGAGTGCAGAAGTATGGGAGGGTGTTGGGGCAGAAAAGCTTCTCTGGATATGTGCCTGGTCTGCAACACCTTAGTGGATGCTGTCGGACATGAAATTGAGTTATAATTATGGCTAAATCGATAATTCATCTAACATTATCAGCCAGGCCTCTGTGGTGCTGACACTTCATTCTTCTCACAAAAGCTAAAAAAAAAAATACGTTGTGCTGTTTTTTTCCCTTGGCTTTTACAGCAATTGGCTGCACACACACACACAGTGAGGCTGTGTGTGTGTGTGTGTGTGTGTGTGTGTGTGTAGCCACTTGCTGTAAAACCATTTAGGGCTAATCTGGACACAGAGGCATGTTTCCGAGCTCATCAGGTTCAGTGTGTGGGTTCAGGAGATATATGCAGATACATTGCAGACTCCCTCACCCAAGTGTCAAAATGGATTTGTAAAGGTAACTGAAGATCATTTACACATATTTTCTTATTATTCCGCAGTGCAGACAGTGTAGGTTGTGAACAGATGGTTAAAGTTTAACCCTTTAGAAAGACACCGTCCTACTGCTACTTGGGTGCTGTTGACAGCTGGCCACTGCTCCACGTGTGGATGGGTTAAACACAGCAGCCACATTTTGTTGTGGTGCACTTTGTGAGAAGAGGTTTGTTGATAAAGACAAATATTCACTTTCAGATTAGACTCAACAGAACAACACACTTTAACACCAAAAATCAGCAACCTGGTTCCTGGTTAAATTTTTTTTGTTCTGAAGCAACCTTTCTCTGTCCCTTTCACACCATACAAGTCAGGACCCAGAAATTGTATGTAAAATAAGCCGTATGATGTTCAGTGGGTGTATGTGTACGTCATGCTAACAGTGCAACACAGCTAACAATGTGGTTTGTTTTGCTGGTTCTTGCACAAATGTATTTACAACCGCTGTAGAGAATTGGCTGAAGGACATGTCAAGATCCAAAAACAATGCAAATATAGAGCACAAGAAAGAAGGCCTTTATGTGTTGTAGATGCCATAGTTTTTTAGAGTTGAGTGAACATCAGGACACCTGTGCCAAGCTTCACAGATGAACAATGGATACAGAACTTTAGTTTGTCACACAGTACTGTTATTTATCTCTGTCGCCGTTTCCAACCAGAACAGGAGAAAACGAATGCAAACTACTGTACTGTACCACACTAAAATGATCGCCATGGCACTGTGGAAACTTACTGCTCACTTTAGACTACAGAAGTTGTTTTTTTTTTTTATGTGCAGTGGTGTCGAAGGCATTAAATAACTGAAGCTCTCTCACAAAAAGAACTTATGACAATACAGGGGTCCTCGAGTTACGTCATGCATGTAATGATAGTATATAGCCTATTTATTAAACATTAACGAGTTGCGGCACAAGTCTCTCTCATAGGCGTTTGTTGTGGGATGTGGCGTGTTCCATGGAGAGCAATGCATTGTGGACTATGTAGTGTCTGTTGCCGGAAAACACGTTTGTAATACGGGAGTAAAAGAGATAGAAAGAGAGTTGCTGTCTGGGAGTCGTAGTTCATTAGCAGCGAGAGCGTGGGTCAAATAAACACAAGGATCACATACACAGCAGTAATGAAGTGAAACATTCTGACATTTACTGTAGAGTCTTACACTTTGCAGCCATAATTAAGTTTCCAAATAAGCACCACAAACAAAACAAAGCATGAACTTTGTTTTTATGTCACAAACATGTCGAGCGTGAAAAAAAAAGGCAGCCAGCAACATAACCGTAAGATTTTTGTAAGTCAAGCAGGACATAAGTTGAGGAACCTCTGTACAGCTATTTTATTTACTATCCAGACTGACCAGTGAAACTGCAAAAGTTCTTATATGTAATGTTAATGGAAGTAAAATAATCTTTTAAGGACTGTATAGAGGTGACTGTGTAGCACCAACACCATTGTCAAGTTGGTGTGGGGCCTCATCTCAAACAACGATGAGGGGGCATACAGGGCAGAGGTAGAGAACCTGGCATTGTGGTGTCAGGACAACCGCCTCCAGCTGAACGTCAAATAGACCAAGGAGCTGGTGGTGGAGACAGCAGCGAGACTACAAACCCCTGCACATCAGTGGGACTCCTATGGAGAAGGTGAACAGGTTTAATACCTGGGCATCTACATCTCTGAGGACCTGGCAAAGAGCAAAGCAGTGCCTGTACCACCTGAGACAACTGAGGAAGTCTGGGGTCTCTTCAAAGATACTGACCCAGAACATCACGTGCTGGTTTGGGAACTGCTGTGTTCAGGATTGTAAAGCCCTGCAGTGGGTAATTTGAGCAGTGGAGCTCGGCTGCAGGTCACCTCTGCCAATTTTTCAGAACATTTACACCAAGAGATGTAGGACCTGGGCCATCAGGATCTACACTGCTGTTCTGACAACAGTATTATTATTTTTCTAACTGCTTGCGTTATAGCTTTAATCTCTTATTTATCTACCTTTTCTACCTGTGTGTGTTAACTTAGTTTACGTTTTCAGTTTAGTGTTAAGTTTTTAGCCTAATTAATCTATAGTTTATTCTTTGCACAGTCTGTAGTGGATCAGGATGCATTTCACTACTTGTTTTTTGTGTATAACTACGCATGTGACAAA
>JBBIGC010000001.1:37575057-37582636 GCA_037576955.1 Lepidarchus adonis
GTAAATGCCAACAGACAATGCAATCCAGGTTAAGAGGTGAGACAGGGCAGATCGAAAAACTGAGTGGGGGCAGAACCAGGAAGTAAACATATGAGGCACTGCTCAGCAATGAAGAGGGAGGAAACAGGCAGCCATGTGATGCTGCATATATTCATCCAGTCCGCTCTCCAACTAGTTCCCTTTGTTTTACATCGCAAACTCAGTAAAAATGTATATAACCATGAATTGTTGTAACCTGAGGACCCCCTGTAACTGATTAAATGAATAAAATTATTGACAAAAATATCTTAAAAAATCAGCTAATTTAGTGTCACAAATAATTCAGTTTAAGCTTACTCCCTGAAAATATCGCACTTAAAAACACAGATCAGTCATAACAATATGACAGCCTGCTTGAATAGGTCTCCTATGCTGCAGAAACAGCTTTGACTGTGGTGCACTGTGTGTTCTGACCCCTCCAGACAGGTTAACCTTCATTCCCCACGTGCATCAGTGAGCCTTGGTTGCCCATGAGCCTCCTTCCTTGGATCACTTCTGGTACTGCGCACCTATAACAACCCACTGTTGCCACTTTCAGAGCAGAATTTCAAGCCTATTACTAAATGAGGCCTTAACAGCATGCAAGTCAACTGAAATCTAACTTCATGTAAGTTTCAAGTGAATCAAATGAAGATTTCACTATGTGCAGCCAGTCTGAGAAGCCAATAGCACTGGCTCAAAGCAGCATGGCGTTACTGGTCATCTGCCACTTGTAATTGGCATTATGCAACCTGGTGGGCTACACAAACGTTCAGCCCGGATCTTGAACGCTAAGAAAGGGATATACGCATAAATACAAACATCCCTCCCACCCTCTCCTTCACCGAGAGCACCGTCTGTGTGTAAGTGCATGAGCGTGTGTGTGTGTGTGTGTGTGTGTGTTTGTGTGTACATGCGTGGGAGTAAAGTGGGTGCTCTGACTCAGCTCTGGTGGAATATGATTCCACGGAACGAGAATCTCACCACCCACCTGCAGCTCTCTGACACACATACACACTCATGCACACACACACACTCTCGCACACGGCAAACATACTGAAAAATAAACAGACGCATGATCATCATTTGAGTTTGAAAATCCTACTGGCAATCTAAAAATGTGTGCAGCACAGCCAGACTTAACAGATTCACAGGTGCGAACCCCAAAACAATGCACGACTTAGCATTTGCTCAGCTCTACAAAGCCATATTGTAGGAATGCACAACGACATGTCCCTGAAAACGGAAATGTTTTAAAATGCTGTTCTGCGTTTACATGTGGAAGAAGAGATGTGTGTGCCATGTTTGTTTGCATAGGCAAAGTCATTTTCTGCAATGGCAGAACTAGACAAAATACTGTCACTTGTAACTAGGTGGCAATATTAATATTTTAATGAATAAACATTATCTGCCAATTTGACTCACCTGCATCACTACTTCATGTCTTCTCTAAAAAGCCGACAACTCAGTCAATGTGACAAACATGCATCAGAATGCATCAGTAAAACACACACTGCTTCTTTGAAAAAGAGGGAAATATCCAATAATGCAAGTTTGCAGAAATGTTCATGCCCACCAATATCTAGCGTTTGCTGAACTGTCATCAATAATAATTTTGATAAAACAAAAACATAGCAAAATGTAATTACGGTAATTTTAGTCTGTAGCACAACGCTAGACAGGAACAGAAACTGTGCTCTGTACTGAGTAAAAGAATAATAAAAGCCACGGGTCACACACGGCATCACGCTTTCGACTGAGACTTGGCGCTGGTTTCTAAAGAGGTGAATTCACGTCGACGTTAGCAAGTTACTGCTACTCAGCCCTGAAGCCCTGAAGCCGTGCTTCCGACCATGACAGCAAAAAAAGATGGGAAAGGAAAGGATAGCATTGCTGTTACTTTAATAAATTAACAACGCCCCTGTGTTTCTGTTATGTATCGTTGTCGTTTTCGTGCAATATATCGATTATTGCAGAATCACTATATTAGTGATTTCCAATCATTGTGAACACACCACTGCACACAGTCACGACAATGAAATGTGTCTCTGCATTTAACCATCACACGTGCACACGTGGAGCAGCGGGCAGCTATCAACAGCACCCGGGCAGCAGTGAAGTGAGGACGGTACTTTGCTCAAGGGTTCCTCAGTGGTGCCCGGGCTGGGACTCGAACCTGTGACGTTCGGATCTCAAGGGCAAAGACCAACCACTAGGCCTCCACTGCCCCACAAAATGGCGATATTATCGTTACCGTGGGCCATGTATCATGTATCTTATCGTGAGATACTCTGCGATTCCCATCCCTGCTTATAACTTTGCTATTAGCACTTTTTCATGCTTTGTGACTTCAACTGCACATCAAAGGCCAAACAGAAATCGGCTGCCTGTCAGTGTTGTAAAAAAAAGCTTGCATGGTTTATTTCTATTTAGCTGACAGGGGGAGGTTACCCATGTTCTTTGCATTTACTGCATGTGTGGATGGAGATATTTTCAAAAACATGTTTGCGTGGACAATAAAAAAAATGAAAACAAAAAATCAGCATATTTAAAAATACCTGGCTACATGTGGAGAGGGCCTAAGTCATAGACAAACTGTCCTTGCTCTCCTGCTCCCATACCTGTAAAAACATGTCTGATGTCTGTAGCTTACTGTTGTGTTTCACTTGACTAAAGTTGGTGGTGTATAAGCCAATAAGCATTATGCAAATTGAGAACATGAATCACTGCTCACTCGTCTCACTGTACATCACACCACGTTTGAGGCATGATGATTCAGCCATGCAGTTTACACATTGCTATTTTGTAGCAAAGATTTCATTCCTCGTAACTATTTTATTCTTATATCCTCTGTGCACTAAAGAAGTCTGTTTTAGAGACCAAACGTTTCTTTGTGCTGTGTTGGAAAAACACACAAAAAGTGAAATTGGGTGTTTGAGCGGGAAAAACTTAATTCCAGGACAATAATTAATAAGTGTGATTTATACAGATGTTGTTAAAGTTTAATATTAAAATAATAGTGTGTAAGTACATTTGACTGTGGAAAATGTACATTCAAAGGTTTAGCGTGGTTTTAGGCCTGTTAGTCAGAAGTGAAGGCTACCAAATGCGCTGAAAACAAGCCACAGCCCACCAATAATGTAAGACAGCAAAAATCTATGTTGGATTAATTACTCCAGTTATGTTTTTGAAATAGATCTGACAAACAAGGTGATAAATCAGTTTTTGAGGTTAGCTGACCAAGTTTATACACAGGCTAAAATATTGATGTTAAACACATAATGTCAATGAGTTTTTGCACCTCTGCACTGCCTCGTCACCTGACAGAGAGCAGGAGCCTTCAGGGAGACGGGAGCTGGCAAGGGCACGGGAGGATGCACGTGAAAACACACCAAATTTTTTTATGAAGACTGGGAGCTATTTTTAGCTGCAGACTCCTGTCCCTGTGTGTCTGCACATGTGGACTGAATAGAAATAAAGCTGTGAGTGATGCTCAGGCTCCTCTCTGTACAGTACCATCCTAATACTTGAGCTTTGAGCTGTGTATCCCAAAAAACTTTGCCAAGTATGACTCAAAGCAGCTGCACACATGAATTCAGAGCAGTGCAATTTCATAAACCAACACAGTTCAATAGACTAGATGTTAGCCACCGTTTCATAATCGTTTGTACAACCTGTAGCCCATAAATTAAGGTAAAATCTCTATGATGTTCATCATAGAGAGATGACGATGCCCAGTGGATAATAAGCATTCTTCTGCTGCTCCACACCAGTCAGCACATCCATATCATTCACACCGCACTCCTGATTCTCCTCAGCTCTGTCCCAGAAACCCGTACTTTAACAAACGCCTCAACATTTCATCACCAGTTCGATTCTCAGTGGTGCCACAGCCATCAGTGACCAGAAGTCCGGGAGAACACAAGTGGCTTCACTCTCTCTGGGTGCGCTGGAAGGCACTCCCTGTCACTCAGTACAATGCTGGCCAGCGTGGGCATCTGTTAGCTGATGTAACAGAATTTGCTGCCTGACATCTGTCTGAAATTACATTAGTGACAGTCTGAAAAGATGCGGGGGAGCTTCACATGATTGGAGGAAGCATACGCTAGACTTCACCCTCCCTGTGCTGGTGGTATTGCATATAGCTAGTGAAATGGATTCAATTGTGCAGAAATCAGAGGAGAATCAGGATTAGTTTTCAGAGTATAATTAAGTTGTGTGGTGTAATTTGCCTAACAAACAATATTGCTGAATTATTCATATTTAAAGAAACAAAGATCTACACCAGTATCTTAGCTCTGTCAGCCAGAGAGGAGAATGACATTTTACCCTGTTTACAGCACAGCCACATGTTTCAAATCTAGAGAAGCAGATGTCCCAGGTGCAAGAAGAGTCTTACTGTGATGTCTCCTCCTGAAACTCACACCTCCTCTGCACACACCTGCCTGGATCGCTTGCTTCCAATTGCAGCAACTGCTGCTGTGATTTCTCATGGCTCAGGGTCGACAGCACTACATTTTATTCCTGCACTTATCTAAAGACAGCTTTGCCGTGCAGGGATAGTCTGCTATCATAGCTACATGTTTAAAGAAACTCCATGATGATCAATGCAACCTAAAAAAGCCTAAAAGTTAAAAGTGTAAAAGTTATTTTTTTAGTCTGACATGTTTAAACACATTTAAATTTCTACACTAAATTTTTTATTCAACAAAAAGCGCTTACAGCGGTGTGAAAAATGTTGCCTGATTTCTTATTTGTTTCCATGTTTGTCACAATGAAGTGTTTCAGATCATAAGACAAATGACAACACAAGCAAACACAAAAAGTGATATTTAAGTGAAGGATTTTATTATTAAGTGAAGCCTGACGTTCTTTGGACGTTGTTGTGGAGTCTTTTATGACCTGTTGATGAGTCATCACTGCAAACTTGGGGTCATTTTTGTCCTGGAAGGTTCAACACTGTTCCATGTTTTCACCATGTGTGGATAATGACTCTCACTGTGGTTTGCTGGATCCCTTTCTCATTTGTTCCTGAATTTCTTTGAATCTCTGCATGATGTCTAGCTTTTGAGGATCTTTTGGTCGAACTTGACTTTGCCAGACAGGTCTTATTCAAGCGATTTCTTGATTGAGAACAGGTGTAATCAGGACTGGGTGTGGCTAGAGATACTGAACTCCGGTGTGATGAACCACTGTTACTGTATGTTTTTTGTTTTGGTTTTTTTTTTTTTGGGGGGGATGCAATCACTTTGTCACACAGGGCGGGCCATGTAGGTTTGGATTTTTTTTTTCTTCCTTAAAAATAAAATCCTTCACATAAGAAATATTGAAAAAAAGAAATCGGGACACTTTTCAGCAAACACTTTTTCACACCATTGTATATATTTCAGTTTTCCTTGTTGCAAGGACACATTGCAGACATTGCACTCATGACCAATCCTATTGACAGAAATACCTGCCAAGGACTGAAGCTGAAAAAGTTCAACATTTTTATTTTAAAATCACACTTTAGACTAAAATTTGCCTAAAACTAACTTACCCGGGTTGTTAAGTCCTACTCCATGCGTTATATAACAGCAATATCTGGGTTCAAACACTCCCTCAGATGCCAAAAGCAACAAGCTGTACAGCTATAACATACTGCAACATTTAACCTTTAACTCTCCTATTATGATGCAGGTCAATTTGACCCATTTCCACTTTTGAGTTCATAAAGTCACTTAAATTGTATTGACTTTTCCTCATTTATGGCCATGAACCCATATTTCAAATATGGACTGACCACAATAAGAGACTAAAATAATGTTCTATTGTTTTTCTTGACTATTTGCCTTGTATTTTTTGAACATACAGTAATAGGAGGGTTAAATAATATTTTTTATAAGACAATTACATCCTGTACATGCTTTTGCTGTCGCATGAGAGAGAGAGAGAGCCATCTCCATGTATTGTCTGACTTTTACTCATGTCTGAAGTTAGATTCTCATTTAGATCTTATTGCAGCCTTAGTTTAACTAATGAAACTTAAGGTCTAGATGTTTTCAGGCAAGAGGTTCAAAACATTTCTTATCTGTATAAGTTGTTTTAATATAGGAGGTCAGTTTTAAATGTCATAATTTTCTTTAGCATAAGCTTGCTAATCCTGAAGACAATTTTAGCCTTCTAAATATGCGCAATGCTTATCTTTGACCAATCGGGACGTCAGGTGTCTTCACATTTCTGTAAATATCTTAACTCTGATAAGAAAACATAAATAAAACTAAAATACAGGGTCATTTTTGATGACATTTACTTAAGAGTACCGGTAATGATAAATGACTCAGGTTTTCTCACCCTCCATCTTATATGTTGTTTTTTTTGAGCAGCTATAGAAAGGGAAGCAGATATTTCAACCTGTCATTACATCACCCTCCATAGATAACTGAAAACCTCCACCCCCAACCTATTCTCCCTGGTAGACAATTGCAATCCCAACCCCCATCAGTAACACCATCATACTCACTGAATACTGCAGTGAAATGTCAGGAAGCTATGAGGGTATTAAGAAATAAATACCACTCAAGTCTAGTCACAATATTTCCTTTCTCTGACATCTGTTAAATTGGAAACAGCAGTTCATTAAAAAATCTAATCAAAAACTACACATGATTTTAAAACGTTAAATATTACACTGTTCTAATTGCAATAAACCAGGTGTAATCATGCTCTAACCATAGACTAACAATACTCTGGATATGCTTAATGAAGCCTCATACTGTGACATCACTTCTGACTCTAACAATATTTATTGTCATTGTCCAACTACAGATTATAGCAACAGGAAAATTTGTAGTTGAATTATTTATGTAGCCTGAAAATGATTACAGTTGGCTACATCTTATACGCAGGCAGATTATTTGACATAATGATGCTGCTATAAGGAGGCTCTTATTTCACAAAGGTCTTTGAAATATAATGTTTATTTTTGTTCTTGGTTTTTAGCTCTTACGCCATTTTAATTGATGTTTATTTATGTTTACTGCCATCATAAACATGGAGAAATGGTAAGTGTCTGAGCACCCAGAGCGACGCAGATCAGCATGGTGTAGAAAGATACATATTGAAATCATTTAGTATTTAGTTTGTGCTTACAGTGGCTGGTGAGCACTGCTGGCAAGTCATTAAGCTAATCAAACAAACACACTACTTAAACACTTCCTGTTTTACATGTGCCTCAGTCAAAACATCACTCAAGCCAATCACAATCACAAAAAATCATTTAAAAAAACAAATGGAAGAGTAAAGAATCAAGTTGTTTTGTTTTTCTAGATCAGACTTGTGGAAAGAAAGTTTGGGGGCCGAGTTATTTGCAATTACAGTTTTCCTTTTCAACAAAGACTAGACTTATCCCTGACCATAATCAGCCCTAGAATTTATTGAGCATTAAAAAAACTTGGAAAGCAATTGTCTCCAGAAAGCCTACAGACGCTTGTAGAAATGCATTTCTTAAAGGGAACCCCGACTACTATGACAAGTTTGAGCTAAAATATGTACTGTGCTTTCAATAATATATAGGCGGTAT
>JBBIGC010000001.1:37600503-37610904 GCA_037576955.1 Lepidarchus adonis
AGAAGAGAAGAGAAGAGAAGAGAAGAGAAGAGAAGAGAAGAGAAGAGAAGAGAAGAGAAGAGAAGAGAAGAGAACTGAACTGAACTGAACTGAACTGAACTGAACTGAACTGAATTGAATTGAATTGAATTGAATTGAATTGAACTGAACTGAATTGGCTTTTATTGTCATTGTACAGGAGTACATTGGAATTGTGGGTGCTCCACCCAAGCAGCGGTGCATTAACTGAAGAAAGAAAAACAATACAATACAAATGTAATAATTTAAAACATTTTAAAAGCAAGAAAAGAACCCTTGATAGCTTGGGTTAATGCGGTCCAAATGACCATTCTTCCCAAATTGTTTTGTCTTTATCAGTGCTCACCAGGATTTCTTCCACAAAGCTTTTCTTTCTTCAGTCTCAGAGTTTACTTGGAACAAGAAAGTTCCTTGACTTAGGGGGGAACATCTGCAGAACTCAAAGACCCTTGGTGGGTTGGCATTGCCTAGTTTCAGGTTTTACAACAAGTATCAGCTGTGGAATCAGCTAGCAGAACTGTCAGACCCTCCGTCATGGCTGAACATGGAGTCAATTTCTTCTAAACTGGTTTCTTAATGGCTTACGCACGCTCCTCTATCTTTTGTACTCTCTCGTTATTGTAAAAACTTTTACTTAGGACCACTTTGTGAATTTGCAATCAAGCCAACCCTGTTTTTCATCCCTCTCTGATTGATGGCACATTCTCGCTGTGGTCCAGTCTGAGCATTAAGACATTCAGTGATTTATATATTAATCATACATTTGCATCATTTCAGCAGCTTTCACAAAAGTTTTTGTTGCCAAGTACAGAGGTCCCCAACCTTTTTCACGCCAGGGACCGGTTAAATGTCAGACAATATTTTCGCGGACCGGCATTTAAGGTGTCGCGGGTGAAAACAACAAAATAAAATGATTCTACCAACACAAAAACTGTGGTCTTTTGTGAATATAATAATAAACGTGAATCCACTTATGTAAATTAGCAGCGTCTTTCTGAAATGTGCCAACAACGATCAGAGTAACGTCCTCCTCTGCCCCTCACACACTCTGGTCGCTATGGTAACACATAAACAGTCCTTTCAGAATAAGTTTTCAGTGCTGTTGTGGTGATCTCAAGGATTTCTGCCATGACTTTCATCCAGAATTTCGGCAAAGTTGATGTTTCAAACACACTCAGATGCTACAGATTTAGATCGTATACATTTTTTTTTAAGTTTTAATTTTTTGTACGGCCCGGTACTGGCCCACAGCCCGGTTCGAAATGCTCCATGGCCCGGTAGCGGCCCGTGGCCCAGTGTTTAGGGACCACTGGCCAAGTACACATTTTTTTCAGGTATTTGCAGGTCCATAGCTGTGTCCACAATTAAAGCCCCCGTTTTCCGGGTCTCCCAGATGCCTCAACTATAGACCCCTTCCTGACCTGTGCAATCTTCTTTACTCATTGCGTCCATCATCCCTTAATAATATTAAAGCTCAGCGGGAGGAGGACTTGGGGGAGGTCATTCCAGGGGAGATATGGGATCATCCGTGTTAAACGTGATAGTATAAAATTCTACACCGTATACACCTCACTAAATCTATAATGAAGTTGATCCTACCTTTGAGAGATGTCATCAAGCTCCGCCTACTCACATTCATATGTTCTGGTCACGTCCTACTTTACACGCATATTTGCTGCAAGTATTTAGTTCCATTTCTGTTGTGGTTTAGTTTGAACCAGTAGTCTCACAGCATTATGTATTTGCCCCCAGACTTCGTGGCATTTGTTCATTTATTATCCAGACGGCGGATTTTGGTGGAAGTCTTTGACCCCTCCCTCTCACTCTTCATGGATTACGTTCTGTTTTTTGCAAAAGTGGAAAAGTTTAAGAGTCCACTGATAAAATTTTATTCAAAAATTAGGGTTTGCAGTCATCCCTGAGAAACTATGTCTTATTTTGTAGCCTTGGTGTGTGTGGAATGTTGTCTGCTTGTTGCGTTTGTGTGAAGACAATTTGTATTTCGTTGGCCAACATGTTTGATCATTTGCTGCACATAATATGCTTTTTCTTTTCTTTTTTTCTTCTCTATGTTTGACATTTCACTCATATTGAAAATATTCATCTTCATGTCATTGAAAACTCAATAATAAAATGTATATTTAAAAAAGAATGAAGTCAGACTCACAGCTCAGCGACTCACACTGCAGGAGACGCTAGACAAACTCGACTCAACCTCAAACTTTAACCCCAGAGACTCACCCTTGACTTGGGAATATCTCTGCAGTACTGCAGTTCAAAAACAACAAACAAGACACTTTTTAATCAAATAAAACTTAACGATAAATAAAATCAGTCCTCTGATGGCCTCCTAGGCCTTCATTCATTTCTAGAGTGTGTATGGGGTGAGTGACAGCTCCTATTTAGCTCACTGTCCATCGTTACATCACGGCTGTCCAGCCAAAGTTCACCCCTGCCTATGCTTGATGACCACCCCACCCGTCCTCTACACTAATGAGCTCTGTCCTTTATCCCAGTGACCCGGCGGACCATGGGGGAACTCCCGCTACACACACGCATGCACTCACACACACCTGCAGCCCGGCCGTGACGCCATGCTAACGCAGGACCCGGGATGTAATTAGCAGAGAATGGGCTCTGTGCCCGGGACAATGACCAAGGCATGGAGCTCATTGAGGTTTGGCCGGTTTTATCCCCACTGGTCAATTGGGTCAGAGCATTCAGATCGCTTGACAACTGGAGGGTTGAAAAACCAGCGCAGGATCGACAATTTTCTCACTGAATCTGTCGGAAAGGGCCTGTCAGGAGCGATTAGGGCGACCTCCGAGTGCCCCAGCGATCAAAAGGTCCCGGTCCCCACACGCCAAAAACACACACACACACACTCTGTACTGAATTGGCGGTGCTTTGTCTCCAAGCTCTGCCCAGTTATGATATAATGAGAGCAGTGGGTTCATCCGTCCAGAAAGAGTCGCCTCTCTCCTATACATTCGCATGCGTTAGTGTGAGCTTGTGTGTTGGGGCTCTCGCATGCGACAGCGCGTTTGCAAGTAAGCAGTGTAATCCCTACACATGCAATACGAATAATGAGTTCCCAGAAGCGTTATGGGGACACAGCCATACTCCAAGCTGGGTAGTGAAGCTATTTTAGCGACAAAAAACATATAAACGTTAGCACATACAGTACTGTGCAAAAGTCTTAGTACCCTGAGAAATGTATATGAACAGAACATGTTTGTCAATGTGTTGGGTTCCCATTTCCAGAGTTCTCCTGGTGGAAGCCTGGAATTATCTGTAGGATCCATCAAATCCCTGGTTTGAGCTCAGTCAGTGGTTAAATCAAGTTCTGCTGCTGAGAGTTTCTGTTCTAACATCTCCCAACACACATCAACTACTTTCTACACACAACAAGATATTTTTACTGCTTTTTTGTTTGTTTGCTTTTTTCTAATGATGCGGAAAGACTCACAGATATGATGTTGGTGGCTCAAGCATTTTAACACTTGAGTTTTGCAAACTGCAGACAATTTCGATAGCAATTTGGACAGCATCCAGTGTTGTAAGACGCCTGGACAGGTAGCCGCGATGTCAGCTAGACACTTCCGCATGGGTATGTGCTGTGACACCAAACATAAACGTCAGTTTGCATTTTATTATTTTATCGACTTAAAACACACATTCATTAATTCTCCAAAGCACTTTTCCATTTCAGGTTGTGGGGAAGCTGGAGCTGATCCCAGTTGACTATGGGCACAAATAAGGGTACAGGACAGGAGACCGACCCATCCCAGGGCAACACGGAGACAGACAACTATGTAAAACCGCAAGTCTTTGGACAGTGGGAGGGAACACATGAGGAGAGCTGGCAAACTTCTTACAGAAAGACACCTGAGGACTCTGACTTCACCACTGCACCACCCTCCCAGCCCTTAACCCCAAAATACTGCAAATAATCAACAGAATGTTCCTTTTGTCATTCAGATGAAGCAAAACAGAAAACTGGCCATACTTTTTCACTGTTTCTTCCAAATTTCTGCTAGTTGTAAATGACAATTGAACAGTATTCAAATCAAAGCGAATGCGTCATTTAGAGAAAAGGAAAACTACATATAAATTAGTTCATTGTCTTATTTGGACACGGTCTTGGACTTTAAAGCTTAACTTCAGGTCTAGAGTGAAGTCAATCCCAACCATTGTTAATGGAAATGGGATTGGTTAATTCTACTAATTCAATTATGAAAAATATTTATTTTTAGCTCATTGGGCCTTCTTAAAAGACCCAGAAGACCAACAGAAAATTTGATTTTACAGTAAACCTGTACACACAAGGTTATAATACTAGTTCATTTCTGTCACAAGACTAAGCCTAAATAAGGATGACCTTTAAAAACCCCAAATATCAAGTTCTCGAAATCCTATACAGAATACAGCAAAACTTCAATTACCATTGAGAGGAGATTGACATTTATGTCCTGGGTCAGATTATCCCATGTCAAGCCAAATAGGATTACCCCGATACACCCGTTACACACACCTGCTGGCCGAGCTGTGATTACATTATGGCTAATCAATATTTTGGAGCCAATCACTTATCCATTTTGGGAGGAGCTTGATGCCAGCTGACAGGATAGGGTTCGTGATGGACAGTCATCACAAAGCTGCATAGAGACAGACAACCATTCACACCTATGGGTAATTTAGTGTAGCTAGTCAAGCTAAACTACAAGCTTTTGGACAGTGGGAGGAAACCAGAGAACCCAGAGGAAACCACACAAACACAGACACTTCTGCAAACCAAACCCAGGATCTTCCTGCTGCACAGAGACGACCCAGGACCCCACTCCAGATTTTGAACATTTAATTTATTTTATTCGCTAGCTGCCGTTTAGCAACCCTTGCTATTAGTAAACTTCCACCTGGTACCTAACCATGGAGAAGACACAAAGACAAGCACAAGAAAAATGCCAATGGTTCAAAATGAAGACTTGATACAGCTGAGTGTAGTGATGCAGTCGAGATATTTTTTCTTTTTTTGGAGAGTAAAGCAATCCAGGGGTGCCCAAAGTTGGTCTTGGAGGACTCCACTCCGCTCCTCAAACAGGCCTGAACCTGGTAGTTGAGTTAATCCAGGTGTTGTTGATCAGGGAAATCACCAAACTGTGATGGTGACCTCCCAAAATGAGGGGACACATCACCCAGGGGTACACAATACAGAGGTATTCACATACGCTCAAAATTTAAATACTGATAGAAAAGGTACAGGAATGTTACAAAGACAGCCATGCGCTATAAACCACCAACCTCAGGCACCCAATCTACCGCCATATTGGCTTTATGGCTACAGCACTAAGCTTGTCCAGGACTGAGGCGTCTTCCTTCTAAAGACAGAAGCCCAGAGGACACTTACGGACAGAGAGGTCATCTAACACACCATCAGCATCAGGAATGACTAATTAAGCGTATTGAACAACAGTCAAACCCCGTTATCACACCCCCGTTATCTTGCCAATATCGCCAATGAAAGGCCTCAGGCCCATTTACCCCCATTACGATAGCTCGCCAACCCCACCTCTCGCCAAATTTAGAGCCCAGACCAATAAGGTTTGACTGTATATCTTTTGATCTTTTCACCCCCTTCTTTCTCTCTCTAACCATTTATCTCCATCACCTTATCTCGTTCTCTTTCAGCCTCTTCCGCTCTTTCACTAATTGCTGTGCCACTCGAGTGTAAAGTGACAGGCTTTGAGCAGACCACCTTCAGAAATGAAGGACATCCTGGAGATGGTTCTGGTCATCAAACAAGGTTGCAGAAGCAAAGCCCACATTCAGAAGATGATCTGTTCATCAGAAGGGTCAGCTTTATGGGTCCACTGCATGTGGGTTGGACTAGTACAAGTGTAGTACATATGACCATGTCAATGCAATGTTGGGAGAGGTCCACCACCTCATGGCCACGTGATCTAATTGTAAACTGTAAATCAATTGTTGCAATGACAAAGTTACTTGAAGCCCATTGACCTGGATACACCACAATGCTGACTCTCCAATTCCAACCTAGGCCAAGGTGATGAATTGGGTAGCTGACCAAATCCGTCTAATAAGACTAGCCTTAGCTAATTAGACTAACATGTGGATGTTGCTACATCCCCTGGCTGGCTTTTCTAGCTTGGCTGTTGTAGTAAGGTCTCCTCATCTCCTCATTCTATACCCATAAACTGAAACAACACTATGTATCTTTCCATCTGCCTATTATCACTGAGTGAAGCTGCTGCTCATTCATTCACCCTGGTTGACCATCATCATGGCCCACCTGTACACTAGGAACTCCTGCCCTTCCATTCAGCCTGTTCTACTATCTCTGAGGTCTCCAATCAGCTTGTACTTTCAACCAGATCATCCATAGTTGGAGCCTACTGCTCATCGATGATCAGAGAACTATGGAAAAGTGCGTCATATGCTACCCACACCACCTAGCCAAAACTGGACCTGTGATTCATGTTTTTAACTGATCTCACCTTCATATTTATTATTATTTGTTGTTCCCAGCAGGATGGGTTCCCCTTCTGAGTCTGGGTTCCTCCCAAGGTTTCACTTGATTACATGTTAATGTCCATGACCCACTGGTACTTGTTACCATCAGCCCTGTAGTGAACCACTGGAGAACCGAGCTTGTTCATTAGTAGACCTCCAGCACCGAACGTGTTCGAAACGACACCAGCACTGTTACTCAAAACTCCCGGTGATCCTGTAGGTCCCGGCAGGTCAAATGGGGGGGTGTGTGTGTGTGTGTAAGGAGGGTACACTCCGATCCCACCCGAACAAGCCTCGCTTGTTCGTTGCTGCCTGTGAAATCAGTTGCGCTGTAGCGGAAGGGGGTCATCCTGTCCATCAACAGGTTGAACGATCTTCTGTGTGTCCTTCTTCACATACGCTCACGTTCTAATGGAGGCAATTAGAGCAGTCAGGCTGTGTGTGTGTGTGTGTGTGTGTGTGTGTGTGTGTGTGTGTGTGTGCTGTGATGCGTTAATGACTGGGCCCAGTTAGGGGCCTAGAACCCAGGCACGCACACACAGCGAGAGAGAGGGAAGAGTGCATCTGTCTTTATCTGTCTGAGGGTGAAGTAATTACACTTACATGGTGTAATAGTTTGTGTGTGTGCGTGTGTGTGTCCATTTTTCCCAGATTTTTTCTCAAATACAGTGCTGTGCAAATGTCTTTTATGTTTGTTCCCATTTTTCTCAGCAGTGAGTGTCTTTCTGCAGCAAAAGTATAAGTTCATTAGAAAAAATGCGAACAAACAAAAAGATATACAAATCAAAATGAGTTTTGTGTGTAGAAAGTAGTTGATGTGTGTTGGGACATTACTCAGTGTCTCCAGACATTACATGTGTGTGAAACTCACAAAAAACTTGATTTAACTTGAGCCCAAACCAGGGATTTGATGGTTCCTACAAATAATTCCAGCTTCCACCAGGAGAACTATGGAAATGGGAACCCAACACATTGACAAACATGTTCTGTTCATAGTATTAATTCAATTTGTATTTATTGTAATATTAATGATCTGAAAAGAAAAACATTTGCTGCCTCTAAACTACTCTTACATATACATTTCTCAGGGGTTGTAGACTTTTGCAGAGTACTGTATTTTCTGTAAATATAAACTTTTAATAATTTTGTTAGAGACGCACTGATCTCCAAAAGCAGAGGAAATCCAAAAATGTTATTTAATATTATCCATAACATAATTACACCTGTGAAACCCTACTGTCTCATCTGATCTGGACTGTGAACATTTTCTTTCTTTCTTTATTGGGAAAGTCTCTCAGATTAGGAACAACATCCCACAATCAGTGGTCTCTGTCTATTCCTGATCCAGTTCAACCTGTAATTTTAGATAATTTTACTGCTGTTTCCTTGGCTGAACAATATTTGGCGCAATGAAAATATCTGTTTCTCTGTTCTGTTTAGATATTTTGCCAGTATCCTTGTTTAAAGAGGTTTTTAGGACCATCGGCTCCAGTATACCCACCATAGTAAACGCATCACTTCAGGTCAGATTCCAGTTTACTTCAAGAATGCTGTCATTCATCCTCTTCTAAAAAAGCCTAGTCTAGATCCGTCTTTTCCAGGCAGTTATAGACCCATTTCCAAACTGCCGTTCCTCACAAAAATTATTGAGAAGATTGTTGCTAAGCAGCTGTTTGCAGCTTTGGATAATCACAGCCTTCTAGACAAATTTCAGTCTGGTTTCCATAAAAATCATTCAACGAGACTGCTCTTCTCAGAGTTTCAAATGAAATACTGATTCAAAATGACACTCGACACTGTTCCGTCATACTAATGCTGGATCTAACATCGGCTTTTGATACAGTTGATCACCAGATCCTGATTGACAGGTTGCGGTATTGGGCTGGTATATCAGGGACAGCACTCGAGTGGTTTAGGTCATATCTGTCGGAACGCACTTTCTGTGTGGCTGCCTCAATGCACAGGTCCTCTTTGGGCCTTTTTCAGTTTGCCGTGCCTCAGGGTTCTGTATTGGGGCCACTACTATTTCTAGTCTACATGCTACCCCTACAGCACATTTTGAAGAATTTTAGTGAAGTTTCTTACCACTGTTGTGCTGATGACATTCAGTTGTACATTTCTTTTAAGCCTCATGAGGCATCTAAACTGAATTTACTGCATAAATGCTTAGATACTGTAAAAAGCTGGATGACTAAACATTTTCTACAATTAAATAATATAATAATAATAGAAACTCTTGGTCCATTAGCCTCATGTGTAAAACTCTCCATCAAGAACCTTGGAGTGATTTTTGATTCTGACATTACTCTGGACGGCCACATTCAATCTCTGGGAAACTCATGCTTTTATCAATTACGAAACATTGCAAAACTGCGAAATATGTTTCCAGAGCAGAACTGGAAATGGTTATCCATCCTTTTGTGTCATCAAGGTTGGATTATTGTAATTCATTGTTCACCTGCCTGAATAAAGCGTCAGTGGATCGGCTACACTGCTCCATGTGTGCACGTGTGATGGGTTAAATGCAGAGACACATTGTGGTGCACTGTCTGCTGTGGTGTGTTCACAATGACAATTATTCACTTCACTTATTTGGTTTTATTTCGCCATTTGCAAATTTGACATAGTTTGAAAAACTATAAAGTAAAAACATGTCAAACAGTCTGGCATAACCTCGCCCTGCTAACGGAAGCACCAGCTTGTTTTCAAAGTTGTCCCACTAACCACCGGGTCTTGTCTAAAACGCTCAGGTGTGTAGCCACATTCTAAGTTCATGCTGACGCCTGTTTTCTATGATGGAGGAAAAGTAACTGCGTCTATTTGTAAGCATGTAAAACATGCTAATAGCAAAGTTACGAGTGACAGTATTTGTGCTTTTGCAGAAAATGGCCTTGCTTGTGATGTGGAAAGTCCCTGTTTTCCTTGTCCAAAATCTTCATTTTCATGACAAAACTCAAAAAAACACACTCCACAAGACCTGCTGTTCTAGAAATGTTCCTCACCCTCTGATCCTTATGCGCCTACTTCCAGCACACCAACTTCAAGAACTGACTGTTCAATGACAGGTGCCATTGTAATGAAATAACTAGAGAGTCAATGTTATTCACTTCACCTTTCAGTGGTGTTAATGTTATGGCTGATTGGTGTATAAATAACGCAAACCTTTTCTAGTCTGTTTTGTGTCAGGACTTTTATCTTGTAGTATTTGAGAACTTCCATTGCTTCCTAGGCAAACATATGAAAAATGCCTGCAGGAACAGAACTGTTTTCATTAATAATGACATTTTTCACGCAGAGATTGTAATTAATTTTGGATGAATATCTTGAAAAACACTTTCTTGCAGATTCTTTTCTCTGTAAACATTGCATCACACTCTATGGAAACACTATTCCTCCACACACACCTGTGTATGCATTTATATTATAATTTGAAATAATCAGACTGCACTGGGTAAAATATGAGACACATTCAGTCCAATCACTGCAAGGTCAGAGAATTATATTACTATACCCCACCCACCATGACCCCCTCCTTTACATTGCTGACCCGTTGCCCGGCCAGGGTGGTCCATACACCCAGGAGAAGCTGGTTAAGGGGCCGGAGGTACGGGACCCTGAAAAGGAGGCCGGGGGAACCCGATAGCGGCCGGGGCAGCGGGGTCTGCAGCTCTGGGTATTGAAGGAAGGATTATAGAGGCCAGACTGAAGAGAGAGGAGGGCAGAGAGCGAGTCTACGCAGCGGGGGAGAGACACAGAGAGAGAGAGAGAGAGAGAGAGAGAGAGAGAGAGAGAGAGAGAGAGATTCACAGCCAAGAGGCATAAATGAAGCAGCAGTTACGGTCAAGCAACAGA
>JBBIGC010000001.1:37668755-37679167 GCA_037576955.1 Lepidarchus adonis
ATATATATATATAGTTACATTACATACAGATCTTATTAGGAAGGAAGGCACGGTGTTAGATCATTGTCGGATAATACCGGAGACATATGTTACACTGTATTGTACACTATATGTAACACTATGTTATGAAACCCGACTAATAAGAGAATTTTGTGAGCAGTACATTTGAAACCTTGCTTAGTTAAACAGTGGGGATTAGTGAACGGTTATTTTGCTACCATAGTTAGGGTCAGCTTGTCCCGGTAGAGCAGGGGTCACTAATCTTGTGCTGGTGTGGCTGCAGGTTTTCACTAAAAATAAGCAGAAGCCGTTCAGTTGGTCTCAAACATCTGATCAATTAGATGAGCTGAGTTTCTGCTTGGCTGGAATGAAAACCTGCAGCCACACCTGACCTTTCTTTGTGCACAAGATTGATTATCCCCTGCCTTATATGGAAAGGGTCACAGTACAAAGTTATTCTTATTATTTTCATCACTTTTTAATTTTGTAAGGAGTGGTCTCTACAGGATAATAATGCCACAGGATAAGAGGGGTCTGATGAGTTTAAAAAAAAATATAGACACATCACAAACTCCAGTCACCACAGCTCAAAGCAGGTATGTACCATGACAGGTTTTGGACTGACATGGTGAAGTGCACTGTGGGGGTGGGTGATATGGCAAAAATATCACGCCATGATACTTTGAGATTTTTTTTTTAAATACACGATATGCCATGATATATATATAAGTTGGAACAAATGAAAAAGCCAGCTGGGCCATAAATAAAGTATAATGAGTAGAAATGATTCTTATTCTGCATTTCTCACATTTATGAAATTAATGATACTCTCTGTAAAAACGAAAGTTTAAGTACTGAGGATATCACAAAATGCTAAAAAAAAATAAAATCATATTTTGGTCACAATTATTATGATAACAATAAATTTCACCATATTGCTCTTCACTAGTACATTCTCCACACAGTTACCCTTCACAGACTGAGGGAACATCTTTTAGAAGAATGGTGTTCAGTACCTCTCGTACACTTCATTTTTGAAAAGGGCTCTTTAAATATATGTACACCGTTTTCTCTCCACAGAACTGTGCGCAGGCCGAAAGTGAAGCAGAGGGAAGACTATGACAGTGATGATCCTGCTTACTATAAGAATGAAGAAGTCCCAGATAAGGTGCATAACTTTACCTGCTCTTCATGAGTCAATCTGTTTCACTGCTGATCTATATTTGCAATATGTATTTCTTTCATCAGAAATCATCCAAGTTTGTGGAGGATAAGGTAGATGAATTCCACAGGGAAAAGATCTCGGTGAGTTACTGCTCTCTCATTCATAAGGGGTCGGTTACTAGGGGTAGGAAAAATGCTTTTAAATTAGTTTATATTTATACATTATATTAAAATGCATTTTACGAATGTATTCATTGACCATTGAATGGTCAATGAATACATTGGAATGTCTGTATTTATTTTAATACTTATTATAGTAGTATATAATACAAATTAGGTTAACAAATTAACATTTTTGTTTTTATTGAATTTTAAGAAAAATCTGAACTTTTCTGTAAATGCCGTCTGTATATAAACTTCATAGTGTCAAGTAGCTGATCTATTTTGTTTATACATTTTTGTTTGATCTGTTTAATTTCATTTCTAATGTAGATGACTTGATATATCTTATACGTATCAAATTATCAAATACTGTGATGTTGTATGTTATTATTATTTTTTTTATGGCAAATTTCAAAATATTTCAATTGTAATTGAGAGAGACTCCTGAATTTGACAATCACTGAAATCATCTTTTTCTGTAGAAACTTTTGGCTGATGGTGTGCAAGAAGGCAGTGATCAGGAAGATGATGCAGATGAGGTAATTAGATCATGTGCTGTTTCTGTGCTGTCCCTTTGATAATACATTCATAACGGTTCATCCCATCTTAGTGCAATCAATAAAATGAGGAAGGTAAATACTAATACAAATGATAATTTGTCTAAATGATGACATTCTGTGTAATTACTTTGGACAGACATCTAACCTGATTGTTTTTTATATGTAGAATAGAGAATGTAGCCTTTTTTGTTCAATAATACATTCTTAAATAGTTACATATTGGCATGTTTGCAAAACGGAGTGTCTGTTTAATACTTCATTGTTAAAGAATGGGCCTGAATCCTGGCATTAGTCTAGATTAGTTCAGGTGACCGTGCCTCTTTTATTCCATTGTAACACTGGTGTAATGAAGAACTCTAATAGTTCTAGTGTGTGATCAATAGATAGTATATCACTAAATATTAAAGTGTTCTTACAAAATGAGCGAACAGCATTTTTTCTTAGATTAAATGGGATTTTTGCACAAAAATCTTTGGTACTTGTCCAGTCTAGGTAGATCTGGAAGAACATTCACATAGTTAATCATAATTTAAGATATGTATAGCCATGTTTAGTGATCATTCGTGTACTTTTCAGGAAGAAGTAATGCAACTGTCACTTGAAGAGTCTGATGATGATGAGGAAGAGGAAGGTGGCAGTGATGAGCAAGAAGAGACTGATATGGAGAGTGACTTAGAAGGGAGAAGAGATGATGGTAATTAAAAAATAATCATAGTTCATTCCTTTATGGCACCTAATTTTAATAACTTTTTTATTTCTTGATTCATTTTAAGAAGTATTTTGATCAAAACTGATTTTTCCTGTTTTAAAAGCTCTTCCAAATGAGATGGCCTGGGGGAAAAAGAAGAACATGTTCTATGATTCTGACCGCACTTCTGCAAGTATGAATCTTATTCATTATATGATAAATATTATATTGTCACTGGTAACTGTCAATACTATTACAATATGCTGTCTATCCTGGCCAGGATGCTGTTGCATTATGTACAGCAGTGCTCATAAGTTTACATACAAAATGTATAATTGTTTAACCATTTTTCACAGGATATGAATGATAACAACTTTTTTTCATTCATGGTTAGTGTTTGGCTGAAGCCATTTATTATCAATCAACTGTTTGTACTCTTTTTAACTCATAATTCCAATACAAACTACCCAAATGACCCTGGTCAAAAGTTTAAACACCCCAGTTCTTAATACCATATATTGCCCCCTTTAACATTAATGACAGCTTGAAGTCTTTTGTGGTAGTTGTGGATCAGGCTCTTTATCTTCTCAGATGGTACATCTGCCTCTTCTTGCTGCAGTTCCTAAATTCTTGGGCTCTTGCATTAACTGCATGTTTGATAATCTCCCCAGTTTGGCTCAGTGATCTTGATGTCAGGACTGAAATGGCCACTGCAGAACCTTTATTTTGCTGTAGCCAATGACAGGTCAACTTGGCCTTGTGTTTTGGATCATTGTCATGTTGGAATGTCCAAGTACGTCCCATGCACAGCTTCCAGGCTGATGAGTGCAAATTTTCTCCAATATTTTTGATAACCTACTGCATTCATCTTGCAATTAATTCTGACCACATTTCCTGTGCCTTTGTAGCTCACACATCCCCAAAACATCAGCGATCCACCACCGTGTTTCACAGCAGGAATGATGCAATTTTCCACTTCTTAATTAACACTGCTGATTGGCTTTCTCAATTCCTTTGATATTTTCTTATATCCCTTTCCTATTTTATAGAGTTCAACTACCTTTTCCCACAGGTTCTTTGACAATTCTTTTGTTTTCCCCATGACTTAGAATATAAAATCAGTGCAACACTGGATGAAAGATGTAAGGGTCTGTCAGAAACTCATTGACCTTTTACACACACCCACTAATTACAAGCAAACTGATCCCAGGTGAAGATGGTTCCTTCAATAGCTATTCAATTCTGTTTGTGTCGAGTTGTGTGCATGTTATTAGGCCAAATCACCAGGGTATGTAAACTTTTGATCAGGGTCATTTGGGTAAATACAGACAATAAATGGCTTCAGTCAAACACTAACCATGAGTGAAAGACAAGTTTTTGTGTTATCATTCATATTCTCTGACAAATGGACAAAAAAGCACAAATTCTGTTAGGGTATGTAAACTTATGAGCATAACTGTATCATTATTTTCATATAATCATTATTTAAATGTGAAACAAATTAGGAGGGACAATAACAAATAATGTACAAGAAATGCTTTAAAACATCTACAGTACTATGTGGGTAAAACATATATAAATGTGTTTTGTTCTGTGAGAGAGCGCTAGGAGAATTGTAAATATTTGTTATCATTATGCAGATTGCCAACTAATCACTGCTGATTTGTAGAGAAGGAGCTTTTTAATATGTTTTTTAAATGAGTAATTAATTTTAATTTTGTTATCATAAAAGCCTTACAGTACACAAAGCTAATGAATGAGTCATATACACTAATGATGATCAGTCTAAAGAAAAAAAATAATGCATTTGATTTCTATTTGCATTCAGAGGGAAAGTCACTGGAAGAGATGGAGGCAGAGGATAAAGAAGAAGAAGAGGAAGCCAAAAACATTCAGAGACGACTAGCAGCCAACCTGAGTGAGGAAGACTATGATCTTAACCTGCTTCAGGTACATTTACAAATCTAGAACACACAGGATTAATCTCCACAGTGCTTTAACCTCCTGTTATGGTAGTCTTTATGAACTCTTTTACAAATGTTGTTGCTTGGAATAATAGACTAAACTTCTAAATATAGATCAAAATACCAACATAAAGAAAGTGAATAAGTTATTTAGACCAGCCATAAGGCAAACACCTGGAAGATGTTAAATTACAACATCTGCATACACTGCTTAAGATGCACATAGTATTTTTCTATTGGTACAACAGTAGTCACCACTGTAAATCTTTATAATTAGCACAATTATTCTTTGTTTTTTACTCCTACATTTGTTATTATGAATTTTTTTCTTTTGAATTACTGCTGTGCCAAAAACATATTCAGTCTTAGACCATTTTTCCTCCTTTACTATGATTTTGATGGCTCATTCCATTGTGGATCGTAGTGTATTCATCAGTATTATCTCTGCGGTCCATCAGGAGTTTGCAGTAGAGACTGAGTCTGAAAAGACCGAAGATGGAAAGAAAGAGCAGAGGATTGAGAAAGACCTAAACACAATGTCGCAGAAGGAAAAGCTCAAACTACTGAAGAAGGAATCTCCAGAGTTACTAGAGCTCATTCATGACTTCAAGGCTAAGGTACTCTAGAGCTTTTTCATTTGCCATATGTTACGATTTTTGCCCAGCTACTCTGTTAGCTCCACCCACCTTTCAAGTTTGTTATACAGGTGTACAATTACAGGTTGTATCCAATCTGATGCACAGGTTATCAGCTAAATGGAACTGTACCATGTTCATCCCTGGCCGACACAAAATCAAAGCCAACAGCAGCTCTCTGGTTAGAAGCTGACCATTGGTGAAAAACAGGATAGTAAACCCAAACTATGCATCTACAAAGCTGTTATAAAAATTATATATTTTTTTGTTCTTTGTGGTTTTAAGCTGACAGAACTCCGAGATGAGATACAGCCACTTGTACAGATGGTAAAAGACGGACAGATTCCAGCAGGAAAGGTGAGCAAATCTCTCAAGCCAAAGTTAAGCAAAGGTTGTGCATGTTAAAGGGATTGAATCGCTCTCTAATGGCTGTATCTTTCACTCTGAATATTTCTGCTCTTACAAAGTACGCTTTTCTTCCATAGGGGGCAAATTATCTTATAACCAAGCAGCAACTTTATCTCAAGTAAGAGTCCCTCTAGGCATTTGTGTAGAGGTTTACCAGATGATTAGCAGCTTTAATAATATAAATATTTCATCTGTTCTTCTTTTTTTGCACAGTTATTGCACCAACATCAGTTTTTACCTGCTGTTAAAGGCCAAGCGAATTCCAGCACACAATCATCCAGTGATCGAGAGATTGGTGACATATAGAAATGTAAGCAAAGCTCATTGTTTTTCACAGTTTGTCTGATATATCTTAAGTTTGGGAATCAGACTCTGTATCAATGGTTCTTAAATATTTTATTAACATATTTGATATTTTTGATTTTATTCACCTCAAGTGTTCAGTCTTGTGTAAACACAGATACATAATCTTCATATAAATGGACCACTTTTGAGCACCAATGCATAAGCTTGAGGTTACAGTGCCAAAACCACTGAACTCCAGCAATGGGACGAGTTGATGATGCATAACTACTTCAACATCAGTATCTGACATCACTTCTACTTGTGGCTGAATGCAATCAAATCCTTACAGCAATGTTCCAACATCTAGTTAAAACTTTTCCCTGAAGATGCTGTTACTGCATCAAAGGGGGAAATCGCCTTTGTAATACATACATATGATATACACATATAATACGTATATGTGCTGTAAATGTCACATTGATTTATACAGATTATGATTTATGTTTTTCATAGTTGATAAATGAACTGGGAACTGTTGATGCCAAACTTGCACCTCAACTGCGGCAACTGCTTTCTGAAAATGAGCAAGAGAATGCAGTTAAAAGATCAGCCAACAGCAAACAGACCAACAAGGTATACATTTTACAAGCCAACATTTAAGATATCCACAGCTAGATTTCCACTGGCACATTTCAGACATTTTGAATACAATGAAAATGTGTTTCTGTTTACTGTCAAGAATTTCAAGCATATTACAACTTGTTATACCCAAGTTTTTGGCCTGGCTGATTTAGCTATTGCCTATTGCCAAGAGTGAATAAAATGTGCAAAATACAGAGAATTAATTAATATTGGGCACGCTTTTATAACCTATATTTCTGCTCTTCATCACAATGATGGATTTAGTGATTCTCATGATTTTTTTTTCATTGTAATAATATCTGTTATGAAATATTTGATATATTTGAGTCATTTTAATGTTTTTTAACGAACCATTCCAAATTTAATAGGAAACATTTTCTGGTCTTTTCCTCAGTTTAGTTCTCCTACGCTGCTGCTGCATTATGTGTCTTGTGGTTGTTTGGTTCTAGGAAATTCTTGCACATGACAACAGATGAATGCATAACTACATTAAAAAACATGTAAAGTTTTTAGTTGAACTGAGAAAGGTTTGGTTGATATTTGTAAAATTTTATTTTGATCTCCTAAATCAAACTTTTCAAAATGTTAATGGAAAGCCCATACTGAGTACTGGTCCTCGTGTGTGACTGTAGGTATCAAACACACCTGCTGTGGAGGAAGCAGTGGAGTCCGACTCGGATGAAGAAACAGCCCTGCTCTTCTATAAAGGCTTTGAGGAGAGGATGAAACTAAAGAGAAAGAACAAGGAACTGCTGAAGGATGGGTGAGAATGGTTATAATAAAATCATAATACTAATTATATAGTGCCTTTCACGAACCCGAGGTTGATTTACATAGTGAGGGGGGAATAAGGATTATATAGAACATATCCACATAATGCAAGATTCAAAACAAATTGCGTGATTGCTTGAGGTTTAAGACGTGAAATATTTCAGGAGATTGTTTAAGAGGTATGTTGGCCAGATGCTAAAGCAGTGCCATTGCATCTGTCTCTCCAAGTCATTTTCAGCCACTAAAAACCCTCCCCAGACCTGTGATTGCACTGTTCGTCTTGATCTGTGTATGGGGAGGAGCCTGTGATCTTAAACGGTCGTCGTTTACCATATTACTACAATCCACTGCATTTTAAATGTACAGTTTAGGATTTTAACACAGTTGATTAACACAGACACAGGAAATTAATCATCTTGTAAACATTGATTTCCAGTGTGAATGAAGGAAGAGCTTTTAAATTGATTTTTAAAATGTTTAATAAAACAGAAAAAAACAGCTAGTTGTTGAATATGGGTTGATTTGCATATTACTCACATTTCAATTTGAGTAAACAGAGACGCATTTGAACCCAGTGTGCTAAAATCTTATCATATTACAATCCACATACTGTTTGTAAGAAATTATCAGGTGTAAACGGGGTTAAAAGCTTTTTTTCTATTAACTGTGGTTTTTCTTTTTACTCTGGCACATCAGAGTAACTTGTCTCATTGTAGCAAGGTCTGTGAGGCCAGCCTTAAAACAAGGCATTATGTAGTCAATTGATTTTCCAAACACATTTTTTTATACTGGTAAAATACATAGACCCCACATTACACTACCCCACATACTGCCACCACTTAGTGTGGGCATCGCTGCTCACCGGTTGTTCATTTCTCTTCCACATTTAATTTTAAGCCCACCCTGGACGGCTTAAATTAATCATTCTTTTCGTTGAATTTTACATTACCATTTTCACCTTCAATGCAATATACTTTTTAATGAATATACTTAATGATTGTGATGACACAGGGGATATTATATAAATCTTTTTACAGGCTTTTGTGGTAGCAGTCATGTTTGTGTTGTACAAAACTCTCTTTTCTTTTGAATAGAAGAGAAAAATGAGCTGAATTGCACCACATACTATTGTGATTTCAGTGTGGCTGACTGGTGACACATTGTCTACAAATTGTGAACATGTGGCTAAATCCATATACTAGTCCCATGAATTGATCAAGTGAAAAGGAGATCCTATTTTGCAATATTCAGGTAACTGCTGTCATTGTAGCTGGTACAGACTATCATTGGGAATGTTAAATTTCTTGCCTTGTTGCCGGTGGTTAATTTTAGCAGTTCTTGTAGAACTAGTGTTCACGCTATGCCCAGTCTGTACTGTCCATCATTGAAATCTAATCAGCGCTTTGAATTGCATTTGCAATGAAGTCGTGTAGATCTGCCCATGTACATTGACTTTTTCTATCCTGATTGCTCAGGACAATGAGGCTCAAGACAGAGCATTTACATGGGAATCTTCAACATTCAGTGGTAGAAAGTAACCTAGTTCAGTAAGGGTTAAAGACCGGTTAGAAGCATTATTTATGACTTGTTTTTGTAAAGTACACAAATATAAGTGAATGTCATGGGGCCAAATGAAAAATGTAGTATATGGCCCTTCTGCAAGCATTAATTACTATGATTGCATTTATCTGCAGGTTAATCATGGACAAGGAGACCTTGGAGGAAGAGCCAGTGATGGATGGAGATGCTAAAAGAGGCATTACTTACCAGGTACAGTTAACATGGAGAGAAGGCCTCATTTTGGAAAAGGCTGATAAGGGCAAGGCAGCTCTGCTTTGACAGACAGCAGATCCAAGTAGTTACCAGAAGTAGCAGAAGGGAAAGTGAATTTTCCTTCTTAATCACCCGCAACCCTGAGCATCCCTAACAGTCAGTCAGTCTCTCTCTCTCTCTCTCTCTCTCTCTCTCTCTCTGTCTCTCTCTCTCTCCCTCTCTCTGTGTGAATTGATTAATTAAATTTTTAACTCTTATCAGACTTTTTTTCTGGAAGCCTTAAATAGTTTTATTTAGCTCTTGGCATGATGATACAATACACTTTAACAGCAAAGAGAACACCAGGCCGTAGATGTCAGTTTAAAATGACAGGTTCCACACGCAGGAGAGTCTGATCAGTGGTACCTTATCTGGAACACTCAATACAAATTTTATAAACTTGAAGGTGTAATAAATGTAAAATACTTACTTTTTACATGGGACTGTTTTTGTTCATTTAATTTAGGAAAATGAGTACAAAATATCAAAAAGAAAAAAGACTGTGTGCGTGTATATATGTATGTGTGTGTGTGTATGTGTTTATGTATTATATAGTCATTTGGAATATGTTATTAGATAGTTATGCTGGAATTTATCAACCTAAACTAGCTGCGTAGTATACTTTGTTCTTATTCTGTGAAAGCGGTGGTTGTTTTTCATAATTATATCTTTATTTATTTATTTATTTATTTTTACTTTAACAGATGGCCAAGAACAAAGGACTCACTCCAAAGAGGAAGAAGATTGATCGTAACCCACGAGTCAAACACAGAGAGAAGTACAGAAGGGCTACTATTCGCAGGAAGGGACAGGTATTACTTAGAGCACATGGGTGAACACGACTCATGGATCTATTTGGGTATAATCACATCTAGTTCGACTGACTTAATCATACAGGTGCATCTAAAACAAATTAGAATATCATGAAAAAGTTCAATATTTCCTGACATTGAAATATGTCAAGCCTTTATATCTTAGAATTAGAATGGCTTCCAGATAATAAAACCCAAAATTCATTGTCTCAGAAAATTAGAATATTGTGAAAAAGTTGCAAAGTTGTGGTGTCGCACCCTAATCAGCTAATGAACTCAGAACCCAGCCTTTAAATGGTCTCAGTCTGGGTCAGGAGGCTACTCAATCATGGGGAAGATGCTGACTTGACAGATGTCCAGAAGACCGTCATTGACACCCTCCACAAAGAGTGGACTGAGGCTGGAGTCAGCGCATCATGAGTCACTATGCACAGATGAATCCTAGACATGGGCTACAAATGTCACATTCCTCGTGTCTCCACTCCTGAACCAGAGACAACGTCAGAAGC
>JBBIGC010000001.1:37685211-37710733 GCA_037576955.1 Lepidarchus adonis
CAGCAGCAAAAATCACACACAATAAATAAATAAAGCAAATGTTAAAAAAAGAGAAACACACAATAAAGAAACATTTATTGTGTGATGTGTGTGATTAAGAGCCTCACCTCCCAAATGTGAATCGTGATTCCACCAATCACATCGGTGATGTGTGTGTGGCGGGTGGGCCCTCGGATAGCGAGAGCTGTTTAACCCTCTGTGTACCAAGATGCATCATGTTAGACAATCACAGAGCACTATGCTTTTATTTGATCCAAATTATTGGTGAGGACAGTTCAGCAAATGCTAGATATTGGTGGGGATGCGCATTTCTGTACACTTGCATTATTGGGTCTTTCCCCCCTTTTCCAAAGAAGCTCTCGAACACTGACGGAGTACCATTTAGGCTTCATTAATGGCTATGTTATAAAAGCCAAAGTGAACTCGGACTTTACATTTAAATATGGTTAGGGCATCTCTCAGCCAAGCTTTCTCTGCTGTCTCCCAGTTGGAAAATTCCTCTTTAACTTTACGTTTCCTGCATTCATTTAAGCTGTGCCACCCGGAGGAGACATTATGTAATGTATTACATTAAGTAGTGACGCAGGTGGGTCAAATTGGCAAAGAATGTTTATTCATTAAAATATCTTTTTTTTTGTATGAATTATGATATCGTCTGAGCAAAAACAATGATATATCACCAAAACGATCAATTGTCCCACCCTTGGTCTGTATGTACATGTTTTTATAATCATGTTTTTTAATGTGTTTTTTTTGGGGGGGGGGGACATGAAGCAAATTTTACTCGCAAATTTAAAAGGTCAAAGCAGATAATTATGGCTGCTGAGGTAAATAAGTGACTTTAGGCATATACATTAAAGGTAAAGGTGTTTGCTTGTGTGTTTGTATAGACCACATTCTGGGACAAATTTCAGAATATACACCAGTAAACTGGGGTCAAATTAACAAACGGGGACAAAAACATACACACTTGGATTATCATTCAGTGATGTTCCACATGTTTAAAAATACAATCTGCTGCCAACAATCCTCACTTATTTTCAGTGACACTAGTTTTATGGTCCCAGGTTAATCAATGACTTATCACGATTGCCTCTTTACTTCCAGTGATATCCTCATGGTTACAGCATGTCCTTTTTAATCAGAGGGTCGCAGGTTCAAGTCCTAATCCATGTACCACCGAGGTACATTAGCAAGGTACCATCCAGCTACGCTGCTTCCTGGATGCTATTGATAGTTGCTTACTGCTCCATGTGTGGATGGGTTAAATACAGAGGTCACATTTCACTGTGATACGCATTATGTGATGAGGTGTGTTCACAATGACAAATCGATTAGTGACAGATTTAATTGCTCTGTTGTTTTTTTTTATATAAAATGTTAAAATGTTTAAAATCATTAAAGATTCAAAACATAATCCTTACAGTCAATATCTGGAAGAAACAAAAACAGTTTTTAAAAACTGATCATGGTTTTATTGTTATTTAATTGCCTAACCATTCTCATGTCAGTTAAATTTTATAAACACTGCCACAAGTGTTACAGGTCAATTTGGTGAAAAAAGCTTTTCAAGAAAAGTGTGAAATATGAGCCCTTTAAACACTCCTGTTCAAATAGACTCAAATGACAAAGCAGCACTTTTTCAGAACGCCACGTCTTACACGTAATCCAGCCAGTCGACATTGCTGTATAAACACTACCAAAAATACCCATGCACAATGCTGCACTTATTATATCATTAGTAATATATTAGGGTCATTATTTACACAAAACACTATTATCTTGGTACTAAGTTGCGTAATTAATATGACATGAATTTGTTTGCTCATACTGTCAAAAGACAATTTATGCTGGTCGAACATGGGGTAAACACTAAAGTAACTGATGCATGTGTACTTATACTGTGCTAAGAAAAATCCATATGACAAAATATTTATTTTCATAACATAATATATTGATTTCTAGCTCAAATTTTTTTTGTTTCTGTGGGGAAGAATCATGTTTTTGTGAAATACAATCATTTTTGTGTTCAGCTCTAGTCTTGGAGGGCTGGTGTCCAGCACAGTTTAATTAATTAATTAATTTAATTTAATTAAGTTGAACTTGCCTCAACACAAATTGCTCACTGATGTTGTTACCAGGTGGAATAGTGCACATGACCTGCTGGAGCACTTTTTATCACTATGTCAGTGTGCTCTATCAGTGTGTTTAATCATTAGCTAAAACCACACGAAATTAATTTGAAATTTAATTCTGAATGAGGTTGTTTTTACCAAATTTTAAAATTATTAATATGAGGTGATGCATTAAGACCACCCAGACCACACAGCATTCCAGCTCTGCTTTTACATATTCAGGGAACTATGGAGAATATAACAATATGCAAGGTATCGCAATGTAATCACAATATAATGTATTAATGATAATGTATACATAAATATAATGTATTGTTACCAATGCATCGTGATATGTATCGAATCCTTGCCAATACCCACCTCTAACTCAAATGTGAAGATTTGTTATCTTTAACCTGGGGGCTGGTTTGTGAAGACATGAGAAATGTATGATGGCAGTAAAGGGGTACATTTTTTGTGACGTGGGAGGAGGGAGCTTAACAATTTCGTCAACTATAGGGATTAGTTTCAATTGGAATGCACTGCTTAACAAGAGGGATGATTTTACCTGCTTATTACAGAAGGTCACCTGTCATCATGCAGAGCAGACTTTCCAGTTGTTCAGCATTTCTGTATCTCACAAATTTAAACAAAGTGAGAGGCATTTTCATTTTCATTTATGAGATGATGATTTAATTTTTTCTTAGCCCCACTGGTTAAAAATGTAGGGGTTCCTCGAGTTGGGTCAGAGTTCAGTTCCTCTGAGTGTAACGTAACGAATTTTGTAATGAATGTCTGATGTAAGTCTGAACTTGTGCATTTAATGATGTTGCAGAGGCTTTATTAAACATCACTGTGCTTTATTAATAGCAGTCAGCTACCATATATGACAGTAAATATGCACATTTCTTTTTCTTTTTAAGGCCAGTGATATAACCACAATTTTTCATAAGTTGAGTGTGACAGAAGTCGAGGGCCCCCTGTACATATATTCTTTTGGCAGCAATGTTTAACTCTATTTAGTTTAGTTTATTTTATTTTCAAGACATTTGTAAGTTGTGTTGTGCATGAAACGGAAAAATCTGCTATTAATAACTCTAAACAGTATTGTAGTAGGGGTACATTATGTGGATAAAATCTAGGAGAACTACCACTTCAGGAGCTCCTCCTACCTCAAATCTAACTCCCTGACCTACCTTGTTTATGAGGAACAGCTTTGTTTTCAGCCTTCTAGCTTGAAGCACAAAATGTCCAGAACTCCAGGCCAAGTTCTCACCACCATTATGTTCTTTATTAATGCTGAGGCTTGCACTGAGGGACGTCCTCATTTTTACTGAAGCTGAGTGTCAGAGGGAAGTAAGAGTTATCAATATGATAATGCAGTAAGTAAAAATAATTTTAAAACACAATAAAACCTAAATGATAGAAGGTAAAACCATAAAAGTTAGATATTAAAGCAGGTCTTGTATATTGAAGAAAATCAAAAACAATCCAAACAAACTATAATTTCAGATCATCAACTCAAATAATTATAAACAGAATAAAATGCTGTTCATCATTGATATTGGCATTTAAAACTGCGGTTAAAAAAAACAAACACTGATATTTCATAAAACTGCAGCATCCTTTAACAACCATGTTTTGGACTTGGGCATCTTGATCTATTACAGATGTTATTTCAATATTTCCATCTTCCAAACTGCTTTATCCATGTGGGGGCTGCAGGTAAGTTAGGGCCGATCCCTAAGCTCTCGAAGGAGAGCTTAAACACCAAGATTAAACCCAGGACCTTATTGCTGAGAAGCTACAGTGCTAACCACTGCACCATTATTTCAGTATTTTCAGTTATGTCACAGTGTGGCCTTTTGCACATACTGCACAACCAGTGTTAATAAAACCAGCAGTATTAAGTCTGAGAAGCATGTAATCTGTAACAGGCTCCACTCTCTCTTCCAGGCTCAGGAGCTATAATTGCTATTATTGTCATTGGCATCATAATCATCCTCACGATCATCCTGTTCATACTGAAGACGTACAACAGGTCAGTCCACATTCCATATAACGCAAACACAGTCAACTACTTCAGTCAAAGTATATTCCAGAATAAATAGACTATTTTTTAAAAATAGGTCAGTGCATTTAGTATGAAGACATTGGGTTCAGAAGAAGTTGAACTCCACCTTGAAATATACAGTCATTTGAAAAATATAGCACCCCCTACGAAAACCTGTGTGTTTTTATAGCATTCTTGGAACATATGGATATTTAATCTCAATTTTAACAATACTAGGAGAAGTAATACAACTAATCAAATAAAACTGAAGATAAAAATGTTTTTTTAATGTAATTCTACAAAAATATGATTTCTTGTGAGGAATAAATTAGGACAACCCCACCTTTTTACACACCCAATTAAAATGACTCAAATCACACACAGGTGTAGCAAATCGGGAGCACATGATTAGAATATCATTACTCAGCATTTTGAAGAAGGTTTGTCCTATTTAAACCACAGACATTTAGTTTGTTGAGCTCCTGACTGTTGAGCACCATGGTGAGATCAAAAGAGCTGCCTGATGCCTTCAGAAAGAAGATTGTAGCAGGTTTAAGGATATAAAAAGATCTCAAAAGAATTTGCACTCAGCTATTCTACTGTCCAGAAAATATTCTACAGTGGAGGACTTCCAGAACAACTGCCAACATGTCCAGGTCTGGTCATCGAAGCAAGTTCACCCCAAGAGCAGACCGCAAGATTCAAAAATACATCTCCAAAAATCCTAAAATGTGATCATGGGATCTACAGCAGACTCTTGCTACTGTTGATGTGAAAGTGCCTCTACAATCAGAAAGAGACTGAAGTACTAACTTGCATGGTAGGTGGGTAAGGAGGAAACCTTTGCTCTATAGGAGAAACATTAAGGCCAGACTGAAGTTTGAATTTCTGGAATAATGTTCTTTGGACAGATGAGTCTAAAATTGAATTATTTGGATGCCAGAACAAAAGACATATCTGGCGTAAATCAAATATGGAATTCCAGGAAAAGAACCTCATACCAACTGTGAAACATGGCGGTGGAAGTGTCATGGTTTGGAGATGCTTTGCTGCAGCAGGACCTGGCGAGATCACTATCATAAGATACACTATGAATTATAACCGTGTATCAGAGGGAGCTTGAGGAACATGTGACCATCTGTAAGAGCATTAAAGCTGAAGCGGAACTGGACCCTGCAACACGACAATGACCCTAAACATACCAGTGAATCCATAGAGGACTGAAGGCTGAACTCTCAGAAATGGAGAATCCTGGAGTGGCCGAGTCAAAGCTCATTGAGATGTTGTTGGGTGACTTGAAATGGGCTGTACAGGCAAGAAACCCCTCAAACATCTCATAGCTTAAGCAATTCTGCATTGAAGAGTGGGGCAAACTTGTCAAAGACTAGGAGAAGCTACAAGAAGCATCTCACTGTGGATATTTCAGCCAAAGAAGGTAACACTAGCTATTAGGAGGTAGAGTGTCTTAACATTTTCCTCCGTTAGAATACACATTGTTGTTATCTTTTGTTTAATTAATGAGGTTAATTATGTTGTTTACCTGCAATTAAATTACTTTGTGTCCCAGATATAAATAGGAACAAGATTAGACATCAATATGTGAACATTTTTAATAAAATGTGTATTTTAACCTTTTTCACATGATTGTATACATATAATTTTATTATATATGTATTTTTATATGTATGTATATAATACATGAATATGTAACCGCATATTTATTACAGTTTCTATATGTATGTATGTATGTATGTGAGACCTGTAAAACTACCATTTAAAAGCTAAATATTATTATTTAGTGTTAACCTGTTTTGTAGCTTATCTACTGCATATAGGAGACAATTTCTGATTTTTGCAATAATGAAGTTATTGTGTGTGAAACAGGAGGACGCATGCGGCGCGAATGCTTGGTGGAAGCTCCAGTAAACCTCGGAAAAACATGTCTAGTGTGACACACACGAACGTGGCAATGGCGAACATCAGAGCAAACTCTGGCCTGGGAAGTTTCATCCAGTCAACGGCTCCTTCGGAAAATGGATTCCACTTACCGCGCGTAGACCTGGGAAACGTGGACCAGAACACCACAGAGCAGTTCAGCACCACCAGCGGCTCGACTGTAGTCACAATACATGAAAATCCATCGGTTGAAAACACATAACCCAACCAGCAATAATCTCAACAGGCTCCATTAAGAAGATCTTGAGAAAAGAGAATGTACCAGAATGAACAAAGGCAAAAACATGGTGTTCCACGTATGGTCACTGGAGACCATCAAGAACCTTTCGGTCTATTTTGGCTCTGACAGTCCACTTATAAAGATGCTTTGGTACGCTGAAGGATCTTTGTATGAACCACTGGGCATCGGGGGTCAGTCTACCTAATGATTTCACAAGTGCCATGACTGATGGTTATGGAATATAGGGATGGGCAGATTGACACTTAAATATCAATGTATGGAAAAAATCACGATTCCTTTTGAGAATCGATCTTAAAAATATGAGTGCCACACGTATAATCTTATTCTATACATTAATGAAAGTCAATTCAGAACAGAGTTCAATTCACTAAATATCCTGATCCTGGTTTATTTACCACTAATGCAAAAACTTTAACATAAACTGTCCTGGTTTTTAATGAAGAAATCGTCCATTCTTTATGTGCGCAAGAAAACTTTTGAAAGTATTGGTTGAATGAAATGTGACTGAGTGAACAATGGTGTGTGCTGTTCTCCAGAACGAAGGGCAGAGCTGAGATCTTCAGCTGGACACAGAACTGGAGTAAAGCAGCTTGTATTGTTTACTATGAATTTTGCACATTGAAATGTTTGTGATATATTGTATAAATGGGAATTAATATTAAACAAATGCAACAATTTACTTGGTCTAGTGAATTACAGGACATTTTTGAATACTACAAGCTAAAGTTGGCCTATTGACCTGCCTTCCAGTCTTTTAAATAGGTCTCACCGTCTGAGTTTCAGTGCCCTCTGCAGGAAAAAAACAGTATTAAACATTTTCAATGAACCGGTTTAAATCTCAAAGGGGTTTATTCACAAAATAGATGCATAACAAAAAAATACAGCAGCACTTGTTCATATAAAAGGTCTCTTTGTATGTGAAAAATAACTTTTAGAGAACATAGTCAAGCTGCGCTGCTTTGCTCTATTCTAGTGCAACATGTTAACCAAAGCCACACAGGCACAAGATTGACTCGGACCAAACCGAAGTCTGCTCGCAATTAGCCTAAACATTTAAAAAATGCAGATAAAGAAAACATCCAAGTGCAAACATTCTAATATTGTACTGACCAAAGGCAACTCTGACAAATAGCGAAGCTTAAAGTCCTTTCAAGCTCTGATAAACCATTCTAAAAAAAATATTATTAAAAAAAATAATATTGCATGATTTCAATCATTTGCGGTACACAATACAATTTTTTTTTCTCAGTATTTTTAACTTAGTGCAATATGGGTCCATGTCAAATGGAGGCCACTGAACTCAAGAATGCATGGGATGCTAAAGATTCAAACTGGGTGTTGCATGTTTGGACTTTTAAGATAGTATTTTATCCTAAATTCATGATTGCTGTTAGCTGGAAAGGCTCCTTGTGTGTAATCCAGTCAAGTATTAAATACATCTCAGTCTCTAGCTCCACGTTTGGATCAGTCTTTTAGAGAATGCACATAAAGGATCAGTCTAGATCCAGTCTAGACTCAACGTCCCCAAAAACACTGTAGTCCCAAGGCCAACGCCAAACATTTTTTCTTATCCCAGGCCCAAGTTACCAGGAATTCATTCATGAGCTTAGTTCAGCTGCTCTGGGAGCTGGTAAAAATGTGAAGAGGGCCTCCCTAGGTCTGATTTAATTCAACACTGGTAGAGAGAGGATCATTTTAGCTCTCTCTCACCACTCTTAAGGAATAGTTCGATCAAAATCGGTGAAAAACGGAATGCGGTCTGCTATCCAAATCTTAACTACCAACTTCCATTCACCATTAGCCACATTTGTATGTCTTAACAAGCTCGCCCACTACAGCTACAGTGTTTATTGCAGGTTACTAAGAAGGAATGAAAAGCATTATATAACACAAATCTAGAAAGCATTATACAAATACTGCTACACTGTCCAAAAGTTTGCAGACATCCAGCTTTCTTCTGAAATCAAGGGTGTATATATAAAGGAAAGTTGTCCCCCTTTTACTGAAACAACCACCTCTGCTCTTCAGAAAAGCTACAAGAACATTGTTGTGGAGGATTGGTTGCACTCGAGCCATGATGGAGTAGAACTAATCACCCAACTCCTCCCCAAAGGTATTTCCACTCTAGAAAGATCAGTCAAATTGCCAAAGGGGGGTTTATTCTAGTTTTCTAACCTTCTTCTCCAAGACCAGGAATGGGAATCTACAGTCTTGCCAAAGGATCTTAAGCTTAAAGTAGCTGAACTGACTGGCTGAATACTTTTGGACAGTTTACCTACTATTTACTGTCAGACATGTTTGTCCAAACTATTCCTTGAAAATACAGTGCTGGTAAAGAGATATTGCTAAAATGTAAGAGTTAAAAAACAAAAAAAACCCACAAAAACAATTAGCAGTAGGCAAATCAAGTGCTCCTAACATGTATATACTGTAAGCCACTATTATTTGAAGCTTCAGTGTTTTTGGAGAACTGACCGCTAATTAGCCAGGGTGTCCTGTACAGAAGGCCTACATTTCATTTAACATTACTGGAGTGAACCAATTGCATGATTGTTATGGATGTTAGCTGGAGAACACCTCTGTCGCTTGCTTTTCTCGTGAAAGAGAACACTTTGGGTCACTTCTTTTCCACAGAAGCCTTCAGTGGACTGGATTACACCATCAGTGGTGTATCGGTCAAAAAGAATCAGTCTAAGCTGGTGCTTGGATTGGGGGGTGGGGGTACAAAACGTACACAAAAATAATTACCTGAGGAGAGAAAGATGCCATGATGACTAACAGAGTGCCATGGTCTCTCTACATACAAAACATCAAGGAAATAAATAAATCCATAAATACGTTTTCATGGAAAATCTACCAACCCCAAAAGGGGGGGAGGGGATTTGAGATTATTGGTGACGATTAAGTGCTGAATCACTTTGATCCAAGTATGACAGGCCACGTGCTTTTATCCATGTTAATGTAGTAATTATAAATCAGTGGTTCACAATACACTATGCATTTTCCAATGAGCTGAACAAGAACAAAAGTCTACAGTGTACAGGGTCCACAAGATCGGACGCAGCCGTACTAAGTGCTAGTTACGATTGTACATGTCAGCGTTTCATCACTTGATTTAAACCAGCGTTCAAGACTACAGCCATATGTATTCCAAGACATTTGTTTTTTGTTAGTTTTTTCTTTAAACAACAGAAATGAAGCTTATTAAATGTAGCCAGACTAATTTAACAGTTTTTTTGATTACGAGTTTACCTGTCAGCCTTCGAGACCTTGTCGTGTGCACTACGCATTGTAACGGGCAACGAGAGTAGGAAAGAAAAAACAGCTCAGGAAGGTAAATGAAGCACAAATAACAAAAGAAGCAGCATCGAGAAATGTATGAAATAGAAAAATAAATATCTGTCCGCTAAAAGGAGCCACATGCAAGATTAGACTGGGATTTTGCTTCCAATTTCTGTCGACAACAGCAATAATGAATATGTTCAGCGATTTATTGTATAACGAAATGTACAGAGCAACGGTAAGTGCTAAAATGATCATCCTGTGTTTGTAGTCTGGAGTAAAATTTACCGTCTTTGGGAAGAAGTTGTTTGATGATATTTGATGCTTGTCAAATTTGATTCGACTAATCCATGAAGATCTTACAAAGACCGATTCATAAAATGTAAATGAGGGAAAATCTTACGTGTGGCTCCTCTAAGTGCTGCTTTTATTTGGATTACAAGAAAAATATTACTTTTTTTAATGTTGACATGTAACCACTTTTTTTTTAATAATTTCTGTTTGTCTTTTATGATGCGAGAACACCGCGCCTTAAAACCTCCGACCCATAGCGCTGCGTGATTGGATCATGACTCCGAAGTCGCTGGGCGTGGCATCTCTTCTTATGCTCCGTTTGGCTGAGCTCCGCCTCCGGGGAGAAACTGCGGTCGGTCCTTAACCGAGTTCTGATAGGAGGGGAGGTTGTGGAGGCGGGGCTTATATCTAAAGCGCTGACAGGAGGAGAGGGGACAAAGTCTTGCCCTTCCTGTTCCTCCTGTTCTCCTCCTACTGTCCTGTCGCTTCGTTTCGGGATCCGGAAGCTCCCCCAGTTTTTTATGTGCTGCGCTGACGTTCCGTTGGCCAGCACCTTTCCCTGACTAGAACTCATTCTCCTTAGAGAACCATTGTACCTGGACTGCACTGCAACAGGACTTTTACCTCCGATTTCTTTGCCGTCGCCCTCCACCACACCCTCGCTCATGCCGTGATGATCCACCGTGCGGCTCTTCATGTCCTCTGTGATTTTTGACCCTGCCTTATGTTTCTCTCTCTCTGCCTGCGGCTGTACCCACACCATGCTCCTCCTCTTCCTCCTGCGCTCCTCCTGAGGGTGCTCGGTTTCGTTTCTCGTGTTTTCACTGCGTCTCCCACTGCTCCCAGAGTACATTCCTGCAACTGGGTCTGCTGCTTCGCTCCCTTGCACCCATTCAGCAGCGCAGCAGCCAGTGTCCAGGACCCCTTCGGACCCGGACAGCTTCCCCAGGATTGAAGTGTCCATCCTGGCCACCTTAGCTGCTTCCTCCCTTTCACTGTGCCCTCGCTTGGAGGCGCTGTGACGCAGGACGCCTTTTCTCTGAGACTGTTCTGTAGCACTGTTCTGTGCTGTATGACCTCTAAGGGGCTGTGGAGATGTAGACGCAGCACGGAAGTAGAACATAGCTTCTTCCAGTCGCCTGGTTGAAGATATACCTGAACAGGAAGACAGACAAGGCTCATAAATAAAAACCTGAGAACAAGCTTACAGCCATGGTAATGATGCTACCCAAAAATAGGCAATATTTATGTATTTTATCCTCAAAATGGAATATAAAGAAAAAACAAAATTATGTTTCTGGAGGTCTTACAGGAATCTTAGGTTTCAGCAAGTTAATTTAAGACTTTCTAACAACATTATGAATGAAACGTTCACACTTGTAAAAACGTAGAAAGGACATAAAAGTAAAAAAGTCAGAATTACAAAATAAATAAATTATCTCCTCACTGCACTCAAGAGGAAGGAGTCCCAGGAAATTGTGTAAGGTCCTACGGGTTTTCTGGAGAAAATAAGCTTATGATTTGTGTTTTTCTGATTTCTCATGCGACTTTGGTGCTTTTACACCAAATTTGACCAATGTGCAGTAGCTTCAATCGGATTTGAACTGGTTTTAATATTAAATACATCATCGTTCTCCAGCCAGCAGGTTAAACCTGCATTTACCCCCATACAGAGTAATGTAGACTTAAATAACTGGAGCTTAGAAAACCTTATGTAACAGATCTTAACCTATGGAGATCAATTTTAAGCAGACTGCAGTTTTCATCAGCCATGAGTCCCACTTTGGTCTCAGTTCTAGTCTTATTACAATTACACCTAGACTTCCGAGAGAACAAAACCAATTTACACCGTCCCATCAGAGAATTTTGAGCAAAACACAAATATTGACAAATAAAACCTAAACATAACTTTTTATGACCATAAATTCAGATTTTAGACTTTTTAAGGCTTGGCAAAAATCCTGCATATATTTTAAACATCTTGACAGCAGGCTTCTAAAGCGGTTATTCCACCAAAGTTACAACTTCTGTTGGACTCCATGACAAATAAATCCATATGTCTTTTCATGCATTATTATAGAATACTCAAATGCCCCCTACTGATGGTCAAATCTGACTGCAGTGTCCCGTCCTGTGTAGTAGGTGGCTCACCAGAGAGTCTTCCCTGCTCCAGCAGCCTGACGTGGTGATGAAATATCTGCTCCTGTACTCGACATACTGACCGCTTGATCTTCTCTCGACGGGTCACCATGTAGGTCAGGTTCCGCACCTGTGTCCCCACACACACACACAAAAAAATCCTTCTCATAGATCTCTTACCAGTAAAGCAGGTTTAGATAAACTGGCTAAATCAGGTCTGAAATGAAGTGCTACAGCAAGGTACAGAAGGGTTTTCAACTGGAACCGTCCAAAATCAATGCTTTATAAACGGAGCCTTGAGGATCAAGGAAATAAATAAATCCATAAATACGTTTTCATGGAAAATCTACCTACCCCAAAAGGGGGAGAAGGGGATTTGAGATTATTGGTGACAATTAAGTGCTGAATCACTTTGATTCAAGTAGGACAGGCCACATGCTTTTATCCATGATGTTAATGTAGTAATGATCAGTCAGTAGTTCACAATACACTACCCCCCCCCCCTAGAATTTCCTGGTAGATGCTGCATTGACTGTGGAATTCAGAAAACACAGTGGACAAACACCAACAGACCTGGGACCTGGATTTCCAAAGGATATGTACATTTACATTCATCTGAAACAAGGACTTTGGACTCTGAGCAACAGTCCAGTGCTGTTTCTTGGTGCACCTTTTCCAACCACACTTTTTCCATCCACTCAAATTTCTATGAATATGCTTGGATACAGCTCTGTGAACAACCAGCTTCTTTAGTAATGACCTTTTATGACTTACCCTCCTCAATCTCCCAGACTGAGACCATTTAAAAGTTCAGGAAACCTTTGCAGGCATTTTGAGTTAATTAGCTGATTAGGGTAAGACACCATGACTTTCCAAGATTGAACTTTTTTTCACAATATTCAAATTGTCTGAGACAGTGAATTTTGGGTTTGATTAACTTTAAGCCATAATAATCAAAAGTCCAAGAAAAAAAGGCTCGACATATTTCACTGTGTAATGAATTTATATATTATATGGAGTTCACTTTCTGAAAGGAATGTAATGAAATATTGAACTTTCACGATATTCAATTTTTTTTTTTTTTTAAATGTACCTGTACATTGGCCTACAAATCCCACATCTGTAAATCTCTATAAATGAAGCCATTTTTGAGTAGGCGGATTTAACAACACATCAACAAAATGTGTCATTTGAGTTGGAGAACTCAAATATTTGTATGAGTATGAATAATGTCTGTGGGACTTTGTTTGCTTTCTTTTTATCATTATTTTAATAAAAGGATTAGGTTGTATTTTTTTAACGAGACAAACCATAACTCCAGGTTGTAAAACCAAAAACAGAGACAAAAAGAGATTAGAACGTGATTATGCTAATGACTGTATAAATAAATTTCCAATAAGCATCAGGTCAAGAGTGGTACTCCTGAAATGAAGCGTGATGAAGTGATGAAGGTTTAGGGGGCTTATGAAAAGATGTTTTACAGTTGGTAAGTTGGTTACCTAATACAGCCTATAGAGTAAACATGTGCGGTAAATTGAAATTAAATGGCTATACAGTGGACAACAACATAGAAGTGTGTAACACACTTAAAGCAAAAGTGTGGTCTAAGGTGCCCTTACATTTACATTTACATTTATTCATTTGGCTGAAGCTTTTATCCAAAGCGACTTCCAGGTTCAGGAAACAATCAAGCATAAATGCCCTTACCTCAAAAAGGCATGTTTGCCATTTTCTCGAATTTCACACTGAAGCTAAGTACTAGAAACCTATGTAAACTGAAGAAATGTTGAAGTGGGCGTGGCCTGCAAAGTACCTACCCTCTCCAGGTCTTGGCGCAGGTGTGTAAAGAGACGGAGCCTGCGGAGCAGCACTTCCTGTTCCCGTCGTGCCAGGCTTTCCTCCTCCTCCCTCTTGGGTGTGACGAGCGGCTGGTTAAACTTCGCCTTTCGCTTCAACTTCCAGTACTGAAACAGAAAATCCACCGTCTCCTGTGGCAACCGGAGCTGCTTAGCGACATCGTCTGGGGCAACAAAGCGGTAGAACTCGTCCTCCAGCTGCTGGACGCGGAGCTTCCGCTCGCTGAGGTGCGTTCCACGTGGGTCTGTATGGACAACAGCATCCCCCCCTCTTCCCCTGGACCCCATCCCTCCGTCTTCTTTCGCTCCGCCGTAGCCCTCGGGCCAGTCCAGGCCCGAGTGTGTGGGGCAGAAGGATTTGAACTTGACTTCGTCTTCGTCCGTTAGGATGGTGTTCATCTTTAGACCAAACTGCAGGCCGCAGGTCACATGGAATGCCACGCGGCAACTTTTAGCAGAACACTGCAGGAACAGGAAAGTAATGAACAGAGCAAAACAGAAGGGTTAGGGAAGAATGGAGAGAAGAAAAAAAGAAATTACAGGGTAGAAAATGTAACTGTACATACTGTACAATTTACATACCGACACAAAACTCCTACTTAACTGCCAAAACAATTATTATTAAATTATAATTTTCATATCAGTTAATATCAAATTACTAATTTTGTCCAGGTTTAAATGTTCTTTTTCACTCCTAAGTGAGGTGTGATGGTATCAAACTTCATTCTGGTTTATTTACTGTAGAACATTATAAACCTGTATTTCAGATAGATAAAGTATAAAAGTATAAATATAATAAATGTAAATCTTAATTTTAACCAGTTACAGGAGAATACAAATACAAAAAAGAAAAAAGTATCAATTCTGATCATACAAAATTATTCACTGCATTATTATAAAAAGTATTAATTTACATAAAGGACAATGCTATTATTTTTGAAAATCTTTGATTATTGTTAATGAATGAATTCTGTAATGTTAAAAGTTAACTAATAGCTTAGAGGCAGTTTAATAAAGACACAATAACTTTACTTCAGCCGGAACATCTCTCTTGTACATCAGTATATACATAAAGAACTGAAAGAAGGAACCAGGCGTTACAGTCAAAATAACCAACCAAGAAATATTTATAAAATTCTTTAAATAAATATATATTATTGGAACTTTAACAAAAGTTGACCGACACAGAGCAGGAAAGGGCAAAAGCCGATCATATTGGCATGTGTGACAGAGGTCCCGCCTCCCAAATGCTCATCTTGTCTCCACCAATAACATCAGTGAAATGTGTTTGGAAGACGAGCCCTCAGGCTGTTTAACACTACAAACCGAGACGCATTATGGAGGCGTTACATTTTTGTTTCATCAAAATTTCTGATGAGGACAGTTCAAGATATTGGTTGGGACGTGTAATTCTACAACCTTCCATTATTGTGTTTTTTTCCCCCGTTTTCAAAGAAGTTCTCCAGTGATCTGTCGACAGGGTTCACCTGCAGGCTTCATTTAATGCTATGAAAGAGAGAGATGAATGATCCACGCTCTGTTCCGAGAAACCAAACTTTAGATTAAATGTGTTTGGGGCGTCTCTCAGCCGTTCCCATCCCTAGTAAATGGCCAAAATATCTCCACACAACTGAATCTCCTTCTTTTTAACAATGTCCTCGTTTTGTCATCACTGGTAACGCTGTTTTCACATATTTTTGGTTGTTGTTTTCTCTTTTCCGTCCTCACTCCTACTCCTGATGAACTGGTGTGTGTAGCTGAAGTAGCTTTTGTAAAGTCGCTAAACATTAGCTGGCGCTGCTGTGTCTGGTTCTGATTCCCTCTTCAAATGAACCAAAGCTGGCGGCTGTGAATGGTAATGTAATTGCTTTGGCTTGCTATTCTCATTATCATTGGCTCATTGTGTCAAAACATGGACGGAATGAGTTGATCAACATTTTATCGATTGTGTCTTTATTGAAAATGAGAAAAAGATATATTATGATAATTATTGTTTTATATTGGTCAGACCTTTTTTGTTACCCCTGCATCTCTGGAAAATGCCACGTACCACACACATCCAATTCTGAACTGACGTTTTTATTTTCATGAAATTTGAATTTTTCAGTTTTGGTTTTGCTAAATTCTGTCAATTTGAATTTGAATTTGTATCATCACTGCAAATTTTGCAACCATACAGCATGAATGAGAGTGGCGTGAAATTTGCTGCAGTGGAACATATGGTTTTTATTTTGCTGTTATTATCATTATAAATAGCACAATAACAAACCTGTATACATGCTCCTGTCTTCTCTTTACACAGACAGCAGATCAGAGCCCATCTGTTGTTAGGGATCTGAGACACACTCGTGATGGGCTCCATCTTCTCTGGGTTACCTATGCTCACCTGCATAGATAGATAGATAGAAAGACAAGAGAGTGATCTGTGGCTGTGATAGTATTACATTGCTCTTTGTATTGTGTTGTACTGAGGTGTGTGTTCCTTGACTTCCAACAATGTGTATTGTGCAGTACGTATTGTATTGTACTATATTGGGTTACGTTATGTTGTACAGAGCGAATACCTCTGGAATCCACAGGGCACAGCTAACATGAACCCACTTGCTGCCACTGCGAGTGGGTTTCATGGCTCCACCTTTTTTGGGGCACAGCTGGCATTTAGGGGAGATGCCCAGAGCACATGTCCGACACAGCCAGCTGCCATCTGGAACCTTCAGGATGCCGTAACATGCCTGCAGGGGAGAAATACTGTTTTATTGTTCTTTAACAGGGCAAACCTAGACCCACCCAGGCCCACCCACACACCTGATGCACACATATGTTGCACTTGTCACAGAACACCATCTCATTGCCGTCTTCGCCGTCAGGAGATTGACAGACGTCACAAACCACATCCTCGTCATACTCGATCCCGAGCCCCTCTTCCGTCTCCATGGCGTGACTCATGTTGTCGTAACAGCGGCGCTCAAACTCCTCCATGACCCTCTCCATGGTGTTCTCATCCAGCAGCTGCATACCTGAGGACAGGAGACACACAAATGTTTGAGCTTTAGCACAGTTCTACTGAAAAACACACTTCCACTATAACAGAACACAAACACTGCCGACCAAAAGTTTGGAATCAAACGTTTTCAATTTTATTAAAGCTACCATGCGGCAGAAAAACGTATAAACTAACAGACCACATAAAACAAAGAGTTCTAGAGATTTGCATACTGATAGAAAAAGCTGTAGAACATCAAGTCTGTAAATAGAAATAAATAAATAAAAAAGTACATTACAATTAATGAATCAGTGATCAAATATGTCAAATTAAGTGATCACATTTAATATTTAAATAAAAAATTCCTACCCTGAATCTAAAATTTACATAATAATGCTGTTAGACATTTTAAAGAATTATAAAAAATAATATTCAGAATAAAGCTCAATTAGATTTAGGTAATGATATAAAAAACACACAAAGTACTAAATATCTGAAATGAGCTTTATAATTCATATAATTATGACCCAATATATAAAATGAAGTTATAAATCTATACTGTGTTCTAATAGAAGTGATACTCAGAATAAATTTTAATTATAGAACGTAGTTTTATATATTCTGTACATACATTCTGTATGTTGGTACGAAACAAAATCAGAAAAATATTATTTTAAAATACATTTTTAATGGATGTTTTGCTGAAGTGACAAAAGTTAGCCTTTGCTCACCCATGGCACTGAACTCTTTGTTGGCTACTTCCAGCCAGGCCACGTCTTCTTCGTTCAGATCATAACGACACATTCCCTCAGAGAGTGTCCCGATACCCACATACCCCAACGTAGACGCCTCCGCACCCCACGAGCGAATCAGCTTCTTCGGTCTGGTGAACAACACGGCGGAGGATTTCTCTGCCACCAAACTGTGAAAGCGAATATAAAAAATAACATTCATAATCACTTTTATAACCTGTTTTAGTAATCAGTGCTAAAAGAAACTTTAGTCTTTAATTGTTCTGAAGAAAAAAAAACATCTGCAACAGATAAACATGCATTTGCTCTCAAGCCACTAAAGTAGCTAAAAAGCAGATGAACATGCATTTTAATAAAGATAATAAAACCAGTTGAGGCCTATATGTCAAATTTATAGATTACAGTGTCATAAACTACCAGAAACCACAGAAGCAATTTTAGGAGTTGGGGCTCCTGAGGGCCCCTCCTTCTCCCCAATAATCCATTATCTGATGTAGAAGTGTATCATGCGTATTTCAATGTCCAGTGACACTGTCATTTGCTCGTTTTCAGTCCCCCAGTGATGGTGGGATTGTGGGATTGGGTAAAGCTATTGGGTGAAGAAAAGTAAACTGATTGGGACTGGGCTGATCAATTTTGGGATGGGCGCTATAAAAACTTTCTGCTTTTATTATGTACTACGGCGGGCGTACCGGACTGTGGGTCGGGGAATGGCGTGCGGGCTCACAGGAACCTGAACCCCCTTCTCCCACTCCTGCCTCCAGGGGTCAGAAAGCACATAATAATCCTCTGGATTCAGCTGGTATGAGTCATGAAGCTTCATTGCTGTGATAAGATCTGTCCTGAATACCTGAGAGAGAAAAAAATAACTCAAAATTACCCATGTCCACCCACCGCTTCAGTCTTACAAAAAAAAACTTTCACAAACACTAAAACCAAGTGTAAGTCACTGTGGATAGAAGCCGTTTAAAAAATGTAAATGTTACAGTAAACGTGTGTGTGATTTAACATTAGTCCTAATAAGAACAAGAAGCAAACACGACTGACTGTAAATTCACAAAGAGTGTGAAGTGATTGAGAATTACCTCGGAGGGTCTCTTCCCATCTCGCCTCCTCTGAGAGTTCGACATCTGAGACCACGACGTGCAGTTACCTAGACAACAAAACAAGTGAGAGAGACTGCTGAGTGAAGGCAACTCAACCAGGCCAATGACAGAGCAGTTTTACTGTTCATCCCCAGAAAGTTATTCAATCAACACCAAAAAAAAGCTTCATATTTTCACAAATCCTAAACCAGAATAAACAAACGATAGACCAATATAATATTTGAGCATTCATTAATTGAGGAAAATGATTCAATATTACATATGTGAGACAGTATTGTAGACTTCAAGGGTAATTAGATAATCAAATCTATACTTTATTAGTATAAGATGTATGTTTATTTTTTGTCACTGTCTCTATGTTGCAGTCGCTACATAAGCAATTTCCTTAGGGACAATAAAGATTTTCTCATTCTGATTCTGAAATTAAAGTCTCAACCAATGGGATGACAATCAATGACACTATTTTATTTAAAATGAAAAAAACTATCTATCGAAGTCTGATCTTCACCAAATGTGTGCATCACAGCAAAGACAAACATTATTTCTGAGGAATTATGAAATTTTTTATAAAATTATTATTAAATACATTGGATTAGATCAACCAGGTGAAACTCAAGACCATTGTTACCCTCCCCAGGAGTGCTTGACCAACAAAGAGTGCATCGACAGAAAAGCACGTAACAGTCAACAAGTTCAGGAAGGAAATCAGAGTCATTTCTAAGCAATTAAATGCTTATATCACATTATCAAATGTTAATGTTTATGACTCCACCAGCAAGAGAACACTACACAACTACTGAACTGATGGAACGTAGAACTCTGAATTATAACAGTGAACATGTGTCTATGAATCTAAATTAAAATGATTTCTTGATTCTACCAAAGTACTATTAAAGAAGAATAAAGTGAATGTCCTGGAACAGCAAAGTAAAAGTCCAAACCTTAATACAACAAAAATTTTATGATGGACCTTAAGCGAGATGTTCATGTGAGGAACTTTCAAGCACTTATGTACAAAAGACCAGTGTTCCCAGACCCTCTCAGATCTGGTGGGTAATCGGTGGATTTTCTTGAAACTGTAAATATTTAACAAAATCAATATTTTTAAAATATTTTATTATTTTTTAAATAATATTTTATCATTTAAAATGCAAATTTTAAGCAATAAAACACTATTACTGTTACTAAAATATATATTTAATAATCTGATGGATTATCAGATCATTAATAATCTAATTAAATCACAATCACTGTCTGACATGGTCATAAACAGCTTCAGTCAATCCAGGTGAACAAGAGAAAATGAGAGCAAACTATCCCCACACAGTTTAGGGATAAAAAGTGCGGTTTTCTTTTGACCCATTCCAATTTTATCAAGATATGCTTGATGTTCCAAACTTGATTTAGTTTTATGAGAAGTTAGCATTTATTAATCATTAGCCACATTAGCCTTGGAGAACTAATGGAAGCTCATACTTCTATATGTAGATTGTGACACTATTAGCTAAAATAATGAACAAAAGTGCAGACAAAGGTCAGACTTTAGCTATGCGTTGAACTTGTGTAGTTGGCATGACACTAACTGGTGCAAAAAGCGTGCAAATGTGTGGCATGCTGATTCAGTTCTAGAGTATGAAATAACTGTGAGATAAATAAGCTGTGGAGAGGGGATTCCCACGGCTGGATTTAAGAAATGTCACCTTAAAGGACCCATGTCCTTCCATTTTATCCACATCTTTCTGAAAAAAAGTTTGATGAAATATAAATGTAGTCCATATATGAAAACTAAGGTGCAAAATGGCCAATTTTGAACAATGTTTTTGTGAGGTCACAAAAATGCAATACATTTATAAATATTATTAGGCCTGTGACACTTAAGCCACACCCACCTCTATTAAAACTGAGATTGTCAGGTCTGACTGCTCTTTACAATGGGGCACAATAGCGGTCAGCCGGTCCAGACAGTTTGCATAATAAAGACATAGACTTAAAAACCATCGCTCTCCTGATGATCGCATCTGATTTTTCTGGACCGTTTCTTTTTTTTCTAAGTGCTTGTGTTATTGCTGCTTAATCTCTTATTTATCTACTTGTATGTGATAATCTAGTTTAAGTTTAAGTTTAGTGTTAAGTTTTTAGTCTAATAATCTATAATTATAGCCTATTCTTGCACAATCTGGAGTGGATCAGGATGCATTTCAGTGCTTGTTGTACATGTATAACTAGGCATGTGATGAATAAACATCTTAAATTTGGAAAACAGATCATCTGAGATAAAGATGGGTGGGAAATTGTCATGTAAAAATTGTGCAAACCATTAGATAAGTATATCTGGGCCCTTAAATTGACCTCAGCACCTTCAACGGTATATATCTCAGTGATACAGCTTAACTTAACTGCATTCTGGTCTTAGTCACAAACTCAAATGCAATATATATTTAATTATTTTTCAACTACAGTGATCTTTTATGACAAATGCAAAAGAAACATGAGAATGAGCAAAACGACAGACAGAAAATGAAAGCTGAAAGCACAAACTGAAAAAAGTGCTTACTTCCATTATCAGACTCCTCGCTGGTGCTGGGCATTCTGTTTCGCTTCATGGTCAGCACCCCCGCGGTCTCCCAGCGCCTCACCAATCTGCACACAGCAGTTTCATTTTAAACCCAAACACAGTGAACAGATGGTCTTGGACATTAGCTAATGGCCACCACTGCTGTTTACCTCCCATGAAGCTACTCACACTACAGATGACTGATAATAAAATGAGAAGGTACAGCACAGCCAACAAGTAGCCTGCTAGAAGTCTGTCATATACAACAATAAGCAATGAAATTGATGATAACCACAAAAAATAATGCCCACAATATGGATATCGTATGTAATTAATATTAATTTTTTAAATAATATTATCCCATTGTCACGCAGAATATGTAATTGTATTAAATCGTACCTGGGCTTGAAATAATTAAAAAAATTACTTATTAGAACAGGGATAGACAGATTTCTACTGTAATAATAACAGCTATCATAAGAGTTATGCTATATTGTAAAAAAACATTCATTTCAAAAGACATTTTTAAATTCTGCACAACAAAAATCATTTAACAAAACATCCCAACCCTACTTGTGTTTAAGCTCAGAGAAGTAACACGTGTGGCCGTAACGTTAATTCCAACGTGTGCAAAATATGAAGGATTTCAACATATGTTTAACAACAAGCCCACACGCGAAACTCACGCGTCATTTCGCGGGAAAATTTTTTGAGGGCCTCACGTGACTCTCATTCGTCCGCAGGGGCCCGGATGACGCGAAACCCTTAAAACCGTCGCCGTGACGTCATTTGAAGTAATAAAATGAACAAACTCTAAACTAAATAGGGCGAAGCAAAACAGATTTATATATGCAAACACGTCATGAATTTCGTGCAGGTCCTAAAACGGAGCTCGGTTTAGACAGTCGCTTTTGTGTGAATAATCATAAACTATAGATAAGAGTTTCAAAAGCGAAATTTACATAAAGAATTGTGTTGAATCGAAAAGGGGAGAAACCGACCCCTCCCCTCACACACACACGCCACGCCCCCCCACACGGCATAGGCGTCCATTCCAGTGCCGGTCTAAAATGAGCAACTCCACGAACGTCGCTTTTTGTGTCAGAATAATTATAAAGTACAGATAAGAGGTTCACGAAATTTTGATAAAAGATGTGTTGAATCGAAATGGGAAAAACAACACCCCCTCTCTCTCTCTCTCTCGCAAACAGGCCACGCCCCCCTACACGGCATAGGCGTCCACTCCAGTGCCTGTTTAAAATGAGCAACTCCACGAACGTTAATTACTAAATATATTAATTTTACGCACAAACGACAACAAAACAACCGAATTTGCGATAAACAAGTACAACTGTGCCGCTTTAACAGGGCAAGTTAAGTCCGTTAAGGTGAACAAACCGCCAGCCTCGTTCTCCTTCAACTCGCCTGCTGCTGGTAAACAACATCACTGAAGTCGCTTCCGCGCGCGCGGTATTCATCCTCTCACAGACCGCACGTCGCTTTCCCCCCTCACCGTTAAAACAACTCATTAACTGAGGTTAAGCTGTGTTTGTGGAAAAACTCCCAACTAAACATCCGGAGGAGGAGGAGAAAACGTCAAAACGTTTTTATATCGGGTTGTTGACGTTTCTGCAGGCGAATAAAAAGTTTCCAGCGGACAGGCGTGGGAGAAAAGGAGCAGGAGTCGCTCCTGAGTCGCAAGGATCCCCGCCATCGCGCATTAACCCTGCGTTTCGACTCTTATCTGAGCCCGACGCGCGGAATATTTCTCCCCCGCGCCGTTTATTTGCCTCCTGAACTTAATCTTTTGGCGCCATTTTAATGACGTACTACATTTGCAGCCCCGGCCCTTCTCGCTTCTGCTAAAACGGTTATAAAAACACCCCCACCCCCCGAGAGCAGGCGCGCGGAGCCGAGCTGGGCGCTCCGCGGCTCAGACACGTACACGGCCGAGGCGCTGCAGCTCCTGCGTCGGCGATTTCTCTGCGCCTGCAGCCAGCGGTGCTACTTACAGTTTGAGTTCGGGCGGCACGGCAGCAGATTGTCGCCTCCCCACCTCGCTCACACACACACATGCACACACACAAGTTACGTACGTATGTGCTGACTCGGTGTTGCCTGCAATACCAGGGGCTGCCACTGTCAAGTTCAAAATAAACAGAACGCAGGATTTTACCAACGTTTCACTACAAAATCATCACACTGCGTCAGGAATACGTAAACATTTAAAGAGAAAGGAGAGCCCGTTATGTCGCGGTGTAAAAACCCCCAAAAACTACATTTGTTGCTGCTGCTTGCATTGCCCTGCACTGCCACCAGGTGGTGATTCTGCACATAAAAAAATATTCTGCATTATTTTTTATATTTGCATTATTTTCTGTCTTGTTCATGCTGCTCCAATAACTGTTTAGCCAAAAAAAGAGTAAAAACAAGATAGCCCCCTGAAGCCATAGGTTAGTCTGTCGCTACTCGTGTCATCACACGGCGCTGCCACAAGAGGGCGACAAAGTCAACCATTAACACCGTGAATAAAAACAACGCAAAAATAATTAACCTCGCCACTAGCATTTTAGCTGCTATTAAAAACGATTTTTGCAGATGAAGAAAGACGTCGTAATATGTACATAAGACAAACATTAAAATAACGAATGCGTTAGTGTTGCGTAATTATTCGCTTGTTTTAGCTTGCATTGCCACCAGAGGGCGCCACAGCATCAAACTCTAAAATCCACTCCAGATTTTTTCCCAGTGTGTTTTATTACAAACTTGTTGGAGAACAGGTACAGAAAAGGAATGTTTTAAACTCACTGTGAGAATGATTACTGAGGAAGAACTGATATTGTGACACATTTGTAAATGATAAATATTTTTACAGAACACAATATTTGAAATGGGTTTTAAAAACATATTTCACAAATACTCATTGTTTTTTAATGGTGCAAACACTGTCATTACAGAACTGTTTTTCCCATCCCACAAACTGCACTGCATTGTAATGCTGACAAATCATCATGGTTTGCTTCTCAAAGTACAGTTCTAGAGAGAGATATTCTTGAATTCTCAACATGCATGGGTTCATAGCACAAAATACCAAGTACATCAAACACTTGCAGTCAGGATCGAAACACAGGTGTGTTTTCTACACACAAAATAAGTTGCATGTGTGGAGTATTTACACTTTTTTTGATTTACCAAATGGAAAAAAGTATATTGCTTCAATAAAAACGAAGTAGCAGCTTGGAGCCTGAATTAAGCACATATGTATATATAACAGTATATGTTTAACAAATCAGGAAGAATTATAACATTTTACTTAACCTCACATGTGAAAAAAGTAATAATATAAACAGTAATTAGGTATTATAATATGCAGAAGTGTGTATCTGTAAGATGTGAATTTTCTATGCATTGAAAATCAACAGAAACCATAATTTCTCCAGGGATGTCCACATTTTTATGATTTTTGTGTGAGATTTGTGTGAGGAAAACAATGTGGAGCACTATAGTTTATCCCACCAATACCCTCCACATGGATCTCCCTGGATTACAGGGGTAACTGTGGTCTTCAAGGGTGGGGTCTATCACTGTGCTGAACACAGTTAAAACTTCACTGATCAGTTTAAACCAACCTGTGGTTTAAACTGATCTAGAACCTTTTCTAGATCATTCTAATGATGTTTAATCAGGCATTTGCTCCCAAACGACTCCTTACTCCAGAGGCAGCGCTCCATTTACCTCTCAAACCAATCACCTCTGCTCAAAGAGTGCACAGTGTGTCCAATAATGCGCTATTTGGGACACAGCCTCAGTGTACGAGGTCATTTGTGAGCCAGAATGGCGTCGTACGATTTCCCCGTCCTGCACACCTGCACCTGGGAGAAGCCTGCGGCTGTGAGCATGTGTGTGTATCGTGAGGGCGGATGCTCCTTCCCCTCCGTCTGAACCAGCATGTTCAGAGAAAACATCTGAGCCATAACAGGACCTCGGTGATTCTCAAACAGCAGAGCTTCTACCAGCAGTACACCTCCACCTAGAGAGAGAGAGAGAGAGAGAGAGAGAGAGAGACACAGAGAGAGGGAGAGAGAGACAGAGAGAGAGAGAGAGAGGGAGAGAGAGAAAGAAAGAGGGAGAGAGAGACAGAGAGAGAGAGAGAGAGAGAGAGAGAGAGAGAGAGAGCGAGACACACACACAC